>CM053594.1:74214180-74275889 GCA_028646575.1 Pseudocheirus occidentalis | reverse complement strand
CAGCTCTGCCCAAGTCTTTAGCTTGCTTTGTTCCAATAATTTCCCACCCTTGAATTGGCCTGGCCCATCATTGTCTATGGTCTCCAGGTAGCCTCCAGCAACTTTCCACCCTGAACCACTCATTACTGGAGTCTGACCTCATCTGACTCCTCCTGAAGAACCTCCCCAATCTCCTCCTCTAGACCATCCCTAGACTCCTCCCACAACCTTATTGTATATAGAAGCCCATCTTCCCTCCATGTGGTGTGAGAGCACCTTAGAATGCCTTAGTAGAGACTTTGCTCTGGGAGAGCGCCATGGAATAGTTGGTATAGACTTTACTCAGTGAGAGCACCATGAGACAGCTTAGAATAGACTTGCTCTGTGAGAGTACCTTTAAATGTCCTAGCACCCCAGGTGGCGAACTTGAACTTTCAATAAACTTTACTTTTTCCTTGGCTGAGAAGACTTGAGTGGAATTCTTTCCACAGGACCCGGCATGTTGGTATTTTGGGGTCTCAGGCAGCCCTAAACCTCTTTGGGCTCCTCTTCACCTTGAATTGGCCTGGCCCATCATTGTCTATGGTCTCCAGGTAGTCTCCAGCAACTTCCCACCCTGAACCACTCATTACTGGAGTCTGACCTCATCTGACTCCTCCTGAAGACCCTCCCCAATCTCCTCCTCTGGACCATCCCTAGATTGCTCCCACAACCTTATTGTATATAGAAGCCCATCTTCCCTCCATGTGGTGTGAGAGCGCCATGGGATAGCTTAGTATAGACTTGCTCTGTGAGAGCACCTTTAAATGGTCTAGCACCCCACATGGTGAACTTGAACTTTCAATAAACTTTACTTTTTCCTTGGCTAAGAAGACTTGAGTAGAATTCTTTCTGCAGGACCCGGCATGTTGGTATTTTAGAGTCTCAGGCAGCCCTAACCCTCTTTGGGCTCCTCTTCAATATCCTACCTCCTTTTAAAATTGGTGTCCTTGGAAAAGCTCTAGTCACATCCAATTAGAATTCCGAATTACCTATTATTCGTTGGGCTCTTCTCGGCAAAGGCACTTTACAAACCTGAAAGCACCATATAAATGTGAGAAATATTAAAGTGAAGGCAGGAAGAGGAGAAGGAGAATGATAATCCTCTCTCTTGCTTCTTCTTTGCGATAACTCAGTGATGCCTGAAGACAGAGGGGTTCAGGAAAGCTACCTTTTCTCCACTGTGCCAAATGTTTCCTCTTCTGAAATCAGCAGGGGTGGCTTGAAACAGCTGCACGTGTGTGCAGCAGATGGTTTTTCCACATGGGGCCCTTCCCTTATTAAGTAAGGACTGGTGTGAGAATTTCTCACCTTACAGATATGACTCCCATAAATCAGGGTTAGTGTGGATTGATTCATTGAGGAGGCTAATTGGTCTGACTCTAACAGGTACTGAGAATGATTCATTCACAGCCTCACTAGGTCTCAGCAGTAGCTTCTCTTGTTCATGGCCCTTTGAAGGTACCAGGCAGACTTCTAACTCTTCCAGCAATGAAGGCTTAATCTCCCTAAATTAAGGCTCTTGATTTTCTGAAGAGCTGAGATTTAGGGAAGGAAGAGACTCTGTACTTCTCATTTAGTAAATGGTTCCCAAATTCATTTAAGCTAGATCTATGTCCTTAAACATAAAATAAAAAGGTAACTTCTTTTAGTACCATCTGTAGGTGGCTCTGGCATCAAGGGCTTCTTTGCTAATATAGTAATAATAAGAATAATAAAATGGTAGCAACAGCTCACATTTATATTATAATTTCAGGTTTATGAAATGATTCCCCTATGACAACTCTATGAGGATGAAATTAGAATCTTGAGAGTTGGAAAGTGCCTTAAAGATGGAAAGAACCACTGAGGTCATTAAGCCATCAATAGGTTTAGCCCATTACTGAAGAGGAATACCTTGTATAATAACCCTGACATATAGATTAAATATCTTTTCTTCTCCAGCCTAAATATCACTGGTTCCTTTAACCATTTGTCAGGTAAAGTGAATTAGGATTCCTTTCTAATCCTGGTCATTCTCCTTTGGACACATTTCAATTTGTTAATGTCAATGTTCTGTGTTCCTTTAGCACTTGATCAATATCTTCTCCTCTTCCTCCTCACAATAGCTAACATTTTATATAGAGAACTTGGTAAGCCCAGAGTCATGATCAATATAAGAGGCTGAGGCAGGATTTAAGTCCTGGTCTTTTTGACTATAAGTCCAGAACTCTATTACACCACAATGTCTTCTGTTCTGCTGCATATTGTAATTATTGGTAAGAAACAATTCCAGACAAGAAGAGTCTCTTAAATCCAATACCCTTGGATCCTGGCCATTGGATTTGGAGTCAGAGAATCTGGGCTCAATCTAAAAAGAAAGTAACTAGTAACCACAAGTGAGTTGAAGGGTCGTGTCAGAGCTAGTGGTCAAAAAGCAAGATAAATAAATGTCTAGGAATCAAAAGAGGCAGGGAAAAAAGTCATAACATCTCACTCACACACACACGTCAAGAATCTAAGCCTTCCTCATAAGAACCCTTGACATTAACAATGCAAGTACTATTATTCCCACTTTTATGAGGAGTAAACAGATTTGGCAAGATTAGAATATTTGTCCCAGGTTACAGAATTAGTAAATGGTGGAGCCAAGACTTGAGCTGAGGTCAGATGATCATAGGAAATGGGAAATTAGAAATCATTTAATCAGACTCTCTCATTCTATATTTAAGGAAATTAAGGACTAGGGTAGTGAAGTCACAGATCACAAAGGCAGTAAGAAACAGAGCTGTGATTATGAACCCATGTTTTCCCAAACCAAATCCAATGCTATTTCCAATAAAAGATAACAAATTGTTGCATGGGGCATCCCACAGCAACATAGAGACCTCTTTTCCCAGCTTCTTTCTTTAATCACCTTTTCTTAGCAAACATAACTAATACGTGAAAAAGAAGAGACTGAAAGGGCAGGTGTAGACAGGGTCCTGAAGGCAAAGTCACCCTCTTCAGTGTGTGGCAAAGAGTTGACTTTGGCCATGATTTCTGGACAAAATCAATTAATAATAATTTATTAAGTTCCTACTATGTGCCCAGGCATTGAACTAGGCACAATGAAACCATCTTCACCTTGGTAGGAACAATACTCTAACCCCTTCTCCCATGCAAGTTAGGATAGTTTTTCCTTAAAAGCATTTTGACAATCCATCAGACTTGGTTGGTTCTGAAGACCTAAGGGAGCACCAGGTGTTCTCTAATGATCAGCTGGTAGATCATAAGGGACAATTAAGGCAAGGGAAATTCACTCAGCTGAATCAACCAGAGTGTCCTCAATGTCTTATCCTCTTTGAATATCCTTCTCCTACTATGTCAAAATAAATCTCTTTGTTTTGACTTTTGAATGACTTAAGTGTCTCATTCTGCTCCAATACTGAAACTAAACTGTTAAGGGAACATTCTGCGAGAGGCTGAGCCCAGAATATCCACTCACAAGGAGCTTATAATGGGGAAGCAACAAAGAAATAAGTGTATGCAGAATAAGGATAAAGAGAATAAATGTAGCTAAAAGCAAAGGAGTTAAACTCAAGACATTTTGAAAGGGAGGGCATAAGTAGTTGAGGGAATCTGGAAAGACTTCAAGTAGAAGGTGGTACTGGAACTAGAAAAGAGGCTGTCAGTCTACAAGACAAAGGGTAGGAGGGAGTGCATTACAGACATGAACAAGAGTCAGTGCAAAGCCATGGAGATGGAAGATTGGAAAATGGAATGTCATGTGGGAGCAACAGAGAGAAGGCCAGTCTGTCTGGATCACAAAGGAGGAGGAGAAGCATACAATGAGACTGGAAAGATAGGTTGGGGACAGACTGCAAAAGGCTTTAAGAGCTAATCAGGGCAGTTTATAGTCTATTCTAGGGGCAACAAGCCATTAGAGTATACTGAGTAGGGTTGTCTTGACATGGCCAGAACTGTGCTTAAGGAAAATTAGTTGGCAGCATAGTGGGTGATGAAATAAGTGGGAAGAAACTTGAGGTAGCAAGACCAATTAGGAGGCTGTAAAAGTAACGTAGGAAAGAAGTGATGAGAGTGAGCTAATGTGGTAGCTGTACAAGTTAAAGAGCAGGTCAGAAATGAGAGGTGCTGTGGAGGTAGAAAGAGGAAGATTTGACAAGTGACTGGATATATGGGATGAAGAGTTGGGAATACTATCAAGCTTAGAACCTGGGAAGGCTGGAAGATAATAGTGTCTTCAACAGAAATACATTCAGAATAAGCATGGGCAGAGATACTAAATGGTGATGAGAAGTTGGTAAAGAAGGTAACCCTTCCTAAAAGTTCCCTAAGATGCAGCTGTAAATTTTTCCACCTCCCACCTCATTAGTCCTTTGCTCCTTCCCACCTCAATATTATTCCGTAGGGGCTGCCTACCAATTAATCAGTCAATAAGCCATAACAGGGACATAAATAAGTATAGACAGAATAAATGTAAGGAATAAAATAAATTCAAAGTAGTTAAATATAAGGTGGAATGCGCCTTATGCCAGATACTGTTTCAAACACTGCTGATACAAAGAGGAAAAAAAATAAAACAATACCTACCCTCAAGTGGATTAAGTTCTATCAGGAGAGGGAAAAAAAGTGAAAGATTAGATAGATAGATAGATAGATAGATAGATAGATAGATAGATAGACGATAGGCAGGTAGATGAAAGATGGATGATAGATCCAGGTAGCTAGATAGACTGACTTTTTTATATATAAGTACAAAATAACTATGTGATAAAAACAAGGGAATTATGAAGGGCGCTAAGAGTTTGGATAAGGAAAGGTTTCATATAGAAGTGTGTGCTTGAGTTGAGTCTTGAAGGAAGCCAAGGGTTCTATGATCAGGAAATGAAGGAGTACATTTCAGGAATGGGAGATGGCTAGTGCAAAGGAGACCCATAAACTCTCAGTGTCAGAAATAAAACTGTTTTAGTAAGTTTGTTTTAAATGCAAAAAAGGACATTTTTAAATTCACAATTTTTTTTAAAGAACAAGAGAAACTTCACAAAGACTGAATCTAAATTAAATGGCAGATTTCTTGAGGTTAAATATTATTCCACAGTACGGGACCAGTGGCGCACAGAGATTCAACTAGAGAAAAGTGTTACTATTTTTAAAAGACCACTCATATCACCATAGCAACCCCTATAAACTTCTTAGAGGCCCTATTTTAAAAGCCTTTATTGGTTTTAGCTCTAAGATGGTTGTGTATTTTATAGTAGAAAGAGAATTGGGCCTGGAGTCAGAAGGCCTAGATTAGAGTCCCCGCTCTGTTCTTCCCTACATGTGGCACTTTGAGACAAACCCCTTTACCTTTTTTTCTGACCCTCTGGTTTTTTCATCTGTAAAATGGGGATACTTCTATTACCAATTTCCCAGTAGATAATTAGTTGTGAGTATAGTACCTTGTCAACCACAGATAAGGGTTAAAGAAAACATTACTATTATTATTATTTTTTCACAGTCGAGGTTTGTGCTTGTTTTCACACAAAGCAAATCATTGTTCTCTTAAACTAGTCTGTTCCTTTGATTTACTAAAACCCTAATGAATATAGTGAAATAAACTGATGACTACAGAGCTAACAATACATTCCACAGACTTTTGCAAGGATGGGCATAATCATGGTTTCCAGTTTTTGGAAAGAACTGTAGACTGGGAATCCTGATACCTGGGAGAAGCTTAGGCCATCTTCATTATTGAGAAGTTTCCATTAATCAGAATTCCTCACTCACCAGTAATGGATAAATATCCTTTCTGCTATAATTAGTGGGAAATATATGTAGGTAGGGCAGGAAGTATGATAGTATGTAAAGCGCCAGTGGGACAATAAGCAACTTTAGAAGACTGTCTACTAAGATAGGAATAGTTGTAACCTGAAAACAGAGGAAACACCCAGATTTAGGATATCACATTCTACTCGACAAATATTTATTAAGCTTCTCATAGTACAGCAACAAATTCCCTAAAGGGGTCTCTTTACTTCCAATTTGCACTTGTATAAGGACAATACAATATATCAAGGATACAGACAAAAAAAACAAACCAACCAGCCCTTTCAAGGATCTTGTATTCTACTGGGAGGAAATAGCATGCCCACAAGTTAAATGCAAAGGACAGTGAAAGGAGAGATCCAGAAAAAAAAAATTCCAAGAAAATGTGAAGAAAGACTCGGCACTAACAACTGGTGAGTAGGGAGAGGTCACAGAAGCCTTCACAGTGGAGATGGCTCCTGAGCTGAACAACTACCATACACTGGATCCTGCACATACAAGTCAATTAGTACAGTTGTGGAGTAAAAGTATTTGTAGGGTAATGGAAAGAGCACTGGATCTGGAGTCAAAAGACTAATCTTGTAAAAGGTACATGAGAAGGGAGTACGTTTGGGGATGGGGCAAGAGGAACGGCTAGATCCTTGAAGGGCTGGAGAAGTATTAGTCTAATCAATGGCCAGGCTGCGAAGTGCAACTGAAGAAATGCTAGAGGAGCTCAAAGAAGGAAGGCTGGAAGATTCTTCAGGAAAGGCTTTATAAAGGAGGTGAAAGTGGGAACTGCTCTTTGACCCTGTCATATTCCCAGATGCTTGTACCTTCAAAGACATTACTGTTTATAGTTTTTGTTTCAACATATGGCTTCCCTCCAATAGAATAAGGACATAAATTTCCTTTAGAATAAGGACGTTTTCCTTTTGTCTTTGTATCCCAAGTACTGGATCTAGCACAATACCAGGCACGTAGCAAGTGCTTAATAAATGCTTGGAAGATGAATAAATTTTTAATAAAAAGGAGAGAGATAAAGCTGTGGGCTGAAATAATCAAAGAAGGCCTAGCTGTCCTCATTTTTAAAACAGACTTGCTCTTCATGGCTCTCTTAAGTTCTGCTTTTCACAACAACTCCTAGGATTTTCACAACAACCCCTCCATTGTACAGATGGGCAAACTGAAGCCCAGAACGAGGGCATTTGTTGCCTAGGGTTACATAGCTGCCACACAGTGGTAGACCCAGACTTGAGCCAATTTGTTTTCTAACTACCAGTACTCGGGTCTTTTTATTTTACTTTTGCTTCAAAATTAAAAGTACATTACAAAGGAGAAGGAAAGAAAAGGGAGTATCTATAGAGTGCTTTTTATGTGTCAGGCACTATGTTAGCGGCTTTAAAAATATTATTTCATCTGCTCCTCACAATAATTCTCCTTGCAACAAACCCTAAATGCACTTGCTGTTGTTATCCAAATTTATAGTTTAGTAAATAGAGGTTAAGTGACTTGACTAGGGTCACACAGCTAAGAAGTATCTGAAGCCAAATTCGAACTCAAGGTTTCCTGACTCCAGAGCTAGAGCTCTATCATTTTACCACATACTTGCCTCAAATAAAAGTACATTATCTACTGAATTCTTGAATATAATTTACTGGGGGTATGGGGAATGGAAGGGAATAAATATTAATATGGCACCTACAATGTGCCAGGCATGATGCTAAGCACTTTACAAACATCTCATTTGATCCTCACAACAATCCAGGGAGGGTTATATTGTTATTATTATCATTATGTTAATATATTATATTTGTATTACTAATATTACCTCTATTTTACAGTTGAGGAAACTAAGGCAGACAGAGGTTAAATAATTTGCCCAGTGTCACACAGCTAAGAAGAGACTGTGGCTGGATTTGAACTCAAACCTTCCTGACTCCAAGTCCAGTGCTCTTATCTGATGTGCCACTCAGCTACCTCTTATTGAATGAGCTCTGCCTGCCTAGAGAGCAAGCTCTGTCCCTGGGGAAACACTAATGGCATTTTAGTAAGAGCAGCCTCTTGGGAGGCAGGGTGGGATTCAAACATGCCCCATTGCTCAGAGCTAGGCCAGGCCTCTGCATGTAATGGAAAGTGTGTCATATAATAGAAGAAACAAAATCTTTCAGGCCCCCAAATGAGTGAATATTTATATCTCACTGTGAAAAGTCTGCTGTTCAAGCCCTAGGGAAAACTTTTGAATAGATGCTGTTTCTGAAACAATCAGTCTTAACCATAGGGGCTATTGTGAAATGCTCTTTGTTTGGAAAAGTACGAGAGATTTTATGTGTATGTTGGGGGGAAGGGGCTGGTGTGGGTTACAGGATCTGTCTTTTCCACTATGCCTGGCCCACCTGAAGTCTTAATTCTCTCCCTGACCTCACAATTTGCTGCTGGGGACCAGATAAGCAATTAAGATGTCAATCCCACAGGACTAGGGCTGCCTTTGAGAAGAAGCAGCAGGTGTGCATGAACTTTCTCAGGCAAGATGCTGTTTCCATGCCAATGGCCTTCCTATCAGGAAGCTGAGGAATGGAGAAACATGCTACATGGATAGCCTAAATACCAAGCTGTGTGAAAAGAGAGAGAGCAATTAGTATTCTAAAGGGAGAAGAGAGACCCTACAACAGAGAACATTCTAAGAGTTCTAAGGTACCTTAGAATGAATAACATAGCTCAAAAGAAATATACAATACAAAATATTGGCCAGCACTTGGAGGGGCTCAGAACAAAGCATATTAGAAGAGACACAGAATGTAGAATAAGGAATATTTGACATAGAAAAGACTCAGAAAAAATGTGAGAAATGGGAATCATAAAACGGACTATTAAAAAGAACATAAAATGACAAGAGGTAAAATGCGATCTTAGACATAATTTAGTTTAATTTCTTGGTTTTATAGAGGAAGAAAACAGGTTTAGATATTAGAAGTGACTGTCCTAATGTCACATAGTAAGTTGGTGACAAAGTTAGGATGCAAACCCATTTTTCATTTGGTTTATTGTGGTAACAGTAACAAGAGTGAAGAATAGCAAGAACAGATTCCGTACAAAGAGCACTGAGGGCATTAATGCCTTACTTATCTTTCCTAGTTCAGATCACATAATTTTCTGGTGAACACTGCTTCTCCCTCAAAGAAACACAGGAAAATAATAAAAAAAAAGCTTTCAGAGTGACACTGACTACCAAATAAAACCTAAGTTCCTTAGCTTGCCATTCAAAGTCTTCTATAATCTGTCTTGACCCTATCATCCCAATGTTCTCTTACATTAGTCCCCAATGTAAAAGTTCCACTCCAGCCATACCAATCCTGTCCTCAGAATACAACCTTCCTATTCCCCTCATTTGGTATAGTTCCTCCCTCCTTAAACATAATCATTTAAAAATTCCTTGTTCATCTCTCCTTTGCTATAGAGAACATATCAGCCTATACTAATATCTGCTTCTTTCATGATCCTATAACTCAATTTGATTCAACAACTATTTATTAGTCACTTATTTTTGTTTTTTACAGGGTCTTGTACCAGGTGTTAAGAAAGATACAAAAGTTAAATAAATCAAGCCAAAAAATCAAGCTAACATTTATTAAGCACCTACTTCATAACAGGCACTGTGCAACACTGATAATGTAGAGTCCCTTGTTTTCATGATGCTTAAAAGGTGCTTTCTTTATAGCAATACCATGAGGTAAGCAGTTCAGGGGTAGTTAATCCTATCTGACAGAGAAACCAAGCAACCTTGGAGAGCTTAAGTGAATGTCCAAGGTCACGTACCTTGTTACTGGCAGACACTGGACCTGAATACAAGTGTCCTGACTCCCAGTTTATATTGCCTCCCATTCCAGTCCTCTGGTTCTTTTTGTATCAGGAAGCAATGGGAAGGCAAGAATAATTGTGAGATTACAAATTTTTAATATATAAAAAGCCATTGCGATGATACTGAAGGCAAAAAAAATTAATAAAGCCAGAAATTGCTGCCATGCACATGATCTAGCTCTAAAGTCATTCAAAGCATTTTAAGTACATAATATGTACATTTTATACAGTCCTATAACTAAGCAAATGAAATTCCGAGATGCCATGCTAATTAACCTCAGGTCATTTTACTTTACAGAAAAGGCTATTTTCTCCTAGTTGTTGGGAAAACTATTCAAAAGGAGATTGCCATCACACTATCAGTGGGCAAGCAAATGTTCACAATGACATGCGCCCCTCAGGTAGCTCTTCAGACACTCACTTCCCTATGCTGATCATGAACTCTAAGAGCTGATGGCTCCTGAGGCTGCCCCATTGGTTTCCTTCTTTCTTATTTCTTTCCTGTGAGAAGAAAAGACCTTTGAGATATGGAAGAATGGAAGGGGAACAGCTAACAAGTATTGAAAATGGGCAGTATCCTTAGGGAGAGGTTGGCTACGATGGTGACTAATCTTAGGATGTTATGGTATCATACCTTATTATTATAAGGCAGTAGTGTAGTGGAAAAGGGCCCTGGTCTTGGAATAAGGAAATATGACTAGGAGTCCTGGCTCAGCTATATGACCCTGGATATGTTATATCAGCCCCTGTGACTCAGTTGCCTCACCTATAAAATAAAGTTGGTAACAAATGCAGTATGTACCTGTAGGGGTTGTTGTCAAGAAAGAATTTTTGTAAATATATAAATAATACCTATTGTTATTACACGTAGAATCACATTATATCTGAGTTGGAAAGACCTCCAGAGGACTTCTAGTTAGGACACAAAATTCATTTATATCCTGGAGAGATGGTCATGTGGTCTTTTCTTAAAGATTTCCTCTGTGGGCTAACTGAAATATCTCTCCTACTGTTGGACAGCAGTGATGGTTAAGACTGTCCTTCTACTGAATTGAAATATAACTCATTTACTATTACCCACTGGTGCCAGGTAGAATAACCAAATGACTTTTCCTCTATAACATTTAAAGACAGGAATTGTTGTAGTCTAGAAAAAAAAAAGAAAAAACCTCTGGATTTTCCTGACTGAAGTCCCCTTTCTCTATTTCCTAGCTAAATGATGTCTCTCTAATTTTGATTTGAGAGTTGGGAAAAGAAACAAACATTTGTTAATCACCTAATATATATAGTGGGCTGTGGCTAGCATCAGGCTTCCTGCTTTTGTGAATTTTTTAAATTGACGTAATTATTTTGCAGTCAGATATGCATTATAATATCCAGCTCAAATATTATTAATTGATTAGAGAGTCAGAGGAGCCAGGTTCAGACCCAACTTCTGATGCTTTACTACCCAAGTGATCTTGGCCAACTCACATAACATCCCTGGGTCCCAGGAAAAGGGTTGTATTAAATGACCTCTGAGGTCAACAAGTCTATGATCTTATTATCTATCGCAAGAAGCCTTCCCTTCTCCCTCCAATCTGAACTGATTTTTCATTTTCCAGACTTGGCACTCAGTACCTTTCATCCTTTTCCTTGGTTAGGAATAGAAAAGCACTTTACAAACCATAAAGTATGTGCGATTGGAGCAGGTCAAATTTTTACAGGGTTTTCTGGTTCACTAAGTACTTTCTTCACAATAACCCTATAAGGTAGAGAGTATAAATGATATCCCCATTTTATAGAAGAAATGGATGCTTTGAGAAATTCATGCACTTGCTCATACTCACAGGCACCTAAAAGATACTAAAATCATAACAAGAAAAAAGTTTCAACATTTTGGGTAGTGTTTTTATGGAAGAGTTATGTTAAAACATGGGAAAAATCATATAGCATGTATAGATGGGTTTGTGACCTACTTTGGTGGAAGGTGCTAACATAAGAGGAAGCACTGGTTTTTCAAATATCACAACAAATTGTTACGTAGTTATTGCATATATGAGTCTGTGATTCCTACTTCTAGTATGTAAATTTCATGATGGTAGGGGTCAAGTCTTCCTACTGTCTGAGCACACTTAAGTAAGGACAGCACAGTGCTTAATAAAATGTGAGAGAAAGAAAAGAAAGAAAAGAGGGAGTGAGGGAAGGAGAGAGATATATATCAATCTCTATCAATTTACTCATCTCTCCAGACATCATTAATTTATAGTATCAGAGTGAGTAGGATCCTTAAAAAAATTTTTTTTAGATTTAGAGTTGGAAGGGACCTTAGAGGTCATATAGTCCAACCTCCTTCCTTTATAAATAAGGAAACTGAGGTCCAAAGAGGTTGTAACTTGCCTAAAGTCACTCAACTCCATGCATTCTGATCCCAATCCAGTTTTCTTTTGAGCAATATTATGCTGTATGTCTATGAGACCTTTGCAGTTTTGTATGCTACATTATTCAAATTTATTCTCAAAGGCTTGTCATGCATGACTACAGGCTATAAATGTCTGAACTATCCATATGACCATGTAGAAGTTATGTCAAGGTAGTCACTTCCTTGCTGCATGGCCCAGGATAATCACTCTATGTGCCTGAACCTCAATTTCTGAATGTGTAATATGGGGATAATTATATTGAATGGACAGTTCCAGGGATTGGGAGAACAGCATTTAATACATTTTAAAGAGATACAGTGCCCTTAGCAACCATTGAGTCTACCATTTCCATTTTATAGACAGGAAAACTGAGGCCAGAGAAGTGAAGGGACTTGTCAAAATTCATCTACAAAGTAAATACAGATGAGGAATGGATAATAAAGTTGTGGTTTGCTGTTACAGCCATTCAGAATTTTGATGAACACACATCATATCCCTGGGACCGATTCCTATGAGGTTCTATTCTTACGTCGTTTTTGGAGCATAAAGATTTCTGTGTATTTTGGCATGCAACTGCATTACTTTCACCTGAATTTAGTCATCCTTGGGGAGCAGAGGAAAGGGAGGTACTTCCTAGTGCAAATTCCTCCTTGGACACAAACTGTTACTGGTAAAAAAGCCCCTACCCCTCTTCTCTCTGTGTTGCCTTCCTAACTGCATCGTTAAATAAACTTTCCTGCTTTTGACTCTTTGATCCTAAATTCTGAGCATGTTTTCCTTCTTATTCATTTGTTTTGGTTACCTGGTGGATCTCTAGTTTTGATGTTGGAACTGTTATATGACCAGTCACTTGATCCCTGGAACCAAACATTGTGCTTAGACCTGCCCTACTCGCTAGGACTTTTTAAGACTCTGTTTTAATTCAATCACCTACAACCACTAACTTCTCTATCTCTTCTTCAGCACCCTCCCATGACAAACACTGACAACCACTCCATCCTACAGAAACCAAACATTTCAGAAACATGATTTAGTAAGTTCCAAAACAGCTTGAGCTTTTGACTTTGGGAAGAGATGGTTGTTGTAGGCCAAAATATTCTTGGGGGTCAGTTTCTATGCAGATGTCTTTGAGAATGCAGCTTTGAAGGCTGTTCTCCATGGCATCCTTTGTCCTGTACATATATTTTGATAAGCGTCAACTGACTTTCCCCATGACTTCCTGGGGCCTTGTTAACAAAGCCTTATCTCATCCAAGCTACTTTCAAGGGTATGGTATTATGTTGATAATAAAACTCCAGGATATGATTAGGGTAAGAGTTTTTGCATCTTTGTCTTTTGGATCTTTAAAAACCTTGTTCAAATCATTATTAATTCAGAGTTCTTTCCTATGAACTACCCCCCTGGCTAATTCTCTCTCATGTCTTCACTCACACTGAGGGATTAATACCCAGTGGCCCACAATAGATGGTAGTTAAAAAATGGAAATTTTCTTCTGTCCAATAGGAGCAATGGAAATCTGTGTCCTCAGTTCTCCATTCTCTGCTTTCCTTGAGACTCCCTATGACGTGCAAAGACTACTTTAAATATCTAAGAAACAAGGGAATGAAAAGCATAAGGGGGGAAAAAAGGTTTAATAAAGTTCACCAATGAGAAAAATGTCACAAAAATCTGTAATGGCACTATTGTTCATTCAACACTCAAGAACTCTGTATATAGGAGCTTCTGGAAATTCAAAGAAGAATAAAACATGGTCCTATACTTGAAGGACCAGTTAGGAGTTGGGGTGAGGAATAAAATACGGACACAAAAGATGATATGTGATCCAAAAGGAGAAGAGAGCCTTTATGATGGGGAGAACTGTTTCACTGATGAGTAGCATCTGAATTGGGCCTTGAAGGAGGGGTTGGATTCTAAAGGAACAAAGACTTGGGGGTAGAAGAATCCAAGACGTAGAAAACAATATAGGAAAAGCAGAGTCCAAAACATCAACAGGAGATAGAGAACATTCCATACGAATTAAACTTGTTTCTACTTAGCATCAGAACAGAACAGAACAGAAGTGGGACCCATGGGTAGAAGTTACAGGGAAAGAGATTTTGGCTCAATATAAAGAAAAATTTTCTAACAATCAGGGCAGATAGAGTAAATCAACAATGGTATGGGATGCTTCAATACACAGTGAGCTTCCTCTCAAACGTAGTGAACATTTTCACTGATAACCAGTTGCGGTGAATGATGTAGAAGAGATTTCTGCTTCGAGGAGGGGATTGGACTAAATGATTTCTAAAGTCACTTACAGTTGGTGGATACTATAATTCAATTTGGTTGAGTATAGAGTAAATGACACAAAGTAGTGGGAGATAAGGCTGAAAATCAATTTTAACATAAAGACTCTGAGAGATTTTTTTGGTGGCCAAAATACCACATCAAAGCAAAGGAGTCTTGTAGCTGAGAGATATACATAATAAAGCCATAATTCTATATTAGGTGGTAGGAGAATTATGGACTTGTCTCTTTATCCTGGTTCCTTTTGTTCAGGCTCAAATTCATTTGTATGCTAAACATGAGAGGATTTTTAGGAATGTATAATTCTAAATTAGATAGCTATCTATAACTTAAGGGATCTCCATAGAGACATAGGTCTTTGAAAGACTTAATCTTAGCCTAGAAACTTTTGTTAATTGGGTTTATTGGCTATTACCAAGAACTGTTGCCTAGTCTTTGTCAAAAAGTGGTTCTAGTCATGCTATACAAGCAAACTGCAACAAAAATTGCTTGCAGGTGCCTCTGAAGAGATGAGTCAAGAAGTTGGTAGCAGTACCAAGAAGAGTCTACACGTCCAGTGACACCACGTACCATGAGACTTAGGAGAACATGTGCCTATGCCCAACAGTTACCACAAAACTATTAGGGTCTAGGAGAGCAAACTGCCCTACTGTCTAATCATATATCATAATCAAATTGTCTAATCATATCTAGAAGGGAGTAGTCCCAGTGAAAAATTGAGCCATAACATCACCAGAAAACAATAAATCAATTAAAAAGCATTTATTAAGTGCTTATGGTGTGCCTAGAACAATGCTAAGAACTGAGTATCAGTGGCGCTGAAGATTTGGAAGTATGAGCTGTCCACTACATGTGTGCTCTACTCATATGTAAATGAACAGTTAGCATTTATGTGCTTTAGGTTTGCAAAACACTTTAAATATGTTAACTCATCTGAGCACAGTCCTATTTGTGTGTCCCTTGCACATGATTACTATGAAGAGGTCACCCCTAAAGGGGGTTAGGGTTAGCTCTGGAGACCCTAAAATACCAACACGCCAGGTCCTGCTGAAAGAATTTGACTCAAGTCTTCTCTCAGCCAAAGAAAAGTAAAGTTTACTGAAAGTTCACCATATGGAGCCTAGGTATCTGTGATGCTTGTATTGGGCAAGCAGGACAGAGTAAGTCTATGCTAGGTCATTTACACCACATGGAGGGAAGATGGGGTCTTACATAGAGAGGAATCTAGGGGTGGTCTAGAGGAGGAACTTGGGGAGGGTCTTCAGGAGGAGTCAGTGAGGTCAGACTCCAGTAATGAGTTTGGGGAGGGTCTTCAGGAGGAGTTAATGAGGTCAATTCAAGGGAGGATTGATATTTTGATAGACTCAAGGGTGGGAAGTAGATGGACAATGGAGGGCCAGGCTAGTAACAGGTTTGGGCCCAGCCACAATGAAATACTTATGGCCTCTGTAAATGCCTCATCAAGTGGGAAGATTCAATCAAACTTCAAGAGGTTTCTCAGAGCCAGTACCTCATCAACTATGGACACCTACTCTCCCCAGTGATGGTAGGTAAATCTGTGGTAGAACGTGTCCTACGTTTGCGGGAAGAATGTTCTATTTTAATTTTCTTACTATGCTATTTCATTATTTCATTAAATACCTTTGTTTTGAATTGTGTTCTTTGACTCACTAAAGAAAAAAAGAAACAAATCAGTGGGGGCTTGTGAGTTATATTTGTGAGTGGATGTAGACTTACAGAGTATCTTACACATGATGTATATTCTGGGATCTCTACATATAAAAGGAGGGGGCCCCAAGTGCTACATGAATTGGTGAATTATTATTGATAGTTTTAGAACACAAAGTTAAACAAGAAACACTAAATTGAGTGAGGAAAGTATTCACTAAGAGGCTGAATAAGTTAAATCCTGTATGTTGAATGGATTCCCTTAGTTACATTCTCAGAGTTGAAAGGGCCTCAGAGACCTCATCTAATCCAATTCAATAGGAATTCCCTAGTAGCCTCTCACTTTTGCTTAAACATCTCCAGAAGGGGACTCTGAGCCTGCCGAAGCTGGATCATCTACTTTTGGACTCCTCTGATTACTCAGAAAGTTTTTTCCTTTCAACAAACTTAAATCTTCCTTTCTTACTTCCACTTATTGATTCTACTTCTGCTTGCTGAGGAACTAACAATATGAGTCTAATTCAGGGCCAAGCCCAAAGGTTTCCCACCCCTGAGACTCTAATCTCTCTATCCCATGTTAGCTCTTCAAAGTTTTGAAAATATCTACTCCATCACTACTGAATCTTCTCTTCTCCAGCTGATAGGTATGTAGGAGGATAGATAGTAGTGAGACAGACAGACAGACAGACGGATGGATGGATGGATATGTATGTAGGCAGATATGTTTGTTCTAATAAGGGAAAGACAACAAATAAAGAGTTGGAAAGTATATGTGTGTCTGTGTGGTCAACATGGTATGCAAATGGTCAGGATCCCCAGTTCTTTCAATCATTTCCCAAATGGCACAGTATTCAGGAGTCACCCTACTATGTTAGTTGCCCTCTAGACATGCTCCAGGTTGACTATGTCCTTCCTAAAAAGTAGGGGCCCAGAAGTGAATGAAGGTTCCACATGGGGTTTGACTAGGACAGTTTGAGTCCTCTGCTTTTTACAAGCCTTGTGAAAGCTTCCTAACCAGTTCTGCAGCAGTACTGTACTAAGAAAAGGTGCCCTAATGGTAATTAAATGTTTCAGCAACTCCATTCAGCTTTTCTAGTGAGCTCCATCTTTCAGAATATATACACAGTGCATAGAGTACCTTTGAGTTTAAAGAAAATCTGAAAGGTATGGAACTTGTTTCTGAGAAGTTGCTATGTTGTATTCAGTGGAGTCTGGGACTAGTTATTGAGATTAGCTCCATTAGATAGCTCCAAATCTCTTATCTAGTACTCTGTAGTAACCTCCCCCCATACTAGCTGAAACTGCATCATCTTGAGACTAAGGGTTATGCAACCTTTTGGTTTGGGGAATGATGAAAGAGAGAGGCAGGATGGGAGACAGGTGGAATTTAAGGGTCTCAAGAACAGGTACTATTTGATTCTTATCTTTCTGTGCTCATTTAAGCAAGAACAATGTCTGGCAAAAATTAGGCACTTAATAAATGCTTGGTAGAGTAGACTGTAGGTGAGAAGTCATAATCTCATCAGGAAAAATGTGGCTATTTCTGGAGAGAAGCAACATGCAGTGGCAGGAGTAACACAAAATTAGGCATAAAAATTTTTGAATTCAAGACTTGGCTCTATTACTCACAGCTTGTGTGACTTTGGGCAAGTCATGATATGAACCTCTGTTTTCTTCTTATTTCTGTAAAATGAGGAGCCTAGACCAAATGATCATTTCCAGTTTGTAATTCCATGAACAGGAAGTGGTGAGACAATGCCAGGGATTAGGGATGTGTGAGAGCCAGGGGTGACTGGGAACCAGCCATCATGCTTCCAGAACACTCTGCTCAGGGATCCGCTTTGACATGCAACCTTTCCTTTCTCAGGCCTTCTGAGGTGAAAAGAAAAGAGCAAGTCCAGGAAACCTGCCATTTCCTAGCCATGGGCAAGTCATCTCCATGCTTCCTTTTTCCCATCAGTAAAAGGCAGTAATAGTGCCGTTACTACCCATCTGACAGCACTGTTGTGAAGTAAAGGCTTTTTAAACATTAAGGTAACATACAAATATGAGTTATAATTATTTCCAGTCCCAAAGGATGTGTACATGTGTGCATATATGTATGTATACAATATACATATATATATGAAAATACACATCCTTTCAGACATATATGTATGTATAAGTTTATATGGCTTACTCCTTCCATCAAAGTACATGACAACCATATCAATTTCATTACTTGTTGTGGCCAAGTAAAATGATCAAAAAAATTTGTGTACCCCCTTTCCCCCCAATTTCATTAACTGTTAGTCAACTTTCTGGTTATCAGCTTCCTTGAATTTATTTAGGGTGGTCACTGACTACCACTGAATCACAGAAACTAAGAGGTGGAAGGACCTCTTATACCAGGGGTTTTTAACCCTTTTGGTGTGTGTATCACAGATCATTTTGGCAATCCTTCCTGAAATAACATTTTTAAGTGCATAAAATATATAGTACTACATAGAAAACCAAATCTATTAAAATGCAGTTATTACAATATATTAAAAGAAAAAAAAACAAGTTCATAGGCCTCAGCTAAGAACTCTTGATTGCTCTAGTTCAGGGTTGGGGAACCTGTGGCCTTGACATCACATGTGAGGACCTACAGGGCCACATGTGGCCTCGAAGTTGCAGGTTTCCCACCCCTGCTCTAATCCAACTTGAACCTGAATAAGAATGTCCTTTGCAACATTCCTGACAAGCAACTATTCGGTCTTTGTTGAAAGACCTCTTTATCTGAGGGAGAAAGAGCAACTTTAAAAAAAAATCCTACTGTATGTTAGGGCCACTCTAACTGTTAGGAAGTTTTTAACGACACCAAAGCAAAGTCAGTCTTTCTTTAGCCTCCCTGCATGGCATCTCCTTCTGCACGAGGCCACCTAAAACAAAGACTAATCTCTCTTTCATAAAAGAACCTGCCAATCACCTTAAGACAATGGTGTTAAACTCAAATAAAAAAAAGGGATTGTGAAACCATAAAAAAGGTTCTCCAGGGCTCTATATTTACTTAGAAAACAACATTATCCATGTTTTATTGTATTCTTATTTATTTTGTCAAAAATTTCCCAATTACAATTTAATCTGGTTTGTGGAGCATTTAAAAGCGTGATGGTAGTGCCCAGGCCAGCCTATATGTTTGATACCTCTGCTTTAAGACATCTAAGATGGCTTCCATGCAGCAGAGTAGATAAAGTGCTAGGCCTGAATTCAGGAGGACATGAGTTCAAATTTTGACTCAGACACTTTGGGTAAGTCATTTAATTTCTGTTTGCCTCAGTTAGCTTAAATGAAAAAATGGGGATCATAAGAGTGCCTCCCTCTCAAGGCTGTTGAAAGGATTACATGAGGTAATATTTGTAAAGCCCTTAATACAATGACTGTTAAGTTGCTGCTTGTTGATAACATCTGCTTGTTGTCATCATCATTTTAATCTATCCTATTCTCCCTAAATATTTTTTTCTATTTAAGGTCAACATCTCACATTCCTTCAGCCAGTCCTTTCACCGATGTGATCGCCCTCCTCTTGGTGTGCCCCCGGTTGTGCCCCAAAAGCACACACATCCCCAAACTGAAGACAACAGATGTGTCTACATTTAAGGAATTGGGATCATTACCTCTCGTGGAGGATAAACAGCAGTTCTGCACTAACTTTATGGCTATTTTTATGGCCAGGTACCACTTGTCCTCTGCTCCTACCAAGACAAAATCCTTCTGCAACCTCCCTGGATACCAGAACAAGGCTGCCTGGGAAAAATAAGGTAGCAATAAAGTTCCTAGTCAGGTCATGAGGCGCTGCAGCCACTTTTCCATTCAAGGCTCCTGAGGATCATAGAACCCCTCTGCACCAGAGAAGGGATGGTTATTCGGCAACTAAGAGTTATGTTCTGCTCTTGGTCTTGCCTTCATTTGGTTATTCAGGGGTTCTCAAACAAGAATCAGGAAACCAGAACTGATTATGATGAGGGACTGACCAGGGAAATCCTCCTATTGTTTCTGAGAGAGCTGCTGCTAAATGCCAGAATTACCCACTGCCTCCTTAGAATAAGTAAGTCTATTTTATTTACTTATTTGTCTTCTTTTCAGAAGTCATTAATCCAGCTCTTTTGAGGGCTGAGAACTCTCTTGACCTAGAATCTATGTTCTTGGACAAGGGACAAAGAGTGCAACGCCGAATCCGCATTCTAATCCTTTCCGTTCTGTAAAGAGCAGAGCCCTGACGGAGCTCACAAACAGATGGCACAGCCATTAAGAACTCAGGGTTACTACTATATCATGGTTAGGCGTCAGAGCAGATCTTTAGGAAAGGATTATTATTATTATTATTATTATTATTATTATTATTATTATTAATAATGACAGGATGCATGTGAATAATGTAAAAACACTTTGTGATCATAACAATCTAAGCAAAAGTCAGTTATTTTTGTCACGCTGAAATTTTGTGAGAGGTTAGTTTTTATTTTATTTTCTTTAATAACCTTGTTGCTCCTGCTATTAGTATCTCATTAACTAGTGTTAACAACAAGAGACCTTGTTGCAAAAGGTCTTTACTACCTGAAAAATCAACAGTGCCACCTCATGGTAACAACCATAAACTGCAGGGTCTAGATTGGCTGTGAAAAGGAGCTTAGCTGCCTAGCTGATGCAATGCACTTCAGTGGGATGGTTAGGTCACATGACTACTAAAAATGAGTGGTACAGCCAAAGTTCTCTGGAATCACCTTGGTACAGTTCTTCTAAGGTATCCATTTGGTCCTCTATTTCTAAAAGAGCCAGGCCTATAACTGATATGAATCCTCATTCATTTTTTTAAGCATTGGCTAGCCTATACTGCTTAGTTCTCAGAAAGGAAAAATTATTATTGGATGCAGTGGTTAAATTAAAACCACAAAAAAAAGAAAGAAGGAAAAAAGGAGAATTGAGGAAAACATTGGCAAAACTTCATGCAAATATCTTAGTACTTGCTTTTTTAAGTGTTGAAACTTGATTTGCTACATGTCATCAAAACTCTCAACCTTTACTTCAAAGTGTCTCTATGTGCAACCCTTATGGGATCAATTAATCTTCACAATAAAAATGGAAATTTAATTTTCATAATAAGTTCTAAGGAAAAGGTCAGTTGTATCTCCCAAGGGAAATTCATTTCCCTAATTTGTTTTGTTTTAGATCGATTTTCAAAGAGATGTGAATGAAGACAAATATCTTACAGTTAAATATTTTGGGGTTCCATTCATTCCCAAAGAAAAAAAATAATTTCAAGGAAAAAAGATCTCTTTACTGAAACATTGGAGACTTTCTACTTTCTATGCTGAGATCTGTATAAGTGGGGTCTACATCTTAGCTTCTCTAATAATTTACTCATCAACTATTCTCCCTTAACATTTAAAGGCATGTGAGATAATGAAAAGAACATCGAAGTTGGAGGTAGAAGAGATGGGTTTGATTTCTTACTCTGACAATCATGAATTGTATAGTTCTCGGCAAGTCACTTAACCTTCCTTAGTCTCTTGGGCAAAAGGCGTTAATGTGACTTATTGTTAGGATTATTATTGTCTTCTGCAATACCCAAACAATTCAGTATTCATTTCACTAATTTCCCATTTCCTAACTTTTAAAAATAGAGAAACTTTTTAATTTTTTAAAAATACAAGAACCATACAAACAAGAAAATATTTATGAAAACAGTTTAGTTGAGTGAAGTTCAAAGTCATAATGGAATGTACATAAGGTACCTGGAGATTGGAATACTGAGAGGAAAGAGCAAGGACAAACCGTTAGGGAACATTTACATTCACAGATAATGAAGAGGCACTCCAAGAGACAGAAGAAGCTATTAAAGGTATGAGTAGAATATCATGTCTTTGAAGTGGAAGGAGAGGTTATTACGTAGAAGTGGATCACAAAGAGTTTCAAAAGCTACAGAAAAGTGGAGGATATTGAAGGAAAAAAAAAGATCATTTGCTATGGTGGATATGGTGACCTTAGAGAGTACAATATAATTGCAGGAATAGAAGTTCAATTTCAAGGAGTTAAGGAGAGAGTAGAAAGTGAAAATGTATATGCACTGAGGATAGGTAACTTTTTCAAAAAGAATTTTAGCAAGGAAGAGGGAAGATAGAGATAAGTTAAATATGTAAATCTGGGCAGGTAAGTGGCACAGTGGATAGAGTGCCCAGCCTAAAGTCAAGAAGATTGCTCTTTCTGAGTGCAAATCCAAATCTAGACACTAGCTGTGTGACCCTGGGCAAGTCACTTAATCCTGTTTGCCTTAGTTTCCTCATCTATAAAATGAGATGGAGAAGGAAATGGCAAACTAATCTAGTATCCTTGCCAAGAAAACCCCAAAAGGAGTCATAAAGAGTTGGATATCATTGAAGAGTGACTAAACAAGAATATGTATGTAAGTTGAGGAAAAGAAGTTGGTGTTAAGGGAGAGAATAGATACATGAAAGAGAAGGCATGACTACAGGAGCAAGATCTGTGAGAAGGTACAAAAGAATAAGATCAAGGTGAAAGTTAAAGGGACTGGCCTTAGTGAATAATATTATTTACTTTCTACATATTTATATCATTAATTTTGTGCCCAAGGGTATAAAGGATAAAATATGATGCTAAAAATTTTTACAGGAGGAGGAAGCAAGGTGATGGAGTTCATAGTTAGAAAATGTCAAATCCATGGGTTCCCTCTAGGTTTTCTTCCTCTGGATCCAGTGTTCTTTTGTCTATAATATTTTTTTCTTCCAGCTCAAATGGGTTACCATCACAAGTTGTGAGGAAGTTCTTCCTCATACTGAGCTGAAATCACTCTAAAGAATTCAGGGAGATTTTGGTAACTCACTTCTAAAAAATATGTTTGGAAAAACGACCGTTTTCCACAGCATAACTATGAAATATGTCTCATCACTGACATTTGAAGACTGTGGAAACTAATATCCAGAAAGATTAAGTGATTTGTCTGAGGTTGTATAATGACTCAGCAGAATAGTTAGAAGTTAAATGCCAGGATGGTTCAAGGACTAAACCCTGGCCAACCAAATCTCACTATGGATAGGTGTCTATGCTTTAATTGGGAAATTATGACACTGCTGTAAACCCATCCAAAGAAAGGATCATAATAACCCCACTCAACAGCACACAACTTGAATAAGATGAGAGGCCCTAATTATGGACCAAATGGATAAGAGTGAACCGGCTCCTGCAACAGCCATTAATAATACAATGAACGAATACTTTATAAGTATTCTTCAGCCACAAATGTGAGAAATTCTATTAAGAGCATGTTATGAAATTGCTGTAGCCTTTCCTGACTCCCATCTCTAAGTGCATCAGTTATTTAAAATGCCACAAAAGAGCATATTCTATTTACTGGAACTGGCCAAACCTTGTCAAAGTTATTTGAAGAGTTCTCCATGTTACTTACAGAAGTAAATCGGGTCACTTTACCTAGCAGAGAGTTACTGCTACCTAGATTCTTGAGATAAGAATCTCAGTTTTGAAAGGAACCTAAAGTTTACCTAATTCAAGTCCTGGTTAAAATACAAAACTCATAGAAATATTCTTGCAATTTGTCATCCTGTCATCACCTGAACACTAGTGAGGTAGATCTCAATCAACTGTAAGGCAGCCCATTCTACCATGGAAAATCTCTGATAGGTAGAAGCTCATGCTACTACTGGCCAAAAACCTTACTTCAATCCAAACCAATATTAAACATCTAATGCACAGAGCACTCTGTTAGATTCAGGGTGAGACATAAAGATTGAATAAAATAGAGGCTCCTTTTTATTGCAGTCAGCACTACGAAACAATAAAGACAATTCCTCACAGTTTTATAGTATTATAAGGTTTACAAAACGCTTTGCTTATAACAGCTCTGTATGGTAAATAGAGAACTGCATTAGAAACAATATTATACTTGGAATCAGGAGACATGTATTTAAATCTGGCCTCCAATACTTACTAGCTGTGTGATGATTGATAAATACAAAACCTCATTGATCCTCAATTTCTTTATCTATCAGGTGGGTATAATAATCTTTGTTTCTCAAAGAACTGTGATGAGGAAAACATGTTGCAAACCCTGAAGTTCCATATAAATATAAGTCCTTATCACTCATGAAACTTTTAATCTAGAAAGAGATTAGTAATCATACAATTCTTTTAGGGAGGAGAGGGAACTGGATCTGATTTTATTGGTACAGAGAAATCCCAGTAGGAAAATTCCTTCTACCAGCATGGAACAGCACTTGCTTTGCAACCTACAGTCTTAAAAGACTGTCGACAGCTGGGAGAGGTGAGGTGATTCATCCAGGACCATAAAATTAGTTATGTATCAGAGATGGGGCTTGAACCTAGGTCTTATAGATTTTGAGGCCTGTTCTCTATTCACTATATCAGGCTGCATCTCTGTGAGGTAGGTAAAAAGCACTGTGCACAAATAATTATAAAACAAAATAATAGTACATGGTTGTGAAAAGTGCAAATTGCAAATTACCTTACACAGTCTTATAGGGGATGGAGAATGCAATGATCAGGAAGCTTCCTGGAGAAGATAATATTTAAGCTAGACTTTAATTTCAAAGTACTTCTGCAATATCATTAATATTTTAAGACTGGGGGAAAAGATTAAGTGATTTAAGACAGGTAGGATTTCAAATTGGGGACAGAAATTACTACCAAATAGAATTCAATGTATTATCCTGGAGGTAGGAAAGAAGGAATATTCCTGAGGGGTAGACAACAATCTGATTTTTTTAAGCACAGGGTGAGTGGAGAGAGCAATATAAAATAACGCTGAAAAAGTAAGATGACATGAGTTTATACATGGCTTTTAATACTAGACACAATAGTCTGAACTTTGCTCAGTAGGTGTAATGGTAATGGGAATTTGAAGATCTTCCCTGCCCCTTAATAAGCCTAAGAGAATTTGGAGACCTTCCCTGATTAGAATATATTCCCTGCCCCCTAATAGACTAAAAGTAATTGTATGGAGCCTCTGGGGGGAGGAATTTGCTGAAGGGTGGAGCAGAACCCATAGGAAGCTGGGAGTCAGAGTACTTAGAGCTGGAGGGAAGAGAGAATGCACCCAGGAAGACAGCAAGGCTTACAGTAAATGTTAGTTTGTGGGAAGGCCAAAGGATGGTGTGACTTCTTGCTGTGCTGTGGTGTATTAACTTCTTTACTTCTATGGTGGATTTGACTTTCTGGTGTTGGGATTTGATTTTCTGGTGTATGAATAAATGTTTTGCTTTTGTCTTCTATATGTAGAGTATTGAGCACTTGAGAACTATGCCAGCATATGTACAGTTGCCATCAGCACTGTGAATATTGTGTTGGTGCTACAGTAGGCTAAAGGGAGTCACTGAAGATTTTTAAGTAGATGAATGTGACAAGTCTTTACAAAAGGAAGGCTGATCTGCTGCATATACAGGAAGTAGCCAAGGAAAAAAGAATAGAGCCAGGCTGACCAGCCAAACAGAAGGTTACTGTAATAATCTATCCACTGACTGGGTTTGACCCCTGGACTATGCAGAATATGTCTAAACCCTCCTTCCCATGACAACCCTTTATATTCTTGTCTGAAACTGCTTCTTCTCTGAGACAATTCTCCAAGACAAATCTTATAGATAAGTCATGTAAGAATTGACCCATTGATGTACTGATATCACATACTGACAGAAAATTACTGGGCCCTCAGCTATTTGGAAGTCCCCCTGCTGTTCTGTTCACTATAGTTCATTTTCCACATGTTCACCAGGGTAACCTTTCTCAGACATGTTTTAATCAATTCATGCTTCTGATAAGGATTACATAATGGTATCCTGTAATGGTAATGGGGATCTGAAGATCTTCTGTGCCCCTTGTATTGGCAATAAAACAGGTACTTAGCACCTTGTTCCAAGTTTGTGATTGTATCAAGTATTAAGATCCAGAACCTTTGAATCCCACAGTGGGAGGAAGTTGCAGCCAGAATGTGTGAATCCCACAGTAGGAGGAAGTTGCTGACATAACATGAAGGGGTGGAACAGGGAGGAGCTAATACCATATATACGGAAAAGCCCAAGCTAGAGAGCCAGAATTGCTGAGAGAGAGAGAACTGCTAGGATCCTGAGAACTTCTGAGAACTGTTATGAATTAAGAACAGGAGGGAGAATAGAACTTGTGGGTGCATAATGAAGAACTGAGAACTGAACTGAGAACTGAGAACTGAGAAGAACTGAGAAATGAGAAGAGAACAGAGATGAAGCACAAATATGGTGCCAGTACTTTGTCTGTTGTGATGTTACTTTGTCAGATTCGTCTGTTGATAGAGGACTTTGCTGTTGTTACAGAAGCCCTGGGACCTTACTGCTGGTTCAGAAGCCCTGAAAGAGGATTTTCTTGTTGTATATTTACAGAAATCCTGGAGGAGGATCTTACTGAAATTTTCAGAGGTCCTGGGATTATACTGATAATTAGTGTTGATTCCTCAGAGCTTGTTGTTGTGTGTATGTTGATTTCACAGGCAGAAAGTGAATTGATGAGGATGCCAGCAATGTGAATGAATGTTATTGTGGCTTTGTTAAGCTTTGTCTTCCCAGGAACAGAAACTGTAAAGAACTTGAGGTGGATTAGACACTGTGAGCTTCAATATGGAATAGGAACTATACAAGGAGCTGGACAAGGAACTGAGAGCTGTCTGCTTTTGAATTCAGGTGACAGTTGATAGATTCTGGCAGGAGCTGGGACCATGGAAGAGGAACCATGGAAATTGAGAGCCTGCCTCCAGTCAAGATAAGACCTCTCCTTAGGTTTTTAATGCAAACTGAGAAGATCGTGATTTATTGTGGCCTAGGGATGGAAATCTTTGACCTTTACATTTAGATGACTGAGTCAAGGACTCCTCCAATTAAGAAGAAAGAAGACTTTGATTAAAGAGATTAAGACAATGTGACCTAGGGGTGGGAGGACTTTGTGCTTTGTATCCTGTACATGATGACATGTTATGACCAATACGGAAATGTTTTAAATGATTGTATATATTTAACCTACATCAAATTGCTTACTATTTTAAAGAGGAGCAAGAAAAATTTTAAACTCAATTTTTTTTAATGTTAAAAATTGTCTTTACTTATATTGGAAAAAACAAAATACTATCAAAAAGGTTTTTATAAAAGCAATATTCTTGGTCATTTAGTCTAACTTCTCATTTTACAGATGAGGAAACTAAGGCTCAGAGAGGGAAAAAGTAATATAATTAGTGACACAGAGGTAGTATACAGTATTCATTCCTTTTAGTGAGTAAGCATTATTTTTTTTTTGGAGGGCAATTGGGGTTAAGTGACTTGCCCAAGGTCACACGGCTAGTGTGTGTGTGTGTGTGTGTGTGTGTGTGTGTGTGTGTGTGTGTGTGTTAAGTGTCTGAGGCCAGATTTCAACTCAGGTACTCATGACTCCAGGGCCGGTGCTCTATTCACTGCGCCACCTAGCCACCCCAAGTGAGTAAGCATTATTAAAGCCCTTCCTGGTGTGCAGTTCTGGGCTAGTTACTGGGGGGGAAATTTTAGAAAAGAAAGTCTTCTCTCATGGAGATTATAGTCTAATTAAATTAAGACACAAACACAGACAGCTAGAATGACCATTATATAACAAATACAACAGAGTTGCAAAATAAAGTGTTAAACCCCAAAGTTTATCTTACTTTATCTATTAGTTCTGTCCATACTGGCTATAAACATGCCAAGTTCTCACATCTTTAAAAACAACAAAAAGACAAACTTTAATAGACTATCTGCTCTTTAGCTATCGTCCTATCTACTTTCTCAGTCAATTTCCTTGAAAATGTCTGTACTTTACCTCTCTGCTCCTTACCCCTTCTCAATCCTCTGAAATCTGGTTTCTGACGCAATCATTCAATTTAAAATGCTCTTTCCAAAGTTATTAATCATCTCTTAATTGTCAAATCTAATGGTCTTTTAAAAACCTACTGGAACTCTCTGAAGCGGGGGACACTGCTGACCACTCTCTGCTCCTAGATCTCCTCTCTCCTCTGTGGGCTGTATGACACTATTCTCTTTTGGTTTTCTTCTTACCTGCCTGACCACTCCTTTTTAGCGTCCTTTGCTAGATCTTCATCTATATCCCTATTCTAAATATGAGTGTCCTCTAAGGCTCTGTCCTTGGCCCTCTTCTTTTCTTCATCTATTTTCTTTCACTTGGATACACTCATTAACTTAAATAAGTTCATCTATTTTTTACTATTCAGATGAAGACCTATATATCCAGCCCTCGTCTTTCTCCTGAGTTCTATGACACCACAAACTAACTATTAGAATTTCAGATGAGGTGTTCTATAGTCTCATATTCATCATGTGCAAAACAGAATTAATTTTCTTTCTTCCCAAATCTACTCCTCTTGTGAATTTCCTGATTTCTCTTGAGATCAGCACAATCCTTTCAGTTATCCAAGTACACAACCTTAGTGTCATCCCTGATTCCTCACTTTCACTTATCCCACATATCTACTGTTACCAGATCTCATGGTTTCTATTTTCATAACATCTTTTGCATACAGCCCTTTTTCTCTACTCACACAGCCACCACGCTAGTTTAGACACTCTTCACCTCTTACCAAGAATATTGCAAGAGTCTACTAATTTGTCTTTCTGTCCCAGATGGCAACTAAGTGGCATAATGGAGAGAGCCCTGAAACTGAAGTTAGGAAGGTCTGAGTTCTAATCCTGGCTCTGATGCTTACAATATGATCCTGAGTAAATCACTTAAGTTCTTTCAGACTCGGTTTCCTCATCAGTGAAATGAGGATGATACTAGAATTTTCTTCATAGGTTTATTGTGAGGTTCAAATGAAAAAAGAAATATGTAAAGCATTTTGCAAATCTTAAAGTACTATATAAATGCTAACCATTATTATTAATATTATTGAGTCCTACTATATTTCTCATATTATATAGAGCTTCCAAAATGTCTTATCCATTTACTCAACAAACTCCAGTGGCCCTTTATTATCTGCAAAATCAAATGTAAACCTTTCTCTTTGGCATTTAAAACGTCACAACCTGGCTACATCTTACTTTCTCATACTAATTACATATTACTTCCCTCCACACAGTCTATGGTCCTGCCAAACTACCCTTCTTATTCTTCACATACAATGTTCCTTTTTCCATCACTGTGCCTAAAAACTGGCCTAGGCCTGCTATTGACTCCCTTCCCACCTCCACCTCTTGCAATCCATGGTTTCCTTCTAGACACATAGCTGATAATGCTTTCCTTTTCAAGGTTACTTTTTAATCTGTTTTGTGCATGTTTCTGTATATACCTGTGTATTTGCATACATGTGTGCATGTAAACCTATATACACACACTTTAACATATGCACATTGTTTCCTGATAGAATGCAAGCTCCTTGGTGGCAGGTATGGTTCCTTAATTTATTTTGTATGTTAGGGTTTACTCTAGTACCTGATACACAGCAGGTATACTTGACTTCCTAAATGGGGAAAATTGTTACAGAAAGATTCCAGGATGGAGTGGTATTTAAATTGCCTTTATCAGACAGATAAGAATTTGAGAGATGAAAAAGGAGAACATTCCATACATATGTGATGTTGCTAAAAATAAATGATCAAAGTCATGAAAAGTCAGAGTGGAACACTTTGGTTGGAACATAGATTATTATGGAAGGTAATAACGTGATAAATCTGGGTAAGTAGGATGGCAACAGGTCAGGGTGAACTTTGAATGCCAAGAAAAGTAATGTGAATTTTGCTTGGGAAATGATGAAGAATCCATTGATGATTTTTTAGTGGTATAACCAGCTCTCAGCATAAAAGAGATTATTCAGGCAACAACGAAAGAAATACATTAAAAGAGGCAAAAGTCAGGAGAAGGAGTCAGGAAGATTGGCTGTAATAGTTCAGGCATCTGCAACATTATAAATATGGAGAGCTTATGTGAAGGTGACAGGCTTTGTGAATCAAGAAGAACTGATAGGACTTTTAAAATTGATCATGTATGAGAGATGGGAAAGAATATGGGAAGACTCAAAGATAATCTCAAAGTTTTAACAAGAGACTTGGCAAATAAAAGTAATTTATTATTTACAATGTGTCTAGTGCTTGTGCTAAGCATGAGGGTCACAGAGAGAAAGAATAAATTCAATAGAAGGTCATGTTTTTACCTATGTTGAATCTGAGTAGTTGTGGGATATCCAGAAGATGATTCAAAGATAGATCAAAGTCTAGATAGAGCTCAGTAGAGAGGATGTCACTAAAAAAGTTTTAAGATTTGTCTACCTAGATGTGACAATCAAAATCCTGAGAATAAGTATGATTTCCAAAAGAGAGAGTGTCACAAGAGAAGAGGGCCAAGGAAGAATTTTAGGAAAATTCATGTTAAATTGTCAGAAGGAAGAAGAGGAAGCAGCAGAAAGGTGGGTAGATATATTGGAAAAGAACATTGAGAGTGCCCTATCTCCAAAGATAAGGAAGAAAAAGATGATTATCTAGTAGAAAAGAATTGTCAATTGAGTTAAAAATAGCAGAGATGTCTAGGGGGTTAGGGACTGAAAAAGAACCATTAGATGCACTGATAAGGGAGTCATTGTAGTCCTTTGAAAGAACAGTCACCTTAAAGTAGAGTAGTTGAATTGGAAGCCAAATGGTGAAGAATTAAGGAGACAGTAGTGGGTGGTGAATGGTGGAGGCACTGTGTAGAGAAACCTTTAACAAAATTAGCAGTGAGAAGGAAGCTACTAGAGATGAAATGACAGCTAGATGGTAGAGAAGAATTCATGACAGTGGATCTGGAGTTCTAATACTTGTCCTGTCACTCACTGTGACAAGGTCACCCTATGTGACCTTGAGTTCTCAGTTCTTCATTTGTAAAATGCAGTGTTTGGATGAAATTACTTCTGAGTGCCTTTCTGGTTCTAAAATTTTAATTCCTTTCTTTTTCTTTTAAATTAGAGAGAATTAATAAATATTTGTTGGCAAATTAAGCTGGTCAATCAAAAAAGATTTATTAAGCACTCACTGCATGCCAAGCAATGTGCTAAGTGCTAGGGATAGTACTAAGAAATTTAAGAAGTCTTCCCTGACTGTCCTAGGCCAACAATGATCACACCCCCCCCCCCATTTAGTTCTTAAGAACTTATATTTGTCTATATATGTTATCCTTTGTGTTTTAACTTTGCCATAAGATGCCCCTCCCAGGATAAGCTCATCCCTTCTAAACTCACCACTAAGGAAAGCCTAGTTTAACTCAACTTTCTTCTGCCTCCACTCCCCTCTGATTAAAGGGCTGGAGGGCAGAATACTAGACTCCTTCCTATGCCTTCCCTTACAGAAGATAGGAACTGGCCTCTCACCTCACTCCACTTTGCTTCTGCTGGTCTGCCTGCTTTCAATTCCCTGGAACAAGATACCTCAGAGGCAGTTACTCACTGGTGGAATCCCTACCTTGCTTTCCTATCTCCCTTTTCTTATGCTGTCTCCCCATTTAGAGCATAAGCTCCTCAAGGGCAAGGACTAAATGTTCTTTAACAATTGTATGTGTGTGCCTGGCACATAGTAGGTGCTTAGGTAACAGATACTGGAGTGGAGTCTACTCTCTGTACCCTCTGACGACTCTTAAGAATGAGAAGGGAGAAAAACTATCTGGAAACCAGAGATACACTTTTGTAAGACTGGACAAACCTGAGTCCTGGGCTTACACAACCTTCCCTTGCTGTCAATCAGCCTTAAGCCCTTCAGGAATTGTAGTAATCTCTTAGCCCCTCCTCCATCAAGTTGGTGTTTGCCAAACAAGGACATGAACTGAGTTTCCTGGTTTCCTGTCCCATCTCCCAACCAACAGAGATAGTGGCAGGCTTCTTTGTTATTCACCATGGGGTTAGATTTCTCACCAAGACTGAGAGCCCACCTCCCAGCCAATGGGAGAAGGAACGAGAGGGGGGGGGAAGCTTAACTGCTTTAGGGTATAAATTCTTGTCCTGTCTTTCATAGTGTGCCTCCTCTCTCTGATCCCCACCATGGAGAGGACTGCCCTCTTCCTGTGGGTGAAGAGAATAAAACTTCTGTTCCTTCCTCAAAACACCTCTGACTTTTGATTTTTCTTGGGTAGGGGATTTTGGGGATCCCTGTACCCCACACATACTTATTGCATTGAACTAGATCCTTTACTAGGGTGTAAACTCATTAAAGTTAAGACTCTTCGATGAAATTTAGTAAAAGTATGGGAAAGAGGTATTCTCTCTCTCTCTGTCTGTGTGTGTATACACACACATACAGACACACACATACAAAATTGTTAGTTGATTACTTATGATTTCTTATATTTTTATTCTATTTTAGTGATGAGAACAATCTAAAATTTCATAATAGTATAAAACCAACCCAAGAAGCATGATCTGTCTTCAAATCCCTGACCTCAAGTAGCTCATAATCTCTGTTTGAGATGAAGCCAAGGGAGAGATAAAAGAACTAGACATACAAGATACGAATGAATGCAGAAGAGAGAACTGAGGTCGTTTTGGTGAGTAAAAGTATTTTATCTCCAAACTGGGCTGTGCTTCAAGGGAGAGATGGTTGGTTTAATGTAGTAGAAAAGATGCTCAGCCCTAATGCTAGCTTTGCCATAAACTAATCAAGGGACCTTGGGAAAGGTCTGTCACTTCACCAAACTGATCTCAATAAGCATTTGTTAAAAGAATAAATGAATGAATGAGAGCTTATGAGGCTACACTTGATAAATCTAGTGTTTTTCACCACTTTAGACACGACGGTGGTTACTACAGAATCACAGTCTCCTCCATTCTCTCACAGGCTAGTATCTCTTTTCTCTAGAGCTACTCTTCATATTTGCCACTTTGGGGAGTGAGTCATCAGTTGTGAAGTACCGGCAGACTGGAGGTTAAGGGAATCATGTCCCAGCCCTATATTGTTAATTCAGCTACAATGAATGGTGAAGGCTAGGTAAATATTCCTGAACTGCAAGTGGAAGATAGATATTCTTTTATAGACTCATCAGTAGTTTTCACTTTGTTCCATTGTATTTTTCCAGAGAGATAAATTTGATTGACTTGTTGACTACTGAAGCCAAAGACCATGGAGTAATATTGGGAAATCCTGGGGCTATCTTTTGAACCCAACCTCAGTGTTCCTGGATCACTGCCATTTCTTCCATTTTATTGATGGGAAGAATCTAAAATATCATGATGGTACAAAAACCAACCTAAAAAGCATGATGTCTAAGGAGGTAAATAATTTTAAACTTAATTGCTTATATAGATGATCATTTCTATTTTCTATATGCACTTATTGTCAAATCATGGAACAATATCATCTGTAGTTGCAAAAGACACCAAAGAGTATCTTATTCAAACTATGGCACCATAAGAATTCCTTCCACAATACCATCAAGAATAAGTGCTTGTATAGTCTTAACCTGGCAACATTAAGTGATGGGTGATTTACCATCTCCCCTGGTAGCATATTCTACTTTGGGATAGCTGCAAATACTAGCATCATATGGAGCTAAAATCTTCCCTCTCAATTTACTGGTCCTAACTCTGCACTCTGGGGCCAAGCAAAACAAGTTTAATCTATTTTTCATATAACAGTCCTTCAAATATTTGGACAAATATCATGGTTCCTTCCCCACCTTCCTCTTGACCCTGACTGGAGTGGATCTTCTGGCAAAACACCTCAAACTGAAGAAAAGCAGTGGCCTTTTCTCAGTTCCAATTCTATTTGTCCCCTCTATAGTTTTTGACACCATTGACCATACTCTTCAAAATATTCTCCTGAGACAACACTAGATTTGGAGTCAGGGAGTCTGACTATGAGTACTTACACTGCGACCCTGCAACTTACTAACCACCTTTTTTACTTTGATAAGACTACTACTTCCCTCATTGGTAATATGGGGGTAACTTCACAGGTTTGTTAAGAGAATCAAATGAAATAATATACTTAAACTCTTTTATAATTGTATTCTACAATATGTTGTCTTCACTATGATCAAGGATTATTATTATTTTTTAAAAGAGCCATTCATTTGTCAATTAAAAAAACCCCTCCAAACTTTTCTAGATATTAGAAGGCACTCATTCAGGATATGCTAATAAATGTCTAGGATAACGGAAGATCAGGTCAAGGTTTAATCGTCTCAGTGACTTCCTCTCTCATGAATACAGCAATTATAGCTGAGAAATCTAAATATAAAGGTCAGAAATTTAGAGTGCTAATCCTACCTCTGAAAGGGACAACACTCAATCGGATATTTAAATTCTGGCTCTTTGGCTTAAAAAAAAATGAGTGACCTGAAGTAATTCATGGTTGCTCCTTGGTGCAGCTAAGAACCCCTTTAGTGTTTACAGAGGATGGGGGGGAGCAAATTTAGTAATTTCTTATCCTTACCACGATTACTTTTGGGTAAAGTATCTTTCTTTTTCCTGGAAGAGCTCAAAAAAGTTTTTATTTTAAATAGTATTTCATTTTTTCCAATTACATGTAATGACAATTTTTTTCATTCATTTAAAAATTTTTTTTGAGTTCCAAATTGTTCTACCTCCTCCCTTCCCCTTCCTAAAATGATAATTTGATATAGATTACGTGTATGCAATCATGTAAAACACATTTGCATATTAGTAATTTTGTGAAAGAAGAAATAGACCTAAAAAAATTTTAAATAGTAAGCTTCAATTTGCATTGAGACTCCATTAGTCTTTTCTCTGGATGTAGACAGCATTTCCATCATGAGTCCTTTGGAATTGTCTGGGATCATTGTATTGCTGAGAAGAGCTAAGTCATTCACTAGTTGATCACTGCACAATGTTGCTGTTCCTATGTACAACAGAGAACAGTATCTTTCAATAGAGGACATTATCATACATAAAACATGGGTTGGTAGATTAGAATCAGAGAATGAGAGCTGAGACCTTATACACAGAATATTAGAGTTGAAGAAGGTCTTGGTACATAAAATGTTAGATGACCAAAGAACATAATGAGGAAACCTAAGAGATAATCCTGTCTCCCTCACAGGAGAAGACTGAGGATCAAAGAAAAGGAATGTCTTGCCTAATGTCACACAGTCAGACTCATTTGCCTTCCTAGGATACTTTTAGTAACAGAATTTTAACCTGGATCTCCTTATTATTGATTTAGTACTTACTGGTCCACAATGAAGGTATAGGTGTGATCTCCTAGGGACCTGGAATCTTTTACCTGAAGAAATATCAACTCTCCTATTTTAATGAAACTTCTTAGCATAAAGTCCTGCATTTGTTTGTTGAATCAAACTGAATCTCTCAATTACCCCCCAAAATGTTGTCTTTGAACATTTAAGACCTGAGGGTACTAATTTTGTATGGAAGGCATTGTGGTTTTTTTTTTGCCTGTCCATTTTTTCCCCTGAATATAGTATCACAGAGAGCCACATGCTAGTCTATAAATAAGACTATGATTATGTGTTCTGACATCATGAACACGAAAATTCATGCAGAGTTAAGCTGAAGGTTGACATCTGAAGATAATGGTTAACATTTCCTACTAAGTAGGTCAAAGGTAGGGCCTCATTGACAAAAAGTGCAAGGAAATCAGGAAATGTTTCATTGAGGTAACATCTTACCATTTTTCAGTGTGCAACTGGCCAAGTCAATTAATATTTATTTACTGAGAGTCTGTTATGGGCACACAGCACAGGGATATAACATAATGTTCAAGACCTACCAGGAAAGAAGCATTTTGTCATATTCCAATTAATCACCACTATGAAAACCCAGTGAGAACAAATCCAGTAGGATTATAAGTCATTAAATAATTACAATGATAGTTAATAATCCACATTTATAAAGTGTCTTATCATTTTTCAGCACTTTACAACTATAATACTAGTGTCTCTTAAACATTGTGGCCACATTACACTTAGGAGATTATAATACCATGAAGGAATCCACATTTTGTCATTCCAGGGTTCAGAAGGGGAGAATTATTGGGAAATCCTTGAGCAAATTAAACAACTAAAGTCTCATTTTATATTGAAAATTTATCATATGCAATAAGTATTTTATATATATATATATATGTATGTATATTTTTTTGCTACCATGAATATATCAAACAAAATTTCATTTAAAATATTTTAGAGAGTACACTATCATTATTATTGACGTAGTACTTACTGGTCCACAATGAAGGTATAGGTGTGATCTCATAGGGACCTGGAATCTTTTACCTGAAGAAATATCAACTCTCCTATTTTAATGAAACTTCCTAGCATAAAGCCCTGCATTTGTTTGTTCAATAAAACTGAATCTCTCTTAATTCCCCCCAAAAAGGTTGCCTTTGAACATTTAAGACCTGAGGGTACCGATTTTATATGGAAGGTATTGGTTTTTGCCTATTTTTGTTGAATCATATTATGTTGAGCATCCCTTGGAATTTCCTTTTTCTAGCCTCACAGCAATCATGTGAAGAAGGAAGGGCAGGGATTATGACTCCTATTTTATTGATGAGGAAACTGAGGCTCAGAAAGATTTAGTGACTTGTTTATGGTCCCACAGTCTGTAATTGAACGCAGATTTTCTGAATGAAAGTCCAATGATTTTCCTATTTTATGTTGTTGCCTCTCGATGATTCCTGAGTTTAGCAAATGTGACCACTGTATTTCATAAATTCACAATCCAGTTGGGAAAATAAATAAATAAAGTATATGTGTGTATGTACACATATGCATGTGTGCATATACACAAAGACTACAAAAACATACCACATATATCTGAATTTAGAGATGGTAGGAGTAGCGGTGTGAGGCTGCAGAATGCTTAGAATTGGCTGCCAAAATTGTACTGAATCTGAGTTTTGAAAAAACAGATGGTTAGGTAGATTTTGAGACTACATGGTATTTCTTTAATGCAAGAGTAAACTCTATTATGAATGAAGCTGTCACCCTGAACAGCAAGCTATCTGATTTACTGTTATTCACCTTCTGCTTTTCCCAGTTCATTTTAATGGTAATGTGAAGCCTTTAGATAAACTAACACTACTATGAGTGTGTAAGTCTCTGTTCAAATCTTTAACAATGCCACATATGAAGGATGTGAAAGACAAAAAAAAGATACGAAAATAGAATGCAGGAATTGGCTTATAGAGGAGATATGGAAAATTAACTGTTGATGTGAACAATTAAGCTCCAAGTACTTATTCAACAGAAAAGACAAGAATATAAGGTCTTTATCTCTACTAGGATCATAGAATGTTGGAACCAGAAGGAATCTTAAACAAAGAATGTTAGACATGGTAAAAAAAATAAAACAACAGAGAGCTTCTTTAGTCCAGCGGTTCTTAATAGCTTTTGCATCCTAGAGTCCTTTGGCAGACTAGTGAAGCCTGTAGACCTTTTCAAAAATAATGCTGTTTTTGTTGTTCATTCACTTCAGTCTTGTCTGATTCTTCATGATGCCATTTAGGGCTTCCTTGAAAAAAAACACTGGAGTGGTCTGCCATTTCCTTTTCCACTTCAAATTACAGATGAGAAAACTGAGGCAAACAGGGTTAAGGGACTTGCTCAGAGTCACACATAAGTGTCTGAGGCTTCAGATGAAACAACCAGACTTCAGGCCCAGCACTCTAGTCCCTGTGCCACTTAGCTGCCCCAGGGCATCTATAAAATATATACAATTATAAAGGAAACAACTATATTAATAGAAATGCAGATATTGAATTTTTTTTAAATCCTACAGTCTAATTCAATCCCTTTTAGAGATGATAAAAGGGAGGTGGGGAGAAGGAAGTGACTTGCAAGCACATGGTCCATGTGGTAGTAACAGCAACAGAATTTCAGGAAGGTGGTTGGGACCAAAAGTTATGTAAGAAAACATAAGTCAAAAGAACACAGATTCTTGGTTCAACATTCATTCTACTATACCATACTCTGCCTTTACTTAAGATGTGCAGAGTATCTGATAAATTCTTGATGCATCCTGCTGACAATTTAGTCTTTCATATGGCAAGCTCCCTGTTGTTGGAAATGTTCAAGGGAAAACCATTTTGTCAAGGATGGTGTAAAAAGGATTCTACTACTAGATGGTGTGTATGTACAGACAGGGGGATGGAATAGATGATTTAGAAGTTAGTAACAAATCTCTTAAAGAGTTAGAAGGGAATTCTGAGAGCATGTAGTACAAACACTTTCTTGACAGGAATATCTTCTACAGAATTACTGACAAGTGGTACCAGAGGGCAAGTAAATCCCAGGAAGTCAGTCAGCAACCAGGGATTGTATAGTGACTGAGGGGTTTGGGACTAGAGAGCAGTAAGGAAGACAGGACACAAATTACAAGGAAAAGACCCTGAAACAGAGGGAAGTCACCAGCTCAGCTTCAGATGCCTTTATTTTCCTCTTCCTCCAAGGAGTCCCTTAACCCTAGCTTAGGGACTTACAGAATGGGAAAGGAAAGAGCTGGCTGGGTAATATGAACGTGAAGGAAAGGATATGGGAAGAGAGAAAAGATAGTTCTCTGACAAGTCTTAGCACATTACCTCCCAATGGAGATACAAGATCAATCTTCCCTACTCTTCCATTCCCTAGTCAAACAGGATCCACCTAAAAGTAGGGAGAGATGGTAGGAGAGTTTCTGACCAACTAACATCATGGATGTGAGGAACAAATTTTGAGAAAATGTCTTGAAAAGCAAAAAGTCCTGTACAAATATGTGGCAATTATGAATGTAAGGTAGAGGTACAAAGATTTAGAAGTGGGAGTGATCTTAGTGGTAATCCAATCCACCTTCCATTAAACTCACATGAGGAAAATGAGCCCAAAGAGGTTAACAGACTGTAAACAAGTTCACACAGGATATAAATAGGAGAACCACAATTTGAACCTCATGATGTCCTATGACATCAAATCCAATTATCTTTTACTTCACCATGATTCAGTTATCATGGTGAAAGACAAAAGGGAAAGAAAAAGGGAAAATAAGGTTAAGCTTTGAATTTGGTTCTACCATACATCCCTTGTGTCACTTTGGGTAAGTCAAGTTACAGAAAAATTAAGGTTGGACTAGAGGGCTTCTAAGCTCCCTTCTAGTTCTGTATCTATGATTCACTGTACTACGGTGGACCTCTGAGTGTTTCGGAAACTTAATGGTTCAGTTATCACTGAAGGAAAATTGATCCCAGCGTTTCTGTAATGTAGAGTTGAACCACAACTCCCAGTGCAGCAAAAAATTTAAAGTTAATGGTTACCAGAAGAGAATGAAGTGAAAAAAAGAGAATCTGAGTGGAAGGGAAGGAAATGACAAGCTAGAGCTCATCTAGAGTCAGTGATTAAGACAAGGAGTGTGACCTTGGAGTCTTCCCAGTTCCCTTTGGTCCACAATGACCTTTTAACTGGGTCCTCAGATAGCACTTATTTTTACACTTTTCTACTTCACTTATTCTGTAAACTGTATTGTGCTCATCTGAGTTTGTGCTTGATCCCCTGGTGAACTCTATATGAAAGCAGGTACTCTATTTTATCTAAAATCTGTTCCTCCATTGCCTGGACTAGGGTTATGTGCAGGCACAGAAGAAAATCGGACAGGTGGAGAAGGCAAGCTGGATTAAACGAGACATGCTAGCTATCTTCAAATGTTAGAATGGTGGTTATGTGGAAAACATTAGATATGAGAGAACAACCTTGGAAGGCTTAAGAACTCTGATCAACACAATGACCAGTTCAGAAGATGCATTCAATAGCATGCCCTCTATTTCTAGAAAAGAGGTGATGGACTAGAGGCACATGCTGGGCACAGTCCATGTCTGAAAATGTTTTGCTTAAGCATGCTTGTGTGTTACCAGAAAGGGCTTCTATTTAGGGGTTCTTCTGTGCGGGAAGAGTTATAGCAAGGAGAGTTGTTGGATAGTGATAGTAAAGCAAGAAAGAAAAAAAAAGAAAAGAGCATCAATGAAACATTAAAAATACACAGATGAGAGCAGAAATTCAAAAGCAAACAGACAAGCAGGGCAGTTTTGTTGCTATTATGTCAAATTTAATATATGCTGGAAAACACTTTCATACAATTTCATGTTAAATTAACTTTTCTTTCCTTTGTATGTTGAAATGTTCATTTTTGCTGACATTTATTAAATTCATAATAAAAAGAAAATTGATATGAAAAAGGGGGAGGTTAAATTTGTTCAATTTTATCTGGGAGGGTGGAACTAGGAGCTAGGGAGTAGAAGTTGCAGGGAACTTAATACTTAATAAGGGAAAACTTTCTAATTCATGACAGAATGAGTTTGGAAAAAGAAATAAGAAAACCAACCTGCCCTGAAAGGTCTTACACATATGTAATGATCTTTAAATGTCCTATTGAGAACAACATTTAGGAACTAGATCTTGGGTTCCCATTCTGAAAAAGGTATCATGGAAAAGCAAAACCCTGAAGAAAAAAACCTGAAAAAATGGGCCTTTCTTTTCCCAGTCTTCATCCATATAGACCCTTCTGCAGCAATTGGAATATTGGAATGGTCAAATAACTTCTCCTGGAAATTCTTTCCGGGTTTTTAGAATATGATTGTTATGAACTGACAGATACTTCTAGATTTCTTTTGTTAGTTCTCCCACTATCCAGATCATGCTCACTAAATGTATCACATAAAGTTCTGTCCCAGATCCTCTCTTCTTCTCTCTTTATAATGACTCACTTGGTAAACTCACCAGCTTTCATGGGTTCAAGTATCATTTAGCAGATGACTCTCAGAACTGTATATCTAGCCCTAGTCTCTCTCCTGATTTCCAGTCCCACATCATCAGGCCTGAATAATCATATTTAGTTTGGATCAAAGTAAGGGCTACTGATGGTAGAAATCCTCTATAGAAGGTATAGGCAACTTCTGAAAGGTGGCAGATGTCAGGTTCTAAAACCCCCAGGGGTGCTAGGATGAAGTCCAGTGTGGAGATTATGTGGATGTCAATGCAAGGCAAGGGCAAGTTTATTAGAAGATAGAACCCTTTGCCTTAATCTGAGGTGCTTGAGGTAATAATATCAATGATACCTGACATAAAATAATAGTTTGCTTAATTTACATGAGTACTGTTCACAAAGTGCTTCAGAGACATCTCATCCGATCCTCACAATCCCATGAGGTAGGCAATTCTATTATCCCTTCTTTCCAGATGAGGAAACTGGAGCTCAAAAATGTTTTGTGACTTTAATTGTATTCAACAAATATTTATAATAACCATTATGTACAAAGTAATGTATGAAGTACTAAAGCTAGAAAGATGAAAATTGGCAAAGTTTGAGTCTACAAGAAGTTTATAATCTATTACAATAAAGGTAAGGAAACGCTAAATTTGCACAAATAAGCATACTATAAAGCAGAATGAAATGGGAACAAAAGAGCCAATCAAAGCTTACCAAGAAAATTTAGGGAGTAAGAATAGAAAAGGCTTCCTGGAGGAGGTGGTACCAGAGCCGAGTGATGAAAAAAGGGAAGTATTTCAATAAGTAAAGACAAGAAAGGAATAGATTAGAGGTGGCAGCTATAGGCGGTTACAGGTGGGGAGGGGATGGCTCACTGGATGAAGAAAGGAAAGACAAAACAGGATATCTGGGAACATAGTACCTAGACTAGAACACGATGGTTCTGATGGGGAGCAGTATAAAAGAAGGCTACAAAGACAAGCTGAAACTGGCCTTCAAGGGTTTTAAATGCTAGGACAAGGAGTTAATGTTTTATCATGGTGGCAACAACAGGTTCCCAGATAGTAAATGGCAGAGGTGGGAAATAAACTAGCTCTTAAACCAATGTGGGGTAGGCCTAATTCTCCAGGAGATTCACCTAAGTTGTCCTACCAAGTTTGATATATCCTGGGCACATTTTCCAATCAAAGTGCAAAATGAACTCTATTTCTTGGCCTTCTTGCAAAAATAGACACACTTGCAATGATAATGTCTGACTACCACCCGGTTCTGAGAATGTTTTTTAATACTTAAGATCTGTCAAGGCACATACAACAGAGAGACAGAATGCTCAGAATATCCTGGCAAGATTGTCTCACAGAGCTGTGATTTCTTTGGGCAGGCACAGGGGCTGGAGCAGTGTAGGGGTGGAGGTGGAATACTCATCTAGTTGTAAATTGATTCTTTTCCCTAAAACAGAACCTATGCCTATTTTATCTGGCCAGTGTTGATGAATTAGTAAAGACCTCTTCAAGAAACATATGATGATGATGATGATGATGATAGTGAAAGGTATTATTATAGTAACAAGATTTACATAGCATGTTACAGTTTTTCAAGTGCTTTTTGTACAAGTATGAAATAAACTCTTATTGAATGAATAAAGGAATGAATGATTTTCACAACCCTGATAATTAGGTAGTATAAATATAATTCTCCTCATTTTACAAATGAGGAAACAGAGGTTCAGAGTAGTTAAATGACTTGCTCGTAATGATCCTGGTCATGCTCCAGTATTGGAGCTGGGCTTCAAATACAGGTTTCCCCCAATTCCATTTTCACTGCCTTTTCCACTATCCCATGCTGTCTCTCAGTGAAGTTTGGCATAATGAGAAGAGCAGTGTGCTCACAGTCAGGATAAAGAGGTTTTTAATAGTTCTTCCATTGTCTTGCAGCCAATAAATTCTTCTCTCTGGGCCTCAGTTTCCTGATTTGTTAAATAGGCAGGTGGGACAGACTAGATGATTCTTTCCAGCTCTAACTTCACCAAACACATATTAAATGCATGCTCTGTGCAACACGCTTGAGGTTGACTCCAGGAACAGACAGATAAGGCTCTACTCTTAAGGAGCATGCTGTCTCATGGGCGGAAAGGACTTATAACTAAATAAATGCAATACAGACTAGAATGAGACAAATGCAGAGCAGAGGATGAGCAGAGCTAGGACTCTACACGAGGAGTCGCTGAAGCCAGGATCAGCACACAGCACGGAAGGGAGGGGAGCAGGGGCCACTTCTGCCTTCCGGCTTCCTCACTTCCTTCAAGTCCCAGCTAAAACCTCACTTTCTACAAGAATCCTTTCCAGGTCCCTCCAAGATCATCTTCAGTTTAAGCTCTCTGTATCTTGTTTGTTTCCCCTATTAGACTACAAGGTGATTGAGAGCAGGAACTCTTTTTTGCCTTTCTCTGTATCCCCAGCACTTAGCACAGATGTTATTATAGTAGTTGAGATTTATATAGTTCTTTGCTGTTTTACCCATTATTTACTTTGATCCTCACAGTCTTATGAGGTAGGTAGTGTAAATACTGTCCTCATTTACAGATTAAGAATAGAAGGGCAGTAAGACCATTGAATCAGGAGTTAGAGGATTTGGTTTTTGACACTTTTTAGGTATATTTGCCTTGGGCAAATCACTACCAATCTCTGGGCCTTTGTGTCTTAATCTGTTGGATGTGAGAGTTAAGAGCAGGGGTTCTTAATTTAGGGTTCATGGATATGTTTCAGGGAGTCTGAGAATTTGGATGGGAAAAAATTGCCAAAGACCTAACTGAAATTTAACATTTGTTTCCATGAAGTTTAAAAAGCAACAGTATCCTGAGAAAACATCCATAGGCTTCACCAAACTATCACAGGGGTCCATGACACACAAAAAGGTTAAGAACCATAAACTAGAGGATCTCTAAGATTCTTTCCAATTCTGGGTCTCGGTATGCCCAACCTCTGAGGTCCCATCCAACCCTAAGAGTCTATGACTCTCAATTAACTCTCCATCCTTCATATGTTTCTCTTGGGCCAGTCTTGTGGACCAAAGATCTTCAAGAAGCAGCAAGAAGTCCTCTTGAAAAATGAAGCCACATCCTCTTGAAAGCAGGCTGGCTAATTTGGAAGCCCTCTGCCTTCCCTTGGATCTGTCACTCCCTGTGGAATAAATTGGGTAGGTGGTGCATTTTCAGAAAGAGCTCAGATGAAAATAGAAAGCTCTTTTAATAGAAAGAGAAGCTTGAAGGAGGTCTCAGCACATCTTCCCATGCTGAAGAGTGAATGCTATTTACTTTTTAATTAGAAGAACTGAAAGGCGGGCTGCCTTAATTGTTTTTTTTTTAGCCTCAGTCTTCTGCACATTCAGAAACTTGAATGTGGGGGTTGGGGGAGGGGGAAACAGCACATTTTGTACTTGGGTTTACAGTAGATAGGGATAACATCGTGTTTCCATGGTTACCTTGGGCTCCTGTAGGTTAAGTGATTAAACTGGCCAAGCTGGATTTCCCAATATGACCTATAACACTGCTTAAAACCCTGGTTTATGATTCTGATTGACTCTGATGTAAGTGGTTCTCTCCTTAGAATAGTAAACTCATCATTGGCTACAGGGAGAAAATCAAGGCAATTCCTTGGTATTGTAGGTCTCTAGCTCAGACAGGTTTTAGTCAAAATTATAAGAATTATAATACTTACAGTCATATAAGGTCAGAATCAGAAAAGAACCTTAAAACATAGAAAGTTAGAATGTTGGAGTTGGATAGAATCCTAGAATATACAATGTCCAAGAAGAGAATAAGAAAGTATTAGAGCTAAGAGAGACCTTAGAATTCATCAGGTTTAATCCTTTCATTTTATAGAGGAAGGCAAGGTAACTCAAGAGAGGGGAAATAACTCTTCCAACGATAGAGTCAGTTAGTAGTGGAGAGAAGACTAAGACCCATGACTCCTGGTTCCTGATCAAGAGCTCTGTGACCCCATGTAGTTTCCCTTTTTGTCATTCTTTCTAACCAGGCTGAACCCTTTGGTCCAGGGATTCCTTTCTATCTGATCATGTTCTATAGTCTCTTTCCCAACCACTTCTCTAGACCTACTCCAGAGAAACTTCTCCTGTGGGGCCTCACTCTCCTTGCTGGTGACTGCCTCTCTGAACACTATTCAAGAAAAGTCTTACGCATGCTTTATTTTAATCCTTCCTCTCTGGCTACCTCCTTGCTTTTTTAGAATCATGTACCTTGAGCAAATCATCCCTACCACTGTCTCTGGATAAAGTACATCAATCTAATCCCCAGTGGCCCCATTTACCATTCCTAAAACTTTCTATTCAAAAGTGCTTCTCTCCCCTGGCCTCCACTAACTCACTCAATCAACAAGCATGCCAGCTTAGGTGAAGCAGCAGTGTCCTTTTGAGGAGAGACAGGAGGCAACATATATCAGGCAACTCAAACAACCAGCACCACTTTAACCAGCTCCCACCTCAAGACCCTGATAGCATAAGGGCCCCTAAACCAAGAATCCTGAGAATAACAATGACCCCCAGACTAGGAACCTTGCTTCTAGCCTGCCCCCTGCTGTCAGAATGAAGGGGGCAAGCTCTGTAGAAAAGGTGCCTTTTTTTTCTCATCACTAACTGTAATTACTGTCCAAATTCTGCCTATGGGCAGATAATCTAAAAAGTCATGGGAATGGCTAAAAATCTCCCCCAAAATCACTGGTTCTCCTTTCAGCCCTCCAAGCCCAGTTTCATAACCATCTGATCTTAGGAACCAACCACTGTAGAGATAGATGGCAACTGGCACCTGCTTTTCTGCAGGTGCTGAAGGTACCATCTTCTCAAAAACCACAACTACTGAAGTCCCAGAAAACAAAATCTTCAACACTCATGTCTTTGGCACTGTTAAGTGGTTTAACATAAGAAGCATACATGATTTCATCAGTGGAAATGACATTAAAGAAGATATATTGCCATCTGCTTTGCTGCTGTACTCTACTGATCATGGTAAGCATTTAGTAAATGTACATTTCACATTAAGCAAAAAACAGTCCCTGCTGTAAAGAGCTTAGATTCTAATGGGGTTGTGGGAGGTGTTGAATGACACCATACATAAATGAGAAAATAAATATAGAGGGTGGAAGATAACTTTAAAGGAGATGGCACTGGCCAATGAGGGGACCTGGAAAGGTCTCTGGGAACAAATGGCACTTAAGGCTGAATTTTACAGAAGTCAAAGATTCTACAAGTCAGAAGTTGTAAGGAAGAACATTCTAGGCCTAAGGAACAGCTGGTGAAAAAGCATGAAGTCAGGAGATGGAACAGTGTATTCAAGGACCAGTTAGAAGGTCTGGGCTGTTGGTTTACAGAATGTGAGAATGGGAATAGAATGTAAAAAGATCAGAAGAGCCAGAAGGGGTCAGGTACTGAAGAGCTTTAAATGCCAAACAAATGACTATATTTTTGATTTAGAGGGAATAGAGTCATAGGAATTTATTAGCAGGGGGTTAGTTACATAGTCAAATCTAGACTTTAGGAAAATTACCTTGACAGCTGATGAAGAATTGGAATGGGGAGAGGTGAGGCAGGGGGACCATTCAGAATGTTAACATGTCCCATGTGTTTTCCCATTAGACTATAAGCTTTCTTCAGGGAAGGGAATGTCTTTGTTTTTATATTTGTCATCCCCAGAGCTTGTCGTGCAGAAAGCATTTCATTCATTCATTTGGCCATTCATTCATTCATTCATTCATTCACACCAAACTTCAATCACATCATACTCTGTTTTGGGTCTTGGCTTGCGGTTCCTGATATCTGGTATGTCTGTCTTTCTCTCTGTGACATTAACCTTATCCAATTTTCAAGGTCTACCTGGATCTGCTTCCTCCAAGAAGCACATGCTGACTATTCCTGTCTATACTGATTCTTTTTTTTTCTTTAACTTCCAGAGCACTTAGAATCTTTAGCACACAATGTAGTTCTCAATTTAATTGAAAAAACAAGTGCTTGCTACATGCAAGTAACAGATTGTATACTGCTTGTATTCTTTTCCAGTTGTCCCATATGAATATAGAGTCTTATCTCCTTGATAGTACCAAGCACCTTTTGGACAGGAAATGGGTCTGTGACTTCCGTCATATCAGGGCTATATGAGAGATTTTATTTTTCTTACTAAAGGGGTTTTATAAATACTTATAAGACTTATAAATGTTACTGGCTGACTGTTCTGTTAGTTTACTTTAGTCTAGCCAAGTATTAATTTTAATAAGTTGTGATATCACTGTTGACCAGCCTGATGCTGTCTGAAAGGTCGGCCAGTTAATGACAGGGAAGGAATGTTACATGACACCTGCCACCCCTTATCCTACCTCAGTCCTCCCATGATTCAATACACCAATGTGCACCAAGCAGCTATCTAAGGATTCAAAGGGAACCTGAGTTCCAAGTAACAGGTAATCACACGTAACAAGATGTAAGGAGTACAGCTAGACAGTAGTTTGCTTAAAAACACCTCACTCTGCATCTGCTTCTCTGCCTGGTTTCAAATCCACAGAACAAGATACCCCTTTGATTTCCTCTTGCCACTTTCCACCTCTTTTTGTGTATTGTCTCCACCCTGTGAGACTCTAAGCTCCTTGAGGAAAGGGACTGTCTTTTTATTAATTGTATCTTCAGTGTTTAGTACAGTGCTGGCGTAGAATAGGTATTTAATCAACACTGATTGGTTTGGATTGAGTTATTCAGTGGCCAACAAGCCCCAAATGAATGAATAGTAAGATCTGAAAGTCAAGAAAGCTAATGTAAACTCAGGATGAATTAAGAGAAGTGTAATGTTCAGAACTAGGGAGATGACAGCTCCACTATTCTCTACCCTGGTAAGACCACGTTTGGAGGGAATACTATCTTGCTTTGGAATGAAGAAAGCCCCAAATAGGTGGAACTTCTCAGCTAAATTAAGCAAGGGCAATGAGAAGCAGTTCTTGGCTTCCTATTGTAAAAGCCAGGGACAGAAGTAATAATAGATTAATTAGATGGTAAGGATTTTTTATCAGTCAGGAAAAAAAATCACTTACTATACATGGAAGACAGATTTGCAAAAACAAAAACAAAAAAGAATACTTCCACTGAAGGTGGGTCCAAAATTCTGCATTCCTTCGGAATCCACTTAAGGACTCTCTAAGGTCTAACCTAAAATAATTTTTCTGTGCAAAGCAATTCCATGCATATAAATGAATATATATGTATGTGTCAATCTATGTATATATGCATAAATGTATGTATTTGGGAGTCATAAGCACAGAAATGACTGAATTCATGGGAACTGTTGAACTTATCAAGTGAGAGCATATAGAGAGAAAAGAGAAGAGGCCCAGAACAAAGCCTTCAAGTAATTCCAAAGTTAGTGGGCATAACATGTATGATGATGATATGGTATCTGAGACCAAGAAGGAAGAGTGAAACACAAATGAAGAAGCCTAAAAAAGAAGAATGTCACAAAAACCCAGAGAGGAGAACGTATCTTTGAGAAGAGGATATTCAACAGTATTAAAGGCTACAGAGAGGTTAAGAATATTTGGAGAGAGGTTTCAGTTGAGTGATGAAGTTATTAAGTGGATTGCAGAGGGTTAAGAAATAAGTAAGAAGAAAGCAAGAGGAAGCACTGGGTAGAGATGGTTTTTTATCAAGCAATGTCACTGGGAAAGGGAGAAAACATTTCAACAATAACAAGTCAAGATGGTAGGGCCTAGTGCATTTTTTTTAAAGGATGGAGAAGCTTGGATATGTTTGTAGGCAGTGGAGAAAGGGCAAGAAGATAGGAAGAAATTAAAGATTGGGTGAATGTAGGGGATGGATGATAAAGGGGGAAATCTGTTAGAAAAGATGGTAGTGGATAGGATCAAGCAAACATGTACAGGGGCTGGCCTTGGGGAGAAGAGTCACCTCATCAAATACTAGAGTAAAGGAGGATATATTGGGGGATAAAGTCAAGGACTTGTAAGGTGAGATGGGAAAAGAGGAAATGCTTACTTCAGTCTCAATTTTTTTTTTCTATAAAGAATGAGGCTAGGTCCTCAGATGAGAAAATCAAAGAAGACTGAGGAAAGAACTCTGGAACAGCCCCAGTGGTGAGGAGGATAGAGAATTAACTGCGAAGGATTATAAGAATGACCTTAGTGCAGTGGGGTACAGTTGAAATAGGACAAGATGACATAAATTTGTAATGAACTTAGAGTAAGCATGGCTCTGAGACTTTCTCCAATTCTGTTTTAGTAGTACATGAATAGTAGTGGAGGACACAGATAATGGAGTAATCTACGACTGAAGTGTAGCAATTAAAGTGTGCTTTATCAGTGACAAGTCTGGGGAACAGGGTTCATTAATAAGTCAAGATTAGGAAGACAAGAAAGAGGAGCTAGAGTAGGGAAGACGGATTTGGAGAGAACTGAAAGGCAGAGAAACTGAAGATCATAGTGAAGATGAAGAACAGGTATAGGAGGAGTAAGTCATAGGGAAAGATAGAATGAGGGGAAATTATGATTAGATCATGTAAGTTCAGAGTATTTAAGGAGGTGGGTGATGGCAAGATCAAGGGCATGACCATTTCTCTGTATGTAGCTGAGGTAAAGGAATATGTCATGGGAGTTGACTGAAAAACTGAGATGTTAACATATTTAAAGAAATGTCAATATGCATACTGAAGTCCCTAGAATGAGCAGAGGAGCTGGGGTGTAGTGAAAAACTTTAAGGCACTGAATTTCAAAAAGGAAGGAACAAGTCTTTTGGTTGTGCAGATGATGTACACCAAGATCTGGATTGAGTGATATATTTGGATAGAATAAACCTCAAAGGAGGAGAGAGTGATGACAGTAGAGGGAAGTAGGGGACAAGGAGTATCCATACTGCCTCTCTAGGATCAGTGAGTCTGTGATACAAGAGGAGGTATGGCTTGTACTGAAAAAGATAATCGGAGATCCAGTATCATCTATGGAGAGCCAGGTCTCAGTAAATGCAAGAAGATGGAAGAGGAAAAAAGGGAAGAGATAAAATGAAAGGAAGTTTTTTTTTATTAGAGTGGAAGTTCCAGAGGGCACAGTAAAAAGGGTAGGCAGAGTTGGATTAGAAGGAAAGTTTGTGGATTACAGAGTAGAGGTTCTAGAAGTCACAGTGGAAAGGGTAGGCAGAGTTGGATTGGGACATGGAGGATGTTGCTGGACTGAAATAGATGGGGATGATGGATTAGGCAGCAGGGGTTGGAAAAGGGTGTATGCTCTTGGGAAGTAGAGAATGCAGTATCACAAGGACTGAGAAAGGAAGAGAGAGGAGTTTGCTAACTACTGAAGAATGAGTTCAAGCACAGAATCAAGGGAGAGGAGGAATTTAGCTGAAGAAGACAGGTAAATAAAATATTCAAAGTCACAGCTCAGCCTCATAGCCCTCTGCTTGAGTCAGGAGCCTTCTACCTCGTTTCAGAGGATGACTTGCTCTACCCGCCCAGTAGCATTAGCCTACAGAGATTTTTTTGTTTTTGTTTTTATTTTTTGTTTTTTTTGTGGTTGGGGGGGGGCAGAGGGGTCAGGAGAGGAAGGGAGGAGGTTTGGTTCTTTTTTTTAATTTAATTTTTGTGCACATGAAACTACAAATCTATTATGTACAACTTGTTATTCCTTTTAAACATATAAGAAAGTCATCATGTAAATTTCTTTTTTCTTCCTTCCCCACTCCACTCAAAAGATAGCTAACATTAGACACAAATATGTATATATAAGGACATATAAAGGAAGCCTGCTGTGTTAAAGGCTATCAGTAAAGAACCTCTAGCTTAAGGCAAAACAAGTCTTTAAATAGTGATTCATATTTTAGGTGGCAAATAGACTAGATCTTCTCTGAGGCTCCAGCATTCTAGGTCCCTTACTAAGGACATACAGGTAATAAGCAGCAGACCTAGGCTTTACACTCAGAATCCACTGTTCTTCCCATTGTATTTGGGTTGAAGGTAGGGGATTTGACAAAATTACTTCAAAGGTCCCATCCATTTCCAGAATTTTGTAACATAATAATATTCTAGGATGTTTGGTAGAAAAGTGATTCCAATTATTTTAGTTGCTGGAAATTCATTAACTCTTAAAATGACATCAGAGATAACTGACAGGCTTACAAAAGACAGGTTTTTTCCATTAAACTTGAGATTGATAACAGCTGTCAAAATGAAATGAGGTGACTTCAAGCCTCATTTGGTTTCTATAACTGGTTTGGAAAATTAGAAGTTTCCTTATTAGAAAGCCTATAGAAGTCTTAAAAGGAAATAAACAGATATGAGATGTTAAAGAGCTGATTTAACTCATGTCCCAGAGTTACTGGAGGAGTGGGGTTGAGGGGGGGGCAGAAAACTTGAACAATTATTGTCAGCCCCTCACACTTACATAATTTGTATCAATGGGAGCAGAGATATTACAAAGAAGATCTTTCATTTACAAAGTGGACTATGCTCTACCTCTTGCAATCCTTTCTTTGCTCATTCTATTTCTTATGCTCAGAACAGCCTGCTTTCCCTTGTTCTTATGCTGATTCCTTACTTACCCTTTTTGGATGAACCTTTCCTGATATCTTCTTTCCTCAACTTTCCCACTGAGACCAGACATAGAAATTTGCCTGTATCTCTTTAATACACTTATTATGTGTTATTTTAAATTTAGATTTACATTTGACTATATAATAGTGGTGGCTATGGGGGGTATTGTCAGTGAGGACTCAATCCCTAGATTCAATGCTAGGATTTGTGCTTTAGAAGGGAATGGAGATATACATACATTTAATGCATATGCAAATATCCTTCTTTGATTGTAATCCAACAAATGGAATTTTGGAGAACCAATTTCTGGCCATGAGTGACTGGAGGGGCTAGAACTATGAGATGATGGAAAGGCTTTTAAATTGCTTATAACTATAAGAATTAATGATTCAGGGGAAGTTGAGGTGGAGCTGAATGTGCATACAAAAGGATGATTTTTTCACTCTCTCCAGTGGATTTTCAATGAAGACTGCTGTGAACTGCTAGGTAGGTGAGAGAAGCTGGCTAGTTTTTCTTCCTTTCTGACCTCTAGATATCTCTGAGAACACAAAGCCTCTGTTTTTTTGGTTTTGTGTATTTTATTCCTTATTTTAATGTGGGACTATCTAGGTGGCCAATGTCTTTAGGAGATGTTGAGGTCCATCAGAGATTCTATTAGGAACCAGAGTCAGTGTTGGAGTCTCCTAGAGTGAGTGTCAACAGCTAACATTCCAATACATGGAAATGGAAAGGTCACTCCCCCAAGCATGGTCGAAATTTCAGAGACTGTGATTTTTCTTGATCAAAATACCCGTGGACTTGAAAAAGGAACCAATTAATCAACATTTCTTAAGTACCTACTATGTGCCAGACACTGTGCTAAGCAGCAGATCTACCAAGCCCAGAAGAAAGCTATACTTAAGGGAAACTTTATGAGGATTCCATGAAAGAAGAAAAAGACTTCCAGGGTCAGGAATTGGGAGATCACTTTGGCCACTGTTCTTTACATATGTTCCTCATTACCATTTTACTTTAAGTTTGAGCCCACTCTTCCCAGGGACCTTATTGTGGAAGGGAAGAGTGTGTCCCTAGATTGTGGGGAATATTTTGTAAATAGCAAGAATTTCTGTGCTGCTATACTTCCTCAGTAAATACCCCTATTTGCACTGGTCGACTGATATTAGGGATTACATTAGATGGGGACTCATGAGCAACAGTACTACAAAACTATAACTCATCAGGATTATCCCTAAAATGCAAGAGAAAAGTAATTATAAGTATCCCCATCTGAGAAATGGGAAATAACAATAGCACCTAAATTACGGTTATTTTGAGGGCCAAATGGGATAATAAGCAAGGAAGCAAGTAAGTAAGTAAGTAAGTTAGGTGCTCTGTAATACCTTGAAGCAACATACAAATGCTAATTATCATTATCACCATCATCTTCATCATCATCGTCATTAGTATTATCATAAAGAACATGTGCTAAGGTAAAGAAGAACATCCTCAGTGGATGGAGCATCCGTACTATTAAAATCCTAGCTTCTTGAATATGAAGTGTAATCACTTTTTTACTTTTCATATCTATTACAAATTCCATGAGAGCACAGATCATGTCTCTTCTAAATTTCATATTTTCAACCAGAACTTAGTACAATAAGTGCCCTGTACATGGAAAATGCTTAATAAATATTTCTTTAATTGATTTGCTAAATTGAAACTGAGTCTGGCTGATAAATATGGCAAAATATCATATGAAAGAGCAAAAAATGCTAAGAGCAATGTGGTGGCGACTGTGGGGGAGGGGCAGAAAGAAAATGCATCTGCCTTCCAGAAAAGAACTGAATCTAGAAAGAAGACCACATTCTTGGCAACTATTCAGAGCATTCTGCTGAATTTCCCTGAGCACAGTCCAGGGTTCTGAGAAATCCCAGTTTATTCATCATTTATTGTAAAAGGCTATTTCAGGAGGTGGCTTTCAATGGAACCTATTTCATTTTGTCAACTAAAGCACATGTCCTTTTAAAAAAGTCTTAATTTTTCATGTTGCTGTTGTTACAAAAATGATTATACCATAGGCCACTTGGGAGTTCCCAAAGGTTCCACATTTACTACTTCTTCCCCTGAGTATTGAGTTCTCCTTTTGTAGAGAGAAATCATAATAATAACTCCCATTTCTATAGGAGTTCACACAGTTCTCACCTTCAAAGAATAGGTGACAGAACGACTGTTATTTTCTAGAATAAGAGAATACCAGAAGTAGAGGGACACAGGCTCTTAGAACGTTAGATGTGGAAAGGACCTTAAAATATGGACGGTTAGAACACAAAATGCTGAAACTGGAAGCTACTTTTGAGATTAAAATCTGAGTACTATCCCTTCACTATCACAGTGAAGATACTGACAAAGCTTGCTTAATGTCTGATAACTATTTGGGAGGAACTTGAATTCAGGTTTTGTGACTTAGTACAGAGTCCTCTCCATAATGTTCTCTTCTCAGACACAAGGAATCCATCAATAAAATCAGTTTCTTCTTATTTCTCCAAAAAGTCTTTATCAGAAAACTCAAGGAGATTTGAGTAGCTTGTCAAGCTTAAGTAATTTATATGGACAATAAATAAGAACTAATGTACATTTTTCTCCCAAGGCTGCATACTGCTATTCACTTACAACCTTCTAGATTTGGGTTATACTCAAAGAACAGGCAAAGTTAATTGTCCAAGTAGATATTAAAGATCCCTTTTATTTTAATTTAATTTAAAAGATCCTCTGATTCAGCTAATAATATGCTCCTATGTTCAGCTATATCATCAATAACATTTTAAAATTGTTTTGAGCTCAGGGCTGATTTTAAAAGCAAATACTGTGGCCAATGGAGGATGTGGAGTCTGGAAAAAGAAGTCTTTATTTAGAAACACAGAATCACCCCAGCGGAAACATGAGGACACAGATTGTTAAAGATGGAAGGGCTTTGAGAACATAGAATGTTAGAGACAATTGGACCCTTAGATCACTTGATGCAACATGCATTTATTAACAATCTACTGTGAGCAGGGCTCTATATTAAGCAATGGGGACACAAAGACAAAACTTAAAAAACACAAAAACGGTTTTTGCATTCCAGAAGCTTTGCAAATATAAGTAAATAAAGTAAGTTGTGAGGAGGGAGGTAACACTAACACCTTTAAGGGTCTTCTCATAGGAAGTGTCACCTATGCCACTTCAAAGGATTCTAAGAGATAGTGGAGAAGGTCAGTCAGACTGTCAAAAGGACCAGCAGGGACAGTAGATGGAGTGGATATTAGTGTAAATGCTGAAAAAGACGTAGAACATATATTGTAAAACATTAGTTCTGGAAGTGACCTTAGAACATAGAATTTTATAACACAGAATATGGAATTTTAGAGTTGTAAGTAAATTTAGAGACAGTTTAGGTCAACCCCCTTATTTTTTACATAGGGACATTTTTATTTTTTAATTTATACTCTATTTTACTGTGACTTAGGAGAGTTGAATTGTCTAAAATCATGTAGGGAGTGAGTATAGGGCAAGGCTAATAGTAGGACAATTGTTTGCTGAATCTCACATTTAGCCAATGCATCACCCTGCCTCTTACTGTTCTGAGCCTTTGTAAATTCCCACCCACAGGAAATCAAACTAAGCACAAAAAAACAGCTGCATTAGTTGGGAAGAGAAGGTGGGGAGATGCCAAAACATCATTTATAATGGAAGGACGTTTTTACAATAGTAAAATTATCCTCTGTTTTCCTTAGTTAGTACTCAGAATTCTCCAAGAAGGATCAATATTGGCCCACTGGCATTTTAAAGATGGTTCTAAAGGCAATGATGGAGAGAGAAGTCATACAAATGCAACAAAACCAAGAACCATAGGATTTTAGAGCTGGAAACTCAGAAGTAAAACTGCTTGTTGTACCACTAACCTACTGTATGACCTTGGATGGGTAACTTCCACTCCCTAAACCTCAGTATCCTCATTTGTAAGGAGGAGAAAAATATAATGACCACTTGCTCCACAGAGTTATTCATAGGATCAAATGAAGTGATGGATGTGAAAATGTTTTACAGATTGTAAAACATCAGAGTTAAATATAAGGTGATATTAACATTATAATCACCCAACTCAATCCACTCAAAGGCATAAAGATCATGTAATCATAGATTTAGAGCTAGAAGGAGCCTTGGAAATAATTTTGCCATCTGAGGTGTCAAACACAGCTGGTCCAATGTGTCCAGCAACATTTGATCAGATTAGAACATAGCTGGGAAACATTTAACAAAATAAATGAAAATGCATTAGAACATAATTATTTATGGTTTGATGGTTCTGTTTCTACTTGAGTTTGACACCACTGCACTGACCTGAACTTTTTTCCTTGACAATTTACAGATGAAGAAAACGAGCCCTAGAGAAGTTAGTTCAGGTGCAGTGTGAAGATTCAGATTCAAGCCTTGTGACTCCAAATCCGGCAGGGGCATCCCAGGGATGCACAAAAAAGATGAGATTGGACAATGGAGGGCAAAAGGGGACACACTGATTTTATAGATATTTTATAGATACAGAATCAGAGACCTGGAGAGATTTAAGTGATTTACTCAAGTTCAAACATTAATAAGAAGCAGAGACAAAATGTGAACCCAGATCCTCTGGATTCACATCCAAGGCTCACACGACATAAACTTCAGTAAAACAGATATTTATCAGGTGCCTACAATATGCAGAACTTCCTAGGTCACCTGAACTTTTAGCGTCTTCAGATATTTGTGACACAGTCCCTGCCCTTTAGTCACTTATAAACTGAGCAGGAGAGAGGTGAAGTAAGGGAACAGCAAAAATGCTACAGAGACATGAGAGTATACCAGAAAGAACACAAGACTACTCGGGCTTTAATTCTAGGTCTGCTACACATTAACTCTGTGACCCTGAATTAGCTACTCTGCAGGCCTCAGTTTCTTTGCTTATGAAATGAGTATTCAACTAGATGATGCCTTCTAGCTCTAACATTCTATAACATGGAGGAGGTGATCAAGGAAACCTCTAGGTCTTTTAGACTGGCATTGTTCCCAGAGACCTGGGATGTACTCTGATTCCTTTCTGGGGTCCATGTACATAGGCTCCTTGATGAAGGAAAGGACCCTTGTGGAGATAACACAGCAACTCCTGATTCCATTCTATTCAATTCAGCACAAATTTGTATTTATTAAGTGCTCACCCTGTGTGGGACACTGTATTTGGCACCAAGAAGTTACAGAGTTTAGGTAACATACTGACCTTATAGAGTTCACAGTCTAGTAAGGGAATCTCTCTCTCTCTCTCTCTCTCTCTCTCTCTCTCTCTCTCTCTCTTTCTCACACACACACACACACACACACACACACACACATTCTCTCACATACAACTTGAACCTAAAATAATGCATGGCAGAAGCATTAAAGAAGTATAAAACAATGTGCCATATGAGATCCAAGAAGGAATGAGCAATAGAATCTGAGAAGGCCTTTCTGAATGAGATAGCATTTAAGAGAATCTTTGAAGAAAGTGTAAAAATTAAATAGGCAAAGAAGGAAAGGAAAGACATTCCAAATCCAGGGAATAAGATCATAGATTTAGAGATGAAACCAAATATGAACTCCACTGGCATTTGAAGCCCTTCATAACCTTGCCCCAACCTACTTTTATAGCCTCATTATACTTTATTCCTCTTCATGCACTCTTAGAGTCCTGTCAAACTGGCCTGAATACAAGGAACTACACTTCTGGTCTCCATGTCTGTCCATTTCCTGTCTCCCCTGCTTGGGATATAGCCCTTCCTCATCTCTACCTCTTAGAATCTCTAGTCTCCTTCAAGGCTCACCTGATTGCCCCCAAGTTACTTTTTCTCCTATCTCTATAATATAGGTTGTCTCTCTTGACAGACTGCAAGTCTCTCAGGGTCTGTGGCTGTTGTATTTCTGCCTTTTATCTCTAGAACTGAACACAGAATCTGGTATAGGGTGGGTGCTGAATAAACGCTTGTTCCTGAGTTAATCTGTTAGAGGTGGCATAAGCTGAGTACTAGAAGTATGAATGTTAAAGGGATGTTTAGGGGATGTAGGGAAGCCAAGTTTAACCCGAGTATAGGGTTACACGGAATGGAATAATATGAATAATATGAATAATATAAGACAGAAATAATCATTGTCATTATAACCCTTAAAATCCATGCTATAATTTAACAAGATTTCCATATTCATTATTTCCTTGGATCTTCATACAACTCTGTGACAAGACAGAGTTCTGGATGCCGTAATCAGGGAAAAACTACATTGAAGGGGTGGTATTTGGCCTGGGATCCTGATTAGAGATGAGGGATGAGCAGAGAGGCAGGAAGCTTGACTCAGTCAGAAGTAATGACAGGAGTACAGAAAGGTTCAGAGACATAAGGCATGACTGGGCAACACCAAGTAAATTAGGTGGTTGAAGTAGAGGATTAATGATGAGGAACAGCAAGCGGAAAAAAAAAAAGCCTTCAAGGGTATTTTTTGCAATATTGGCCCCATAAGAAAAGGGTTGTCTTTTGAAAGTTAAGTGTTCCCAGATGATTTTTTCCTGAGTTTTGAAGTAATGGGAATCCTTTGTTTTTCACTGTATGCAAATGGGCACAGGAGGGAGGGGGGGGGAATGGTTAGGTCAAATGCGTTAATTCCTTAATGACCCAGAAATGTAAACAGAATGCCCACAGTGCACCAGGGAGTAAAGCAGATTATGATGGACCAAGAATGGGCCAGAAATTGGAGCTTATGTCAGTAAGCTGAGGCAGAGGGGAGGGCACAAAGGAGACAGAGTTCTGGGAATAGAGAGCTCTGGGATGAGCCACACTATTCATGTACTGGGAGCTATAGAAGGCTTAAGTCAAACTCAGCCTAAGAAACCTTAGTAAGGCAGATGATCTGAGGAATTGTAAGTAGCACTTTGTTGTGGTGTATTTGGTAGTTTCCTTTTACTTGTACTTCTAATGATCTTCCCAGGAGTAGCAGTTCTAAATGTTTATATTCTCTTTTTCACTTCCCCTCAAGCCTCATAAGATATATTTGAACTCTGGTCAGAGAAGAGTAGGAGAAAGGAAGGGAAGACTCGCTAGCAAATCCCATCTAGAGTATTTTGTTCAGCTGTCAGAATCTCATTTTAGGAAAGATGCTGACAAACTGGAACACATCCAGAGGAGAGTAGACAGGATGACAAGGTGACTGAAGTCTCACAAGGCCTGTTTAAAGAAAGTGAACATTTAGCCTGAAGAAGAAAAGACTTAGGAGAAATAGCATGGCTATTTTCAAGTATCAGAAATGCTGTCCTACAGAAGAGAGGTTAGACTTGTTCAGTTTGGCCCTAAGGGGAAGAATTAGGATCATTAACAGTAGTGGTGGGAGTTGAAAGGAAGTGCATTCTAGCCTGAAAAAGAAAAGTTTCCTAACAATAGGAGCCATCCAAAAGTCTTCAAGTGTAGGCTGGACAACCACTTATGCTACACGTGGTAGGTATTCTTATTCTTATTCAGATGTGGATTGGGTAAGGGAAAACAGAGAAAGGGAAAGGAAAGAAGAGGGTAGGAGTAAGCACTTATACTGGGCTTACTATGTGCAGTCAGATAACAAGTATTTATCAAGTGTCCACTATTGGACAGGCAACTGTGCCAAACACTTTTACAAGTACGATTTCATTTTTATTGGACTATCTAGCCTCTAAGGTCCTGTCTAGCTCTTGAGAGTCAGCAAATTGAGCCCCTAGTTAAGGTGGCTGCAGTAGAATAATTGGAACAGATGTTCAGAAATCTAGATACAACAGAAAGGACAAGAATTTGGTCCCTCAAGTTGGGTTTTCAAAGATCAGGGAAAATGTAGAAAAGGGCAAAAGGCAAAATCCATGGAACCAGTGGCAAGAATTTCCCTAGAGATCTTCAAGAAAGAACGAATGACCTGGGGAAGTAGCTCCAAGAACTCTGGTGGCATCATGTTGCAAGAGAGTAAGGTTCCCTGAATGCTTTTCCATTTTACTACTTACTTGCCATTCAAATCTTTGCATAACTTCTGGCTTAAACTTCAAAAAAGTAATCATCAAGAGAATTCTGGGAAGATAATATAGGTCAGAAAATGCCATGCTCTCAAGATTTCCCCCCCACAAAAGAGATAAAATAGTGCCTCAGAGAGAACATATAGCAGTAAAAATAAATAAGAGGTCTTCCTGGGACCATCAGAGAAGATCTAAGGAAAAATCTTAGGATGAGGTTTGGTCCCCTCCTCAAGGCTAGGACCACTTAAACAAGTGGCAAGCCCTAGGGGCTTAATTGGGTTGAGAGACTGTCTTGGCCCCAGACACAAGAACTTTTTACCCCTGAGACAGGACATGGGCATCTGAGCCTGGGAAAATCAAGGGAATCTCTGCTGACAAGGAACACCAGATCCAGCTGTGCTTTGGAGATGGTTGGGGTGAGAAGGAACCAGCATAATCCAGTGAGTGCAGAAGCAATGAGGAGGAAACACTGCTGGCTATGGGTACTTACAGGATGCTGGAGGTCTTGCTCTAAGTTCCAGACCAGAGGGGAGAATTAAAGGAAGATCTGAGGCCAGAGGCACCGTCTCCCCTACCCCAGGACTAGAGGTGATTCCAAAAACTAAGCTACTACAATTTTTTTTAATTCACAGGCAAAGGAGAAAGAATACAACCACAGAGAGTTACTATGGGAATAGAAAAGACTGGTGTTCATCTTCAGAAGAATCGGATACTGAAACAAAGAAATCCTCTTCTACCCCAAAGAGTAATATCATATGGTCACCTGCCCAAAAAGAATTCCTAGAAGAACTAAAAAAAGACTTTAAAAACCAAATGAGAGAACCGAGGAAAAACTAAAATAGAACAGTCCAAGAAAAACAAGGAGATTATGAAAAGAAAGTCAACCAGTTAGAAAAGGAGATTCAGAATCTTAAGGAAGAAAATGACTCTTTGAAAATCAGAACTGGGCAAGGGGAAGCCAACAAAGTTATAAAAGATCAAGAAATTATATATATATATATATATATAAAATGAAAAAATAGAAGAGAATGTGAAACATTTCATAAGAAAAACTGAAGAACAGATCGAGAAGAGAAAACTTAAGAATAATTGGATTACCTGAAAGTTGTGATAAAAAATAATCTTGATACAATAATACAAAAAATAATTAAAGAAAATTGTCCTGAAGCATTAGAGCAGTGGTTCTTAACCTGTGGGTCACGACCCCTTTAGGGGTCGAATAACCCTTTTACAGGGGTCACCTAAGACCATTGGAAAACGCATATTTCCAATGGTCTTAGGAACCAAGACACTGCTCCTCTATCTGTCTCCAGGTGGGTCCACCCACATGCAGATAAGCCCACATACGAGTATTAAAGAGTCGTGGCATTAGGAAAGTTGAGAACCACTGAAGTGGAGCAAGAGAGGAAAGTAGAAATTTTAAAAATCCACTGATCACCACCTGAAAGAAATCCTATGAGGAAAATCTACAGGAATGTTATAGTCTAATTCAGAAACTCCCAGCTCAAGGATAAAATATTATGAGCAACAAGAAAAAACAATTTAAATATGGTGGTGCCACCAATTAGAATCAAGACCTAACAGCTGTGATACTAAAAGACCACAGGTCTTGGAAAACAATATATTGAAAAGTAAAACTGGGGTTCTGGCCAAAAATATCTTACCAGCAAAGCTAAGCATAATTTTGAATGGAAAAAAATGGATACTTAATGAATTGTCAGACTTTCAGGCTTTGTTTAAAAAAAAAACCCAAAGCAAACCCTGAACTTAATATAATATTTGACATACAAGGGTCAATAAGGCACATACCAAAGACTAATTATAAGGCACTCATTAAGGACAAACTGTTTACCTTTTATGTATGTAAAATGAAAACCTATGTCTAAAATTGTTGTTAGTTAATTGGGTAGTTTGTAAGAAAGATTGGGGTAGACCTGAGTATGATATGACTTTAAAAAGTAAAACCATTTAGGAACAGCTAAAAAGTAATTATCCTATACAATGAAGTGTGAAAGGAAAAATTGGCACAGAGGAATTGTATGGGGCAGGAGGGCTGTTAGTTCTGGAAACCTACTTTCACAGAGAATGGGTGCAAGAGGGAACAATATATACATACACATATATACATATGTACATATATATATATATATATATGAGTATAAAAATCTTCTAAATTCAGAAAAAATAAAATACTAAAGGGATAGGGAGTGGGGAGAGAATAAGGGAGTGATCTTTAGAGGAGAGAGTGAAGGAAGAGATGGAAAAGGAGCATAGAAAGGTGTTTAGGTTTATAGAAAAGGAAGGATAGGGGCAGCTAGGTGGCACAGTGAATAGAGCACCGGCCCTGGAGTCAGGAGGACC
>CM053594.1:74192107-74213680 GCA_028646575.1 Pseudocheirus occidentalis | reverse complement strand
AGGAGGACCTGAGTTCAAATCCAGCCTCAGACACTTAACACAAAATCTAGCCATGTGACCTTGGGCAAGTTACTTAACCCCAACTGCCCTCCAAAAAGCAAAAACAAACAAACAAACAAACAAAAAAGAAAAGGAGGGATAAGAGAGGGATCCTGGGGGTGGGATAGGTTAAGTAACAGGAGGGCAAGGTAGCAGGCAGAAGTAAAGTAGAACAGTCAGGAGAGATAGGAAATAAGACATATGCACAAATATAAAAACAAAGGTCAGCATATGCTATATATGTATGTATGTGTATATATGTATATGTGTATGTATACATCTATATATAAATACAACAGCACTCAATTGTAGTCTCTTAGGGGTGGGGGGGAAGTGGAAGAACAAAGTAAAAAGTATGCAGCAGACAACTCTCAACACAAGGCATAATACTTATTAAATGGGCTTTCTTAAAATGGAAATTTATTGCTAGATATTTTGAATCCTTTCACATTCTGATGTGAACATGACATTTTTTTCTTATTTTGTATTTAAGTTTCAATATTTAAGTTGAATATGTTTATTGTTCTTTTCTCTACTATGTATTTAAGTTTTAAGTCTAAAATGAAATAAAAAATAGTAAACCTTTCCCCTAGCAGCAATTTATGTTGACCTGCTAGAAACTGTTCCTAACTCATAAAGTCAAAGACTGAATATTTATTGGCCCTTGCCTACTTCCCTATCTATGATGCCAGAGGCCAGGGAGAAAACCGACTCTTTCATGCTATAGAACATCAAGACAACTGTGGATAAATGAGGTGTCTGTGGTGGAAGCAACAGGAACACAGATATTCCACACATCAACTAGAAAGAAATCACATCAATCTTAGAGGAATTGGGTGGGTCAAATCTGAGTGGTCCCTTCAAATGACTAGCCTTCGTTCTTTATGTTGTGATCTGAAGACCACCATTCTTGGGATGGTGTGTATTGACTTCCCTATTGACTGAGAAGATCTAATAATATCCTTGTGCTAAATCCCTCTTTCCTCACTGACCTTGTTTTCCTATGTCCCTAGGTGTTCCCTTGTATGGCTTAAATACACTATAATGGAGGATCATCGCTTTATGCATTACTGTTCCATCTGGTTCTTTCTGAAAATTTCCTAAACCCGGGGGAAACCAGGAAATTGATAAATTTCAAGATGGTCTAAGATCCTGAGTAGAAGCTTTTGGTATCTGTCCTAAAACTCTCTCTTCAGAAAAAATTATGTGATGATAAATATTTTAAACTATTCAGTATATCTCCTGCACCATACAAAGGGCTTTCCAAGATATTCCTTGGCACAGAAATTTAGGTCATAAGCAGGCATAAGAAGAAAGAAAGAAATTCTGAGATAACGGTACTCCTGTGGAATATTATGGATAGTGCTTTTTGTCTCCAGATGGGAAAAGTCAAGACTGAAGGGTGATAAGATGAAACAAACTGATGTCCGAGTTCCTAAGCAACCCCTCAGACATAGGCACTCATTTAAAGACACCATCTGTCATGTACAGCAATAAAAATACCTTCTATAGGGTTGAGCAGCCAAGTCACTTCATGCCAACATTTTACTTCAACTAGCTAGGGCCAGGACCCAGCCGGGATGCAGTCATAAGTGAAATGAGATCAGCCCCACTGCCCCTAGTCAACATTTACCATAGCATAAACATCATCTTATTGCCATAATCAGCAGGCTTCCCTGCAGGGGATGCTGGGAATTGGAAAGTAGAGTGGGCTTTGCTCAGTCTTGTGGAGAAGCATGTACAGTCACTGCTTGTTCACTGCATGGTTCACAAGGCAGTCCTAAAGCAAGGATCAGAAAAGAATTCTTTCTAAAGATTCTTTAAAAAATGGAGAGAAGTGTCAGATATCAGTATGACATTCAAAGGGAGAGCATGGTACAGTAAAAAGGAAAATGACTTTGCTCTTTTCTTAGTCTTCATCCTTCTTGACCTCTCTGCACAATCTGACATCGCTGACCACCTTGAATGCTCTATCCTCTCTGGGTTTTTATCACACTACTGACTCTTGGTTCTCCTCCTACTTAATTGTTCTTTATCAGTTTCACTTTTAATAGAATGCTTTGTGTGTTTATGTGTATATACACATACATATACACATATTGTATATGTATATTTAATACAGCCATAATATATATTACTATATGGAATTTTTAATATATTACATGTGTTTGTATCCATGTCCTATCCCCTAACTATATACCCAGCATCAAGGTTTTGTCGTGACTCCTTTTTTTTCTCCCTATTCCCTTTGTGATTTCATAAACTCCCACAGCTATAGTTACCACCTTTAGATACGTGACTCTAATATATGTGTGTATATATATACGTGTATATATACATACATGTATATGTATACACATGCATGTATATGCACATGTGTGTATGTATTTCCAGGTCCAGTCACTGTCTCCTGAACACTAGTCTCACAATGTCAACTTTCTACTGAACAATTTGAACTAGATGGCCCACAGGCATCTCAAACACAGTCTGTTCAAAGAACCCATCATCTTTCCCTAGCTCCCCAAACCAGCCATCTTTTAAAGTCTACAGACTTCACTATCTTTCCAAGAATTCATATTTGCAAATTTGTGGGCAAGGCCGATGGCACAGTGAATACAGCACTGGATACAAGGTCAGTAAGACGTGAGTTCAAAACCATCCTCAGATAAGGTACTGGTTGTGTGCCATTTAACATCTGTATGCCTCAATTTCCTTATCTGTAAAGTGGTGATAAGAACAGCCTTACTTTCCAGGACTGTTGTGAGGATGAGATAACTTTTGTAAAGTGGTTTGCAAACTTTTAAAGTACTAAATAAATGCTCTCATCGTCATCATCATCATCATCATCATTATCGTCATCATCATCATCGTCGTCGTCATCATCATCGTCGTCGTCGTTAACTCTTCACTTTTACCCCAGTCAATTACGCAACTAGCGTTAATTAAATGTTTGTTACGTGAGCAGCCAAATATAAGCAAAAAAACAAAAACAAAAAGACAAAAAAAAAAACCCAAACTAAAACCCCTCCCTTAAGGAGTTTACATTCAAATAGAGAAAGTTGATACATAAAAGGGAGCTGTCCTGACCCTGAACAACTGATATGACTTAATGCCTTCTCTCCATAGGGTAGAAGACATTTTAATGGGTATATAAAGTACAGATAGGTAGATTTTAGTTCAGCACAAGGAATACAGTGAACTTACTACTCACAGTAGAGGCATCCAAGAAAAAGCTGTCTGACCATCTGGGAGACAACAGATTCTTCTGAAAAGGGGCTGAACTACGGAGGCAGTATGGTATGATAGAAAAATCACAGGAGTTAGAGTCATGTCATGGGTTTAAATCACATCTCTGGCATCCTAAGGAAGTTCCTTAAAACCTCTGGCAGTCTCAGTTTCATCGTCTGTGCAATGGGAGGCCTGTTAGGTCCCTTCTACTTCTAAATCCTAGATGCCCCTTAAAGTCCTTATGCTCTCACATTCTGTGGCTGATGTTCTTTCTCTGAGATTCGATATTCTAATGTTCCACAGTCTAAGGTTTGGCTCCAGCAAACTTTGTTTCCATGATTCCTAGGTAAATTGGGCAGCCAATGTATGAAACGATACTATACTTTGTTCACTCCTCTGATGGCTTCCTGCTGTGTTGAAATTAACACTAACTGGGCACCTTCTGTTCATGGCCCAGCCAGCTTCTTGGCTGTGTGTTTCATTTCTTGTGATTATTTATCACATTTTTTTTCCTCCAGCTGAAAATTCTCTAATGCCATCATTTTCAAAGGAATATTTTGCATATTTTCAGCCAGCAATCTGACTTTCATTCACAATCATTTGTTGCTCAATATGAGAAAGAAACTGAGATGAATTCGCTTAAATAAGCAATTTTATAAAATTAGGGTCATCTCTACAATACAGGGCTTAAAAAATCTATAAACTTTAGTTACCATAAAATTGACACCGAAGTAAACACATTTTATATGCTGTTTATAGCATTCTAGACTAATAGCAGATTTGGGCTAATCCATCTTTGGCACAGCTACTTACAGAAATTTATTCTAGAACTATGTTGGATTTGACAAAATGAGATTCCTCCATACAACAAATTCACTTTTAGAGGAAAATTATTCTTATGGTGTATAGAGATATTCACTAAAGTCATTCAAGCAAGGGCTGGATAATGACTTACATGGGTATTGTAGGGTGAATTATTTTTCAGGGATAAGTTGATCTACGAATAAAGAGGCCTCTTCCAACACTGAGGTTCTATCATTAATATTTGATAAGAGATGAAAAGACATAGAAATGAAAAGTTTATTAGACTTGAAATCCAAAGTCCTGGATTCAATGCCTGACTCTACTACTTACTATCCATGTGACCTTTGTAATCATGGAACTTCAGTATCCTCATCTATAAAATGAGGGAATTCAGATTGGTAGTCTCTCACCTTCCTCTAGGTTGCCACCAGAATGCTGATCCTGCACCTGAGGACCCTGTGCTCTGACAGAAGAATGTTCACACCTTATCTTACCCAGAACCAGGCCACCATACCATATGCCAGTCATTCCATACTGTGCTGCCTACACTTGGGTCCCCCTCCCCTTCACATCAGGTCTCAGTCTTGGCCTCTGGGACCCTGTGATCTATTAGATGGATCCCTCCCCAATCTCCACCTCCTTCTTTCCCTTTCTACCTTTCATGTACTATCTTCTGCTGTTAGAACAGAGCTCCCTGAAGGGAGAGACAACTGTGCTTGTCTGCATTTGTATGCCTAACACTTTACACTGTGCCCGAATTGAATAGATGCTTTTTCAGTTTTTCATCCTTCCTTCTTTCCATGATTCTGTGAAAGGCAGTTTTATAGGAATGCTGTTATAAATGGATGATTAGCTAGAGTTATAAAGATTTCCAATACTGTAGTTAATTTAGGCAAAAGATATTAGTAGTATTATTATGAAATGATACTTGTTGGAGTAATGTCACACGGATAAGCCTGTATCCTTTCTTAATGCTTTCCCTTACACCTGGAATGTGGTTCCATATCAATCACTTCCCTTTGTTAAAGTCCTAGTATCCTTCAAGAACTTGCTTAAATATCACCATTTGCAGAAAACTTTCTGTAATACGTGTAGTCAGAAGTAATTTTTCACTCCTTGGATCTCAAAGAGTACTTTGCTTAAATCTCAATTATCTTTTTTCTCAGGTCATAATGGTACTGGAGAACAGGCATTACTATATGCCTTGATGCTATATTCTAAGGATCATTGGACCTTTCCATCTGACTTGCAGGTGAAACTTTCCATATGTGTCATTTTCTCCATTAGGATGTAATTTCCTTGAGGTTAGGGACCATCTTTATTTTCTCTTTGTATCCCCTGTGCTTTAGCACAGTATTTTGCAGAAAGTAAGCACTTAATAAATGTCTCATTCATTTACTTATTCATGTTCCCCTTTGTATTATGTCTGTGATGCGACATGCTCCTGTTTCTTATCTAACTTAGAGTTTCCCTAAATTGCTAGGCAGTGTTCTTTGCACATAGCAAATACAAGATACAATATCTGTTGAACAATAAAACAATTGTAGCTAGTATTTACACTTCTTTGTAATTCACAAAGTGTTTTCCACCCATTAACGTTACAGAATCATTTCTGTTATGGGATTCAAAGCTAGAGGAGATCTTCAAGAACAACTTATCTAATCCCCACTTTTGACAGGAGAGAAAATGGAGGGCCAGAGATGGTAAATGATTTGCCCAAGATGATTGCCACTGCATTTCTATGAGACAGAGGGTAAGGTATCGTTATCCAAACTTGACAAAGGGGGAACTACAGATAAGAAAGGGTGAGTGACTTGTCTGATGTGACCTAGCTAATAAATGTCATATCTGGGAAGTTTCCTCAGGTGTTCAGGGACTTGCTCTTTCAACCTCCAGGCACTGTTGGCTGAATAATTAATAGATGAATGAATGGCTAGATGGATGCTCATTCTTGCTCTAAAATGTTATGGCTATTTCAGTATTTAGTATAGTCTAGGTATTTTCCTATCATGTCTCAACCATAAGCATGGCATTTAAACAGGCTACACAGAACCAATGATCTCTTCATAGCATACATGATGCCATTTATTTGCATCTACTGGTCACTGCCTCTGACACTGGTATTTCTAGGATATCACTTTGTAAGATCTAGGATCTGGATGAAGTGAATTATCTCTAATGCTCATTTTTCTGAATCACTTAAGGATAAGATTTTAAATATACCAAAAACCAAGAAGCTTTCTGTCTCACTTAAATGTAACACAAAGGTAGTGTCATACAGCAGGAAGAGTCCTGGATTGGGAATCAGAGGACGTGGGTCCATTGCTGTGGCTTTGCCATCCTTAAATATTTCACAGCCAAGCTAGCATAACAGCAGCACAATGGATCCTATCAATTGGAAGAACAGAGACGCTGGAAGAGGAGAACTACTTGCTTTGTTGTGCCCAGTCATAAAAATTAAAAGCAAAAAATAAAATGTTTAGGCTTTCTGTACTTGGGTCTCAGTTTCTATATTTGTAAAACAAGAAGGTTGGACTAGAGAGATGATCATTGAAGTGTCATTTAGCTCTATACTTCATGGTCCTATAACATTCAAATGTAATACTCAACTGTTGCATGAGGGTCACAGGTGAAGGTGAAGGTGAAGGTGTGGTCTGCTATGGAGTATAAAACTATTTTGATGGACACTGGATGCTACATTTCTAAATTCAAGTCAATTAAGAAGACATTTATTAAAAGCCTAGTATGTGCATGACGATATGCTTCTAGTTGAATTCAAAAGCAAATTCAAAAAATATTTAAGTAACTTCTGTGTATAAGCCTACTATGCTACAATATAAGGAAATTTTTAAAAAGTTAAAATATCTGGTCCCTGCCCTCATGTTTAGTAGAGAGATAAGACACCAACATAACTCTAAATATAAAATATATCTGACAAGTACAGAGTACTATATGGGGTTTCATAGGGGCACATAGCCACATTATGGTGTGTAGGGGTATGCAGATTACAGATTAGGGCAAGACTGGGAACCAGGGTAGCTTTTTAATCATGGTAGCTTTGGATTCTTATTCTATCATGAAATCTTAAAGGAGTTTATGTGACTCTCTTTTCTTCTTTGGGATTTAGGTCAGGGAAAGAGTGTCTATGCTATCCAGTAAAGTACTGATCCCTTGGGAAGATATGATTGGTCCTTTCCTATTTGAGAATTCAACCAGTCAGATAATAGAAAATAATTATAGGAATTTGACTGTAACAAGATGTGCCCCAGACTCTGCAGACTAGTATGTATGTACCTTAGAATGTCTTTCTATAGGGCTCACTAACCTATTTACAGAATACTAACAGGAAAGGAGTGCAGGAGGAGATACCTCATGCCAATCCAAAGGCCAATTTATGAGTCTTTCCTTATTTTCTTTCACATTTTCTAAAATATGACTGAGTAGAAGTGTTTGTTTTCTGGCTGAGGTGACCATGATTTTGACGTTCTCATCCCTTAGAAGTTCACATCTTGAGAACTGCAAAGATTAGGAGGGATTAAATATTGTATTGTATTGCATGTGGTATTTGGAAGACTGCATTAATAGTGATGGAGCCTCTTGTTCCAGATCATGAACTTGCCTTCTCCATCTTCCTAGCCCCACAGTAACAATATTTCTCTCAGCCTCCTTTCTTTGACACCCATCAGGATACCTATTAGCACAACAGGGGCTGCTCTGGCTAAGGCAATCATGAAATAAATTAACACAATTAGGATCAATAAACCCACTGTGCTCCCTTTCTGATTTATTAGCCTCATTTTAATCCACCAAATATGAAGGTTTACAAAGGAGAATTTTATATATGATTTAGTGCTTATCTATCTACTAGAATTACACAATTACTTTTTAATGCAAAAGTTGGCATGCTTTTTCCTTCATACAGGACCCCAAAGAATTAAACTAAAAGAAAAGCAAGAAAAATCAAAGAACTGTTAGAATTGAAATCTTCTTAGAAATCATCTAATCCAACAACTCATTTGGGAGAAGAGGAGAGGAAGAAACTGAGGCCCAGAAGGAGGAGATGGCATCCAAGGTTACATAGCATGAAAAACATAATCCAGTTCCTCTGATTCACAGGCTAGGGCTCTTTCTGTTATTCTAATGCAAAGTACATCTTTTCTAGTACTTTCAGTTTTCAGAGTATCTTCTCTTCCTGCCAATTGCCTAAATGTACTTATACTTTCTCTGTCCACACCAAACCCTCTCAATTAAAATATGTCCTCAAGAAAGGATTTGATAAAGAAGGCATTGGCACTGAAGTTTAAATTTTTGACAGCAGTTTAATAGGATAATTCTGCAGGGCAAGAGAAGTATTTAACACTTACCAGCAGCTTTTTCAAACTTTTTTTTATCCCTCTTCAAGCCCCCTATAACTTCCCTACCCTAACCCCCAACTCAGATGAGAACCTTGCCTCATCATTCACTAAAAAAAATTAAAGTCATTCTCTCAGAGTTCCTTCTTCTCTTCTTATTTCCCATCATTCAGATTCCTTCTGCTACTCTCTCCTTCTTCACTGCTGTCTCACATAATGAAGTGGCCCTTCTACTTAGCTAAGGAAACCTCTTTACATGCCCAACTGACCCCATCTCATCCCATCTCCAGCAGTTTGCCCTCTTATTCTCTCTACTTCCTCGCTTACCTTCAATTTCTGTCTATTGGCTGCTTCCCTGCTACCTACAAACATGCAGATTCCCTCATCCTCAAAAAAAAATCCTCAAGTGATTCACTCATTCCTGTTAGCTATCATCCTATATCTCCCCTCCCTTTTGTGAACAAACTCGAGAAGGATATCTACTGGGTGCTTCTACTTCCCTTCCTCTCACACTCTTCTTAAGTTTGTTGTATGGCTTCCAACTTCATCATTTAACTGAAACTACACTCTCCAAAAATACTAATGATCTTGTAATGGCCAATTCTAATGACTTTTTCTCAATCCTCACCTTTCTTAACCTCTTTATAGCTTTTGACACTGTTGATAACCCTCTTCTCCTTGATACTCTTTTCTTTTTGGTTTTCAAGACACTTCTCTGTCCCTTTTGTTCTATCTTTATCAAGGTCACATCTTCTAACCACTAGCGTCACCTGAGTCTTTGCCATGGGTTGTCTTCTCTTCTGCTTCCATCTATACTTCTTCACTTGGTTATCTCATTATCTCCTACATATTCAACCACAATTTCTATGCAGGCGATTCTCAGATTTATTTGTCCAGTTCCAATATATGTCCTTGCCTCCAATCTCACATTTCTGACTATTTACAGTAAATTCTTGAATTACATGTCCCATAGATATTTAAATTCGACATTTCTAAAACTGAACTCATTATCTTTGCTCCCAAACCCTCACTTCTTCCTATTACTGGAGAAGGCAGTGCTTTAAGGGGCAAAAAATTTTACATACATTACCATCTCATTTCAACCTTTGGATGATCTTCTGAGGCAGGTGCTATAGGTATTGTTATTATTTAAAGATATGAATGAAACTTGAAGAGGTCAAGCCATTTGCTCATGGTCAAACAACTGGTCAAGAAGAATGCAAAGAACCAACTCTATCTCCAGAGAACTGAAGATAAAGCATTTCACCTACCTCTTGATAGAGGGTGAGGGAACTGAGATACAAACACAGTTGTGCTCTGTTTGACTATCCCTATTTGTCACAAATCATGTGTTGTTGTTTTTTTAATTTTAATTGGGGGGGGGAAGTGAGTGAGTGATAGTTAGCAAAAAGAAAAGAGAGTCACTGAAGCATTAAAAAATGCACAGAAAAGGAGATCCAGAAGAAATATGGAGAATATTTTTAAAAGTTTGAATTTATTACCTGCTTTTTAAAAAGTAAAATATAATAGAGATGTACAGCTTCATATATAATCTTCTTTCTTTGTATATGTAAACGTTCATGTTAACTGGTATTTACCAAGAGCAAAATAACAATTTTTTAGAAAACAGAACTGAATTTCAGGCCTTCCTTATTCCCAAACCAAAATTTTTTTAAATCTACTGCTCTCTACTACCTCTCCCTCCATATACAGTCAGAGGGCTTAGGGGTTTTGAATCTAGATAACTAAAAGGATGGTGGTACCATCAACAGAAATGTGGGATTCAATCTCATAACTGCCATTTAATATCTGCATGATCCAAGGCAAATAATATTACTTCTTCTAGCCTTGACACTTAGGAGTTCTCTGAACAAGAATAAATGTGCCACAAAAATGTGAGCTTAGTTTTCTCATCTGTAAAATGATGATCATTACTTTGCTCTACATAATCTACAGGTCTGTTGTGAAGAAAATGCTTTGAAAGCATTAAAGCTCTAAAAAAATCTGAATTACATTATTTTTTAAAACTCCCTTTAAGTAGCTAACATAGGAAAGAAACTTTTGTCTGCCAGCACAGTACCAAATTAAAAGTGAACAAGAGTTTATAAGGGGGAAAATACTTCTAACTCCTTTTGAGCTAGATTCTGGCTTCGATCTGCACATACGTCCCCCGCTGAGATTGTCTTAACAGCAAGCCTGGCAAATAAACAAAAGCAGCAGGCATTTCATCACATTTGTAAATTGAATCAGGCCTTGGCTACTTTTGCTACCTGGGGCCATGACCACTAATTCCCTAAGAAATCACTGAGGAGGTGAAGGCAGTGACAGTCAGCCAGGGAGGCCAGCAGCCCACCTGAGGGGAAAAGGACAAGATGTCCATCTACCTTTCAAAAGCTCAACCACTTGAAGCCTCAATAGACAGCCTTCATGTATTGTTATGGCTGGAAAAAAAATCCCCTGGTAGTTAACCCTCTGGAAATGAGCCTTTCTCTACTTAGCTGAACAGTTACCCAGCTCATTATTGTGTTGCTGTTCAATCATTTTTAGTTGTGTTGACCCTTTGTGGTACCATTCTGGACTTTTCTTGGCAAAGGTACTAGAGTGGTTTGTCATTTTCTTCTTTAGTAACCTTACACATGAGGGAACTGAGGGCAAACAGGGTTAAGTGACTTGTCAGGTTCACAAAACTAATAAATGTCTGAAGCTGGATTTGAACTCAGGAAGCTGAGTCTTCCTGACTGTGGGCCTGAAACTTTATCCACTGTGCTACCTAGCTGCTTGTCCTTGTGTGAAACCTAAATCTAACCTTCTATCACTTCCAGACATTAGTCTGGAGCTAAGCAAAATAGCTTTAATTACTTTGCTTAAAGATCACCCTTCAAATATTTGGAGACTGTTATTATAGCCTTCGTAAGTTTTCCCTTTTCTAAGGTGAAGATTCCTAGATCCTTAAACAGATCTTTGTATGGAAGATCTTTGTTTCTCATCTCCTTACCTTCCTCTGAATTAAAATGTGACAACCAAAACAGGACCCAATATCATAAATGTAGAGTATGTTCTGATCAAGACAGAGTATAAAGAAATTACCTTCTCATGGAGTACCTACATTACTGGGTTGTTATGGGGACCAAATTATGTATTAGGTGTAATATCCTTTATAAAAGTTAATATTCTAATTAATGTCAATTATTATCATTGCTGCTGGGTGATTTTCTAGAGGTACTATCTTTTATGCTGGTATCCTATGATACTCTATTTGCCAACTCTCTTCTTTTTAGCTGGTTGTCCCTCCATGCCTAGAATGCTCTCCTTCCTCATCTCTACCTCCTGGCTTCCTTTAAGTTTCAGTTCAAATGCCATTTTCCCATGGGGCATTCCTTCTGAGATTGCCTCCTATTTACCCTGTATGTGTCTTGTATGTATGTAATTTTTCACATGTTGTCATGTGCTCACATATTATTTCATGTCATATTCCCCTTTAGAACTTGAGTTCCTTTGGGGCAGAGACTACATTTTTGCCTTTGTATCTCTAGCGTTTAGCACTGTGCCTGGCACACTGTAATTATTTAATAAATAATTATTGACTGATTGTGCCCTTTACCCATGCCCTTTGCTCTTTCCAAATATCTTGGTTAATATCAAAATTGTTAAAAATGTGTAAGTCTTGGACAGTTGTCCATTTTGGCGTTTAATGAATCTGCATTTTCATCTTGTTAAGCAATGGTGAATTCAAATGAAGGAGCAAGCGATTACTGTTGGCAAACGGTGAAACCGCACAACATATCACACAGAAAGGAAAGAAAAAAAAACCATCAGACTCGTTTACTATGGAATTTTAAATTGGTAGTATTGCATGGAACACCTCTTTACCAGAAACAGTGTCTTTTACCATGTCTGATTCAAATAAGGGAAAATGTAGAAGGAGAAAAAAAACAAAGGATGTGGGGAGAGAGGGAGAAACAAAGGAAAAGAGTATGGGGGTGGAGGGTAAAAAGAGAGAAGAAAGAGGGAAGAAGAAGGAAGAGGGAGAGACAGGGAGATGAAAAATAAAATACAGAAGAACCACAGAGGGCTAACTTTCAATTATTCATGCTAATAAATGGGAATGATAAAAAGATAATAGATCTCTAAGCTGGGATTTGAATTCAGTCTCCTGACTCTGTGCATTCTGTGGCCCAGCTGAATGACCACTGGACTTCTGAGTCAAGAAGACCTGGGTCTGAATCTGTCTCAGACACTTACTAGTTGTGTGACCTCGGACAAGACACTGAACCTTTCACAGTCTCAAGTTCTTCATCTATAAACTGGAAAGTATACCTCACAGGGTTATTGCCGAGGACCACACAAGATAACATTTTTAAAGCACTCCGCAAACACTAAAGTGTTATATAAATGATATTATTATTATTATGAATATTACTACTCTTATGATGTCTACCTCAGAGTTCTTCTGGAGATTAAATGAGATAATGTATGTATACTACTTTGCAGATCTTAAAGTACAATATAAATGTTAGCTAATATTATACCAAGCTGCTTATGTTGGCGGAGAATATGATAAAAGGAAAGATGTCAGTAGCCTACCTCACTCTAGATAGAAGGATGAGACATCTCTGTCTCATCAAGACATTCCATCACCTTTTTCTTTCTGTCTCTGAAAAATACAGTGGCAATTAATTTTACTAGCAGAAATGCCATGTGGAAGTTTATCTTCTTTTATGTCACAAGGACATATGAATGTCCAGTATTTAAATATATTAGAGTTGGAGTTGACTGAAAAATATTTCTTTAGAGACTTGGTTCTTGCCTATATGGCCAAAAATCCAGGAAAATCCATACTTTTCTTATTTGAATAGAGACATGCATGACATTCCTCATCCATCATGAGAGAGTGCTCTTTCAGTTTTGATGCTTGGAGGAATGGGACACCCACTCACTAGCATGCTTCCACTTAACTTTTCCCAGCTCCTTCTCAAGCTGGAGGTATATACATATTGCACAGCTGGTTAAGAGATCTCCCTTTCTACCACACACATGCACATCTAGGAGAGGAAGTTAAATGTCATGCCAGAGAAAGCACTTAGGCACAAGTGCAGGTCAGAAAATCACAGCTACACAGCTCGTTTTCATTAACTCAGAGGATTTCCTTTCTTCTAAGCCCATGAAAGTTATTAGTCTATAAGAACATGGGCAGGGACATTCTGACACATGTGATATGACTCTGACACTATTATAATACCTGATACATTGTAAGAGCTTAATAGAAGTTTGCTGATTGATTGGGTGAGACCAATTACAACCATAGGAAAATACAATTTAGAACTAAAAAAAGACCTTAGGGATCACTTAGCACCCCTCCCTTTTTTCCAAGTAAAGAGATTAAAACCCAGAGAAGTAAAATGATTTTGCCCAAGTTTGAACCATGTGTTGTTAGATTTTGCAGGTGGTACATTCAAAGACCAGCATGAAACAGGGAATACTTTGTCTAAAGGGTTGGAATTCCACCTCCAATTAGTTGGTTGATATTTTGTTAATTAATTGATACTTCTCCATTGAAACTAACATGTTTGAGTTTAGGCTGTCTTATGTTTATGTTCCTGGGTTGAAAGTTGGAAGGATTCAGATGAATTAGATTAAAAATAAAATACATTTCTTAAGAGCTTTATCATTACAAGGAGCTTTAATTATTACAAAGTTCTTTGCTTATATTACCTAACTTTATCCTTACAATAATCCTTGAGATGATATAACTTAACATAACTACTTTATAACTATACTCTACATAACTATAATTCTAAACTTCATTTTAAAATTGAGGCAAAAAAGATCAGAGAAAGGAAAATACTTGCCCAAGGTCAAACAAGTACTAAACAGGAAGGCCAAGAATCAAACCTTAGCCTTCCAACTATATTGTAAGAGATGCATCCATCAGTAAAACTCACAATAATGCCTGACATTCCTATACCACCATACAGTTTACAAAATACTTTTGCAGATACAAAATTTGATCTTTAAAACAACCTTGTGGGGATATCTGTGCAAGTATTATTACGTCCACTTTACAAATGAGGAAAATGAGGATGGAATATGAAGTCTCTGGCCCATGGTAACTTAGCTATTAAGTGCCAGCATCTCAACTCAGCCCCACTTCATTTGACCCCAGGTTGGGGCTCCATTCACACATCATGCTACATCTCAGAGAAACACATCTCCTGATACCAAGTGACATAGGTTGTTTGTGCTGAAAATTCTAAGTATTCTGGGGTAAAAACAAAAACTCAAACAACTGTATATTGGCTCCTCAGAGACCTTTTGCTGTCTGAGATTATGATGACTTCACAGAGAGAAGGCCAGGTTATTATTTACTATCCATACTGGAACTGGATGTGCCATATAATACCAGAGACAGATTTGTTACACACTAAAACATTTTGCAAACACCTGAAGTTGAAGCTAAAATTATATTGGAAAGATTTTGCCTCGTCAATTCATAACTTTTGATAGTAGATATCAGGGCATGATACAATTCCTTCAAAGGTAAAATGTGGCTGGAAAGATGGTCATAAGATAAGATCTTTCACCTTTGGTTTCAAGATCAATGTGTGTCAATAATGTGACATGGTAAAAAAAAAAAGTAATGCAAATTTAGGTTGCAATTAAGAGAGGCATAGCTTTCAGGCCAAAGAAGGTCATGAATTTTCAGTCAGCCCACATATGGTGCATTATGTACAATTCTAGAAGCCACATTTTAGGGGACACTGACAAGACATAAGGAGGTGGGTATGGTAAGGGGCTGAGAATCAACTGAATAACATTCAGCCTAATTAAAAGAAAAGACAAGTGAATATGTCTCTTTAACTATTTGATGGGCTGTAAATAAATGATAAAGTATTTATTCAGCCCTTACATTGTGTAAGGCATTGTGCAACATGCTTAAGTCACAAACATTAAGAAAGGCAGTCCCTGCTTTCAAGGAGGTTGATTTAACTCTAGACAGAGGATTGCAAAACATAAAGGCGAGCAAAAGCTGGAAGGAGTGCACAGTGGATGGTATATTTGTGGCAACATGGCTTGAAGTTATCTCAAAAATAGCATAGTGCATACAGAAATAGGCCAAAAAAGGTGGGGGTAGAGTTAGCTCATGAACCCTGGATAACAGTGTGGGAAATCTGTCCTCATTAGGAAACCTAAGAAGAGGCCAGAGTGCAAAGAAATTTAATACAAGGATTTTTCTTTCTCATTTGATCACTTTCCATCTTATTCTTCTAGGTACATCAATTTTATCTGTGCTGAAACTGTTCAGTTTCAAGTTATCTATTTCATCTTTTGTAACTATTACTATGTCTTCTTTGGGAAGGAAAATCTCCTATCAATAGCTTTGAGAGGCATATGATCTATTTCTTTTCTGATTTTTTTTATAGTATGAGCTTTAACATTAAGGTCATATATTTACTTAGAATGCACTGAGGACTATGGTATAAGATGGCAATCTATGCATAATTTCTATTAGAATTCTTTCTAATTTTCCCATCAGTTTTTATCAACTAAGATTTTTTCTAGGTAATTTATGTTTTCCACTTGATTGAACTGTAGTATTTTTTGATTCTCCCTTATCTATTCTGTGCCATTGATGTAAATCTCAATTTTTTAGCCAATATCAAATAGCATATTTTGAGATTTGGAAGTGCTATTTTTCCTTAATTCCTACTCATTTTCATCATTTCTCATGGTATTGTAGAATTTTTGTTTTTCCAAGTGAACTGTATTGTTATCTTATAATAAACTTCTATAAAGTATACCCTTGGCAATTTGATTGATATATCATTGAATGTGTAAATTGATTTTGGTAATATTATTTTATTATACTGGCAAGGCTTAGCTTTGCTAAATATTCTTCCAGCTATTTAAGTCAGTTTTTATTTCTTTAAGGAGTACTTTGTAATTGAATTTAAATAAGCCTTTGGTGTGTTTGTAGATTAAAACTCAGATATTTTAGCATGCTGTAATTATTTGGAATGGAATTTCTCTTTCTATTATTGCTTCTTGTGTTTTTGTTATTATTATACAGAAATACTATTGATTTCTGAGGATTTATTTTGTACCCTGATATTTTGCTGAAGTTATTAACTGTCTTATTTAGCATCTTTGCCGATTCCCTAGGATTTCCCAAATAAATCATTATATCATCAGCAAAAAGGAATAGTTTTAGTTCCTCTTTTGCTATCTTTACGTTTTAAATTTCTTTCTCTTGTCTTATTATTGTTGTTAGCATTTCCAGAGCTATACTGAATAATTGTAGGGAGACTAGGCTTCCTTGCTTTACTCCTGTATTTACTGGAAAAGGTTCCAGTGTATCTGCAATGCATATTCTTAAAAATTTTTAGATATGATATTTTTAAAAGTTCCTCTATGCCTGTATTTTGCAAGGCTTTTAGCATAAAAGAGATGTACTTTGGCAAAAGACTTTTCTGCACCTACTGAAATGATCATATTTTTAGGTGTTTTGCTTTATAATATAATTAAGTATGTTGATTGTTTTTTTTTTTTTTGCTTTTGGAGGGCAGTTGGGGTTAAGTGACTTGCCCAAGGTCACATGGCTAGTTTTTTGTGTTAAGTGTCTGAGGCCGGATTTGAACTCAGGTACTCCTGACTCCAGGGCCGGTGCTCTATTCACTGCGCCACCTAGCCACCCCTGTTGATTGTTTTTCTACAGGTGATTCATCTTTATATCCCTGTTTTAAATCTAATGTGGAAGTGATTAATTATTTCTTGGATAAATCACTTTGATAAGATTTTGTTTAACATTTTTTCCTTCTTTTTTTTCTTTTTGGAGGACAATTGGGGTTAAGTGACTTGCCCAAGGTCACATGACTAGTAAATGTTAAGTGTCTGAGGACAGACTTGAATTCAGGTCCTTCTGACTCCATAGTAGGTGCTCTATTCACTAAGTCACCTAGCCACCCCTTGTTTAAAATTTTTGAGTCAATGTTCATTAATTATTTTGGTTTATGCTTTTCTTTCTGTTTTATCTTTCCTTGGGTTAGGTATTAGAACTATATTGGTCTCAGAAAAGGATTCTAGTAAGATGTTTTTCAATTTTTGAGAACAATTTGTGAAGTATGGGTACCTATTTTTCTTTGAGTTTGGTCAACTCTCCTGTGAATTCATCAGGAACAGATTTGTCCTTTGGTTACTCCATGACAACATGGAAGGAGTGCATAGTGGATGGTATATTTGTGGCAACATGGCTTGAAGTTATCTTGAAGATAGCATAGTGCATCCAGAAATAGGCCAAAAAAGGGGGGGGGGATGGGCTAGCTCAAGAATCCTGGATAACAGTGTGGGAAATCTGTTCTCATTAGGAAATCTAAGAAGAGGCCAGAGTGCTATTTCTTTTTTTGAAACTGTGCTATTTAAGACCTCTTATTGGTTCTTCTGATATTTTTTGGTATTTTATATTTTTATTACTTTTAAAATTAAAAATCGTTCTTAAAATTTATTAATTTATTTAAACTCATTAATTTAAACTTTTTTTTAAGATTTTGAGTTTCAAATTCTTTCCCTTCCTCTATTTCACCTACTGAAAAGGCAAGTGATATATCAATTATGCATATCAAGTCATGCAAAATGTATGCTTTATTAGCCATGTTGCAAAAAAAAAAAACAACCTCCAAGACGAATAAAGTGAAAAAATTATGCTTCAATTTGCACTTAGTTCATCAGTTCTTTCTCTAGAGGTGGAAAGTATTTTTCATCATGAGTCCCTTGTAACTATCTTGGGTTATTGTACAGATTGGGAATAGCTAACTCCTTCCATTAGTTTTTTAGCTTATGCTCTAGGGTTCCCTTAGTATAAACCATCGTATGTTGTGCAAATGGTGAGAGTTTTGTTTCCTCACTGCCAATTCTTATTCTTCAATTTCTTTTTTTTTTTTGTCTTAACTGCTATAGTTAGCACTTCTAATATTATACTGAATAACACTGGTGACAATGGACATCTTCACTTCACCCCTGATCTTACTGGGAAGGTTTTAGTTTTATCAAAAGTTCCACTTCTTCCTATGATTTCTTGTGTTTTTGAAAGGATTGAGTTTTGTACTTTATTTTTTTAAAAACAACAACCTTTTTGCATATATTAAGATACTCATATGATTTTTGCAGTTTTTTTGTGATCGCCATGATCAATTATGCTTATAATTTTTCTAATATTAAACTAGCCCTGCATTACGACTATAAATCCTACTTTATAGGAGTTGATGGGATCACCAAAGAAAATTATGTTGAGAGACACCAGGGCCTAAGATAGAACCTTGGGGAACACCCAAGATGGGACCTCAATAAAATTACAATAAACTGAGGAGGGGTTAGATAAGTAGGAAAACCAGGATATAGCAACGCTATAAAAATTTACAAAGAAGAAAGTATCAAGGAAAAGAGGACGACTGACAGTGTCATCAGGTGCTGAGACATCAAGAAGGATGAGGATTTTAAAAAGACAATTAAATCTGACAATTAAGAAATCACTAGCAATTTCAATTATTACTGCTATATTTGCTAGTCCATGAAAACTTGTCCATTTGTAAATATTTTATATGTTCATTTGCAAACAAAAATGTCTTTCTCTTTCAGTGACCCCTCCATAAAAGCTCATGTGGTATGGAGAGAGGAGTTAGTTTTAAGAAACAAATTTCCTCAGGGAAATAATATTTTTCTTGACATCCACGGCTATTTAACAGTTTCTTTTGGTATAACCAATGAAACTAAATTATATGGGCCAGACATCTAATAATTAATTTGGTGTGATTCAGTCTAGTGAAAGCAAGCACTTGTCACTCTGCCTAACTGGGTGACCAAGTGTGATTTGTTCATCACCTACAAATGGGGGAAAAACAATGTAAATGGCAGTCAGTTACGACTTTCTTTTCAATATTTAAATAAGCCAATTCATTGACTCATAAAAAGCAGACAGTTGAAAGCTGAAAGGTCCCTTGCTAGCTTTAGCTTTCTATGTTCTAAGGTACCTTGGAGAAAATGTGGTACAGCAGATAGAGAACAGGATCTGATTCTGGGTCTCTCATTCACTAACAGTATGATCATGAACAGATCGTTAATTGTTTTCTGAGAAATGAGGATAATAATACTTGTACCATGTAAACCTTAATTTGCAATAGAAAAGTGTATTATCATGACATGCCATTATTCCCACTCTAATATAATTTTCTAATATACATCTTAGCTTTAACATTCTTTTATAATGTTCTATATTCTAAGTTCATTGTTAGTTTTAAATTCTATAATCTAAGGTAACAGCCTATGAACTTGTATCAAAATTTTAATGTTCCATATTTTAAAGTCCAACTGTAACATTCTGTGGCATTTGTTCTAACATTATGTGTTCTATGTTCTAAGGCTCTTCCAGCTCTAACATAACATTCTATCCTCTAAATTACCTTCTAACGCAGCGGATCTCAACCTTCCTAATGCCACGACCCTTTAATACTCATACCTAGCATTCCTTCCCTAAGCCAAATTCAATGAGAGTAAGGTTGACCCATTCCCTTTTGCCTTCCTGTTCTTCCCCTCCATTGTAACAATTATTCCTAGCTTCTTCTATATGAGATGATAAACCCCCAAACTGGGTATATCTTGCCACACAGGAGAGTAAGGGGGGATGGGGATAAGAGGTAGGATGATGGAGGGGAGGGGAAGGTGGTTGGGGAGGGTTGCTCAAAGTACACACTTCTGTAAAGGGGCCGGGACAAGGTAAAGAACAGAATAAGGGGGGAGGATGGGATAGGAAGGAGGGACATATAATCTGTCTTTCACAATATGTCCATTGTCGAGATGTTCTGCATAACTACACATGTACAGCTTGTATTGAATTGCTTGTCTTTCCAGTGGGGGTGGGTGACAAGGGAGGAAGGGAAAGAATTTAGAATTAAAGTTCTATAATCAAATGTTAAAAATATATGTTTATGTGTGTATATATGTATATATATATGCATATATACACATATAAATGTATATATATATAATTATTATTACCTACATGCAACTGGGAATTAAGATATACAGGCACTGTGGTAGGGAGACCCATCCTGCCCTACCAGAAAGTAGTCAGAGGGGCGATGGGGAATGACATAGGAGAGAGCAGATTGGGGGAAGAGCTATATAGTGGGATGGCTGTTTTGAGGTGGTGGGTAGGGGAAAGATGGGGAGAAAATTTGTAGCTCAACATGTCATGGAAATGAGTGATATAAACAAGAAAATAAATAAATTTAATTAAAAAAACCCTCTTATGTGGATGTATCTGCATGTGGGCAGACCAAACTGGAGATGGATAGAGGAGCGGTGTCTCTGTTCCTAAGACCATCAGAAATATGTGTTTTCTTATGGTCTTAGGCAACCCCTGTAACCCCTGTAAAAGGGTCGTTTGATCCCCAAAGGGTTGCGACCCACAGGTTAAGAACCGCTGTTCTAACGCATTCTGAAAGTCAGCTTTTCCTATAAAAATATAGTTTCTGTGAAGGCCTAAGAACACTCCTCTATGGCAAATCAATAAATAGAAATCCTTTAACTTGTATAACATTTTCAAGGGTTCAAAGAATATGTAAGAGAAAGAAACCTCAGTTCGCAGAATATAAGAACAAAGAATGTTAAAGTTAATGGAACCTTAGAACTGAGAGTGAGAGAGCAGGCTACGTAGAATGTCTGAGTTTGAAAGAAGTTTAGAAAATACCAGAGTAAAAGCCCTTTATGTTACAGATATGGAAAAAATGCTTAATGCTAAAATTCTACTAAACCCAACTTATTCAACAATATATTTCATGGTCTAAAGGGAGAAAATGATTTACTCAAGACTGTTGTGATAGTTAATGACAGAGCTAAGAATAAAAATCTCTAGATCTCAGACCAGTATTCTTTCCACAAAGTACATCAGAATGGAAAAGATAATTTTAAAAATTGCTTTCACATATATTATCCTGTCTCATCCATTCAGTCAGGGTTGCTGGAACACTTCAGATGGGCAAATGGCATACAAAGAAGAGTGGCTGATTAGCATACTAGTGAGTACCCACCCACAAGCACCTGCTTACTCCTTTAGTTTACAGTTTTTGTGTTGTCCTCATCTTATGAATGGACTTAGCTT
>CM053594.1:74073829-74192007 GCA_028646575.1 Pseudocheirus occidentalis | reverse complement strand
TGGCCTAGTTCTGGTTCTTGCCATTAGGTACCTGAGATTGCACAGTCAATAAAGTGCTGGGTCTGGAGTCACGAAGATTTGTGTTCAAATAGGGTCTCACACTCTTCTTACCTATGACACTAAGCAAATCACTTAACCTTTGTCTGCTTCAGTGTTTTCAACTATAAAATGCTAACAGCAATAGTACCTACCTCCCATAGTTGTTGTGGAGAGCAAATGAAATAATATTTGTAAATTTTAGAAGAGTATCTGGCACATACTAGACACTTAATAAAGCTTGCCTTCTTTCCCTTCTTCTTTCCTTCCCTCCTTCCTTCCTTCCTTTCCCCTCCCTCAAAATGCTGAACATATAAGGGACATGCTTAGAGAAAGACTTCTAACACTCTGTATTGAGACTATGAAGATTCAGACACTGCTTTTCCAGATGAAGTATATCCTGACCAAGAAGTAACATAGCAGAAGGCTGTGAATAAGTCAACCAGGTTGTCTTTTGTCCACAGAGAAGGCATTTTTCAAATACATCACAGTGAGAGTGGTTCCTGGATCAGAGGTCCTTATGTGGTCTCTCAGCTCATTCCTTGAGAAAGAAGAACTGTCAAAGGCTTCCAGATCCAAAGGACCTCTCTGCTTCTATACCCAATATTAAGTTTAAGAGAGAGATAGTAAACTGCTTGGGAGCTGTGACACCAGAAACAATCACCTGAACCCCAATTCACATATCCCACCTCCCCATCAGGATCACTTTTCCCAAATGAATTTGCAGAAAGAGAGAATTCCTAGTTATGACTTAGTTAATTGGACTCTAGTCTATGGGTTCTACACCCTATTTAAACAATAGTAGTGTCAACAACTGCTGAATTTCACAGAAGTCCTCATTCTCACTCTTGCTTAATCACATACTGAGGTAAGAAGGATAGGTATTATCATCCCAATCTTGAAGTGGAGAAAACCTTAAGAGCCTAAGTGATTTGCTCAAAAACACAGAGCTTGTGACAATGCTAGGATTAAAACATAAGTCTTCTGACGCCTAGCCCATTGAGGGATTCTCTACAGAAAACTCGAAATGGGCCAGCGGGCTTTAGCATCGTTCATAGCATTATAGAATGTTACAGCTAGGGGAATTACCTTTAAGTCATTTAGTGTCTCATCTCCCAATTGTTTAACAGAGGAGACAAACTCAGAGAGGGAAATGTACTTGTTTACAGACAAAGAGTCAGTGAAAGAGTGGGGACTAAGATATAGGCCATACAATAAGAGAATTTAAAGTTAGAAAGGATCCTTGTCATAATTTAGTTGAATCCTCCCATTTAACAGAGTAGAAAACTTTCAATGATTTTCAATGATTCTACAAATATCTATAGAAATTTAATATTTGCAAATCGCTGGGTTAAATTCTGGGGATACAAAGACTAAAAACAAAAAAAGAAATATACCTTACAAGTACAGTAATATGTACAGCAAGTAGCAGAACCAGGATTGAAAACCAACTGGAGTCCTCTGACTCCAAACCAATACTATATAATGCTGAGACCCAGACAGATGTGGTAACCTGCCCCAAAGTTACACAAAAATTAGTTACACAGCCAGGACTAGAACCTAGGTGGAGGTCAAAGCCCTGGTCAAAACAGGTCCAAGATTTTCGTAAGAACTAAAAAGGAAGATAAAGGTGACAGAGAACTTGTTGGAGTAGCCACAACCTTTCCAATCCACCACTCTCCATTCCCATAATAGTTAATGCCTTGCGGCATATTTTGTAAAGAGGATCTCTGGCTCCAGCTGCTTTTTGATCAATCACCTTTTACAAACAATTGATGCAGTCACACTCAAGTTCTTGTGTCAATTATTAAACCATGATTTGCTCAACTCCCTGATGGGAGAGTGGAGGTGGGGGGAGGTCTATCTCCTCCACAAACACACCTGGAAGACAATGAGATCTCCCAGGTTACCCAGAGTTACACCCTATGGCTACCCAAATAAATAAAGAAAGTGGCAGCAAAGGCTGCCAATCTGAGAACATCAAACTAACAGGCCAGGGAAGTGACTTGAGGGCAGCCAAATATTTGTTTTGCCTGGCAATCAGGTGAGTTTACACTAGAGAAGGGGGTGTCTGTGTGTGTGGAAGGGATGTTGTAGACCTTCTGTTTGGATTCCCAAGCTATCTATATTCCAACCCCATGGATAGGCTCCACAATAATATACAATAGAGGATTACCTTGTCCCCTTCTCTCCTGAAATGTTTCAGGAGATCTGTCAATCTTTATTTTAAATTAATATTCCCTCAAAATTGTTGCTCTTGTGATTTTCAATGTGGTAATGAACAAGTTAGTTAGTCAACAAGCATTTAATAAGCACTTTGGAGACCCTAGGCCTGGACCCACTGATATCACTGAGGACTGGGATAATATGCATCAAGACTTTGAGCCAGAGGCATAAAGTGGGGATGGGTGAATGTTTAAAAGCAATCTATACAGGCATGTTGCTGCTCTGTCAATCACTGAAAACAGGAGACAGAATGTTAGAATACAACAGATCTGAAAAGTAATTTAATCTAACCCCAGAGTTTTTCAAAGTTGGGAACTGAGGCCTAGAAACATGAACTCACTTTTTGTTGTTCAGTCATTTCAGTTGTATCCAACTCTTCCTGACCCCATTTGGGGTTTTCTTGGCAAAGGTACTGGTGTAGTTTGCCATTTCCTTCTTTAGCTCATTTTACAGATGAGGAAACGGAAACAAACAAGGTTACCTCTTGTTTCTTCTCCTTGCCTCAAGTCTGTCTGCACCCTTTTTTCTCTTCCCCAAAGCAGCCAAATCATAAGTCAGAATATGGTGACCCACTCTTATCCCCCTACCCCCACTCAACAAATTACAGTGGTTCCCTATAAACTCTAGGTTGGATAAAATATAAAATCTTTTTGGCATTTAAAATTCTTCATATTCTGGTTCCTTCTTACCTTTCCTGTGCCCTTACACAGTATTTTTCTTCTCACACAATGCAATCTAATCATATTAGCCTACTTGTAGCTCAGCCTTCTCTTCCCACATCAGTCCATTTCCTGCTTCTGTGCACTGACTATCTCCCAGCCTGGAAAGCACTCGTCTCACCCTTTGGAATGCCTGGTTTCTTTTAAGACTCAGCTCAAGGGTCATCATCTATATGAAGTTGCTCCTGATCCCACAGTCTAGTAGTACACTCCCCCAACTACTTTGTTTTAATTTTGCCTTTATAAATGTAAATACTTAAATATGTTTGTGTGGTCTCTCTCATCACAACATAAGTTCCTTTGGGATTTACTTTGGTCTCTATGTCATCAGCATTTAGAACAGCGTCCAACACAAAATAAGTGCTTAATAGTTGTCAATTAATTATTTCCATTTCACAAATAACTGTTTCCCAAGTGTGAGCACTGCCAGAGTTGGTAAGTATGCTATGCATTTTGTTTTTTGGTTAATGAATGTTTCCTTCATCTAGCTAGATGCAGATAACTGAAGCGGATGAAAGGAAAGGAGCTGGAAAAGTCAACTCATGTTGAAAATGAAAAAAACAAAACAAAACACCACCACCACTCGAAGCACTCAAGTAGTAAGAGCAAGATTAAGAGCAGCAATAAAAGAAAGTCAAAATATTATGGAAATAAGAATAATAATCCCTGATATTTCTACATGGCAGATCTATAGGACTTGTCCACTTTGGGTCCCTTCTAACGAGCTGCTTGCTCTTACCATCATTTCACTATGTGTCAGCACCTTAACTGGGCAGGAAGAGGAAGTAAATCTTAGGGAATGTTAAGTGTTATAAAGGACTTCAGAGATCACCAGCCCAATCCCCTTATTTTACACAAGAGAAATATGAAGCCCAGAGAGGTGAAGCTACTTGTCCATGGGTACTCAGTTAGCAAGTACTAAAATATGAATTATGATTTGATTCCAAGGCCAGTATTCATTCCATTATACAACACTGCCTCCCTGGTCAGTCCACTTGACTCCTTAGACTCATAGGATTCCTAAGCTGGGAGGGTCCTTTCAGATGAATATTTTTCTAAAAAATGTTTAATTAATGTCTTTTGTTTTTCCATTATATTTTAGAGTACACCTTTCCTCCTATGACCCCACACCTGTAAGGCTTCCTTGATAATAGGAAAAAAAAGAGCCTGTCAAAATAATTATGATGAATTCTTTCTGACATGGTATGAAATATAACCAATATTTCTGAATGAAAATCCATGAAAGTATGAAAATCCATATTTTTCAGCCTTGTTGGATCATGGAGTAAGTCAATCAATAAACATTTATTAACCATCTACAATGTGCCAGGCACTGTGCTAAGTGTAGGGGAAACAAAAAGCGCCATAATACAGTCTCTCCTCTGAAGAAGTTCACAGCTTAATGAGGGAGACAACATGCAAATATATACAAAACAGGATATCTAGGAAATAATTAACAGTGGGAAGGCACTAGAATTAAGAGGAGTTGAGAAAGACTGGACATGAGGGGTAAGACACAGTAAGAAGTTGAGGATGACACTCTATTGTGGGTTTGAGGGATTAACAGTGGTTCTCAACCTTCCTAATACTGCGACCCTTTAATACTCATATGTGGGCGTATCTGCACGTGGGTGAACCCACCTGGAGACAGAGGAGTGGTGTCTCAGTTCCTAAGACCATCGGACATATGGGTTTTCTGATGGTATTAGGCAACCTCTATGACCCCTTTGAAAGGGTCATTTGACCCCCAAAGGGGTTGCAACCCACAGATTGAGAACCACTGGATTAGGAGGATGTTGCTGCCACTGGCAGCAATGGGGAAGCTGAGGGGGGAGTCTTCAGGGTAAAGATAATGAGTTGCACTTTGGATATGGTGAGTTTTAAGATGTCTACTGGATATCCAATTCAAGAAGTCTGAGAGGTGGCTAGAGACACAAGATTGGAGGTCAGCAGAGACAGGTAGGATAATGATGATCATAAAACACTTAGTACAGTTCCTGACACATAGTAAGCATTATATAGGCTGCATAAGGTAGATTTGAGAATTATTAGCTTAGAGATGATAATTAAATCCATGGGATCTGATGAGATCACCAAGTGAAGAGAATCCTGCAGACACCTGCAGTTAGAGATTGGGATCTAGATGAAGATCTAGAAAAGGAGACTGAGAAGGAATGGTCAGGCAGGATGAGAAACAGGGGGAGAGTGGTATCCCAAAAACCTAGAGAGAGTAACCATAATAATAATTCCTAACATTTATATAGTATTTACCATGTGCCAGGTACTGTGCTAAGAGATTCACAATGATCTCATTTGATCCTCACTACAATCCTAAGAGGTAGTAGGTTCTATTATTATCTCCATGCTACAGATGAGGAAACTGAGGTAGAGTGACTTGCCCAGGGTCACATAGCTAGTCAGTAGGTAAAGCTGTATTTGAATTCAGGTCTTCCTGATTTCAGGCCTAGCACTCTTATCACTGCACAACCTAGCCGCCCCTCAAGGAGGAGAGTGATCTGCAGTGTCAAAGGCTACAAAGGGATTGAAGAAAATGAAGACTGAGAAAAGGCCATTGGAGTTAGCACTTAAGAGATGACTGGTAACTTTGGAAAGAGCAGTTCTGATGGAATTATAAGGTCAGACACTGGATGGTAGATGTTGAGAAAAAAGCCATGGAAGAGAAAGTAGAAGCACTTATTGTAGCTGGTCTATTCAAAGAGTTTGGTGGGGAATGGAAAGAGCAAGTCGGAGTTTTCTGAGGATGGAGGGAGACACCGGCAGGTTTGTAGGCAAGAGGGATGCAGCCAACAGAGACTGAAGACTAGGGATAGAGTGAGAGTGACAGAGGGGCAATCTGTTGGAGGAGACAGGATGAAATGGACTCACATGTGTAGATAACCTCAATTCAACCTCTACTCTCAATTTTTTTCTTTTATATAAGTAGAAATTGAGACCCAAAGTGTGGAAGGGACTTAAGAGCCTGGGCAATATAGCAGAAAGCACCCTGGACAGAGCACTGTAAGATGTAAGTAAAAATCCACTTTGACACTGAGCAGAACTCTGTGATAATGTCACTTTAGCTCTGGGAGCCTCCCTTTCCTAATTTGTAAAATCATGATAATAATACACTATCTTCTTCACAAGGTTGTCGCAGGGAAAAAACACTTTTAGGCCTTACAGTGCTACAAAAACATGAGCTATTATTGTTCAAGGTCACAGAGTTAACTGAAAGTACAAGACTTTAATACTTTGAAAGTCCTGACGTTGATACTTAGCTGCTATATGATCTTAGGTAATGCCTCAGTTTCCCTATCTAATAAAATGGGCATATGAATCCCTTTCTTGCTTAGTTATCAAATTTTTTATGAAGGTTGAAGGAGAACATATATTCAAGTGCTTGGTGAACTGTAAAGCTCTATTAAGATATTTATTGTTGTTATTATTATTATTAGTATAGCTTAAGTCTCGCATCAAGGGCTCTTCCTACCACACGGAACAGCAACCCTCACACTGTAATGCCTGCGGCAAAATGACATTTGATATTACATCTCTTCCTTGTACCATGTTACAAGTATAGAAGTATAACTAAGAATTTTTTTTAATTTGGGACAAAAGTAGTTGCAGCTAGAGTTGGGTGATCATGGTGGTTATGGTGACAGTTTGAGAACTGGAACTGGAAGATAGTGGCATGAACTTAAACTTCAGCTGCACTCAGGTCAAGAAAGGGGTGTCTCCCTTCCCACATTCTTCAATTCTTTAATTACCTCATTATCTGACTCTTTCACTTTCCCTAATACCCACATTTCCCCTCAGTCATAAAAATTACATCTCAATTACCACAGACAACCAACAGTGGGATAATAACTTTGTATTTATTTTATATTTTGGTTAACATTTGTAAACACATTGTTTCTCTTTGATATAAGTTCCTTGAGAACAGGAATTGTATCCTTTTTGTTTCTGTATACCCAGAACCTAGTGCCTAGTACTCAGTAGGTGACTAATAAATGCTTGCCGATAGATTGATACTCAGAATGTAACATAGTATTTGGCACATAGTAAGCACTTAATAAATGTTCATTCAATTGAACTGAAACACAAGTCACAATGCTGAGCACCGGCTTATTGGAAAGAGTAAGAAAAATCAATGATTTAGCCCTTCCATGACTAGAACTGAGGTCCAGCTGCAGTTGCTACATTGCTTTAGCCTCTCACTGCCATGAAAAAGAACCATGAAACAAGAACCTGATGGGGTTGATTACTAGATCAATTAGCAAGTATTTATGGAACACTGACTATGGCTAGGCACTAGGTGCTAAGGATACAAGGTCAAAGAATGAAACAACATCCCCTTCTAGACATCAAGATTGATATGCTCTTCTGTTACCACCAAGCAAGTGCCCAGGATAAGAATATCAACAATGCTTCTGTTCTTCATAACTACTGAGCACAGAGACATCAGGCATCTAATCTCCAGGATTCTACGATAATTAAAGTCTCAGAAACCAGAGCCCTTGTTACCTTTAATTCTATGGCCTCTCGCTGATAATAGGCCCAACTAGAATCCAAGGCCATGTTCCATTTGCAAGATACCTTCTGTTTATATAGCAATCATTCTCTCTCATCTTGGGGAAAAAAAACTGAACATGAGTTTAGTTAAGGCCCTAAGGTCTCCATCACTGGGTATATTCTGTGTTCACCCTGACCTCCCTTTCTCCCTGCTATTTTATAGAGAACACAATGATATTACTCTGTCACCACAGTACTTCTGAAGATGGGAGACCAATAAAATGGTACTTCCCTAGCCTGAGAGTAACAAATTCCTACCTTCTCCTCTCCAAATACCTGTGCTTCAGAGTCCCAGAGTCTCTAGGTGAAAATTTTCTTGCTCTGCTACCATTCTCCACTTCTTCATCCCCATTCAACCTACTATATTCTGCTCTCCCTTCCTATTGTGACTTCTAGAATCCTCAGTTTGTAACACTTTTTCTTTTGCTTTAGTCTTCATCCTCATACTCCTTCCAGCATCTTGCACTAATGGAAATGTAGCTCTTTCAACCCCTCCCTACTCCCAAAGATAATCTATCTCTGGACACCTTCTCCAGAATGGAATGAAACTCCTTTCATGGCTCTCAGTCCATACTGCCGTGAAACAATGAGCAAGGGGGAAGTTGTCTCTTCATTGCCACTTTCTGATTCTTTCTTTGTTGCCATGACTCAACAACCTCTCCTTAGAAGGTCATTAATTAGTATCATCATGTACGCATCTAGGTTGTAGTCCCATACTGACTCCTAAATCATTCTCCCTCCAGGTGCTATAGCACCAGGCTTCCAGTTTTCCTCCTCACTTCAGTCCTCAATCTGATACTTGGGGGTCTAAGCATGCAAGTTAGTGTTTTCTCAAATACCCTGGCCAATTCATCAATGTCCTCAAACACCCACGACCTGCACCTGCATTCCACCTCTGGCACGTGCAGGGTTTTTATACTCTTAATCTCATTATTACCCAAATGATCTATCTTCATGATCCAGAACCCTGAAATGTTTTTTTTTAAGACCACAATCTCTTATCTTTCCTATTTTCCTCTGCTTCACTCTTCTTAAACCAATTCTCTTTTCCTATCACAACCACTTCTCCTCTGGGTTTTTCTCCTCTCTCTCTCAGTCCACCGCCCCAATTTTGGCCTCATTTTGTTTCCTTCATAATCTAGATCCTATAGGTAACAAGTTGAACAATACATGTCCAGTACCCTTTAATCTTTGCTCTTTTATTTATTATCACTCATGCTTTACCAAAACCCGGTACTGACTCCTCGCTTTCACCTGTATATTCTGCTCCTGACTGTATTCTGCTAAATACTACTGCATGGAATCACTCAATCATGAGAATAAGACCACTAATATATAATGTTATTTAATATCAATCGGACCCTCATTGTTTCACTGTAATCTTTCTATTTTCCCCCAAGAATCTCTCCACCACTCCTTAACGCAGCTTTTCCAAGCCTCCATTATGCCTCTATCCCTCTTGGGAAAGGACCTTGCCGTGTAGTCTTCCAAGAAAATTGAGAACACTTGTGAACTCCTTCCATTTTTACCACAGAACTCTTTTACATCATACACCATTTTCTCCCTCTGTGTCAGTTTTTTGACAAAGAAGCAACCATTCATTTTCTGTATCGCAGCCATTTTCTCTACTTTTCTCTCTTTGGCCTTACTTTCTCCTATTCTCGCCTGTCTCCTCTAGGAACATGCTTCTTCAATCTTCTGTTATCTCCCAACTGCCAATGTTCAGCCTGTTCTTTTCTACTGGTTCCTTTCCCACTGTCACAAATGAGTCCCAATTTTGAATTTTAAAAAAACCTTCCCTTGACCTTGGTACCCATCATACTATTATCCTAATTTATGTAGAAATCATTAAACAAAAACCAACCAAACAAAAAAACCATCGTTACATTCATTGCCATTTCTCAGTTCTTTGAAATCGGGCTTCTGACGTCATTCGGTTGAAACTCCTCTAAGGTTATCAATGACCTCTTTAATGATAGAGCCAATGGCCTTTCTCAGTTTTCTTCTTGGTGGCTCTACGGCTTTTGATGTTGTTGGCTAATGACTCCTCTTGAATATTCTCTTCCCTCTGCTTCCATGAAACTTTTGTCTCATGATTTTTCTTCCCGTCTGTTTTGTTGGATCATCACTGGTGTCCTTCCTCTAAGCTTCATTTTCTTAAAGACTCTATCTTGAGCTCTCTTCTTTTGCTAACCCTCCCTACATAATTTCATCAGCTCTTGTGAATCCAAGCTTCATTTGTAAGTACACGTCTCACAAATCTGTGTGGCCCTAATTTTTCCCCTGAGCTCAGTTGCACACCACCTGCCGAACTTTTCAAGTATATCTCCTAAGCATCTCAAACAAAAAATGCCCAAAATGAAATTCATCATCTCTCCCTCAAAACTGTTGCTCCTTTAAACTTCCCTTATTTTTTGAGGGCACCACCATTCTTCCAGTAACCCATGACCTCAAAGTATTCCTTGAGTCTTCCCTCTCCCTCATCTTCCAGATCCAATTAATTGGCAATTCTTCCTGATCTAACTTCACACCATCTTTCACATCTATCCCCTTCTCTACATTCATCCAGCCACTACCCCAAGTCAGACTCTCATAACCTCTCACATGGAATATTATACCAGCTTCCTTGCTAGACTAATGGCTTGTCACCTCTCCCTGAATAATTTCAACTTAAAACTAAGTCTTCTGATTCCAAATGTAGTGAAAATAATAGGGTAGGTTAATGTAAAGTGTGTTAGACTTGGAATCAGAGTATTTGAAGTTTGAAAGTTAGTTCTGCCTTTTATTCTCTAGGTCCTCTCCTGATTGAAATCTATAATCTTTTCACTACATTATGCTGCCTCCTTTAATCAAATTCATTTTTCAGTTTCCCTCTATAGTAGAATAAAATAAATATTCCACATTGTCCTAATAACCCAGAGAAACATTTTAAAAGGCTTAACACCAGGAATACACATACCCTTAGAAATGCATACTGAAATGACTAATGGTGAATCAAATTAACAATCAAAGGATGGTGCCACCTATAAAAGGTTGCCATGTAAAGTCCCTCAGTAATGAATTAATGATGCTCCTTATAACTATTGTGGGGACACTGATGAAATGCCTTTAAAATTGTATTGTCAATAATCAAGGACAATATTTGCAATGATGGTGACGACAATAATGATGGTGGCCTAGGATCTTATAACTTATAGATGGAAGGGGGTCTTAGAAATCATCTGGTGAAGAGAATTATAACATGTGGTTCACAGGTGATGCACAGATTTCGGGGGGGGGGGGTCTATGTACTTTAAAAAAAAACCTTTCTTGTGCAGCTAGGTGGCACAGTAGATAGAGCACTGGGCCTAGAGTCAAGAAGACTTGAGTTCAAATGAGGCTTCAGCCACCTGTTGCTGTGTGACCCCGGACAAGTCATTTAACCTACTTGTCTCAGTTTCCTCATCTGTAAAACAAGCTGGAGAAGGAAGTGGAAAATCAAACCAGTATCTTTGCTAAGACCTCAACTGGGGTCGCAAAGAGTTGGACAGGACTGAAATGAATGAACAACAAAACTAAGCTGAGAGGTTGGCTGATTGCTTGGGATCATCTACCTGGGACTGCTGCAGTTGGTGTTCTAATGAGAGACAGACAGCAGGAAGTCTACAAGTGTTTTTAAACAAAACAGAAGAACAGCAACAAAAGCCTTTTTATTTTTTGACTGCATTTTGATATAATTTCTTTCCTTTGCATTCTTATGTTTTTATTTTATGCGTTTAAAAACATTATTCTGCAAAGGGGGCCCATAGGCTTCACCAAACTACAAGAGGGGTTCATTATACAAAAAGGTTAAGAACCTACAATCTAGTGTGATCTTCTCATTTTATAGACTACATGGAATTGAGGCCTCAAGAGATAAGTAGCTTTAACCAGTGTAACATAACTACTAGATATCACAGCAGAGCTGGAAAGAATAATCCCTGATGGTCTGACCCTAAATACAACGAAGCTTTCACTGTCCAATTTACCTGATGGCTCTTTGTGGCATGCAGGAGATCCTAGGTTCTTGAAAGATTTACCAGGTGAGTACATACTCTAGCAAGGATTACTCAGCTAGAAATGGTCAGAGTATGATCCTATGGATGGGTTATTGTTCCTCCAACCAGACTAAGTTCAGAGAGGTTCATTAATAAAATCTGTCTACCTGGTGATGGCTTTGTTTTGTTTTGTTTTGAATTGGCTACAGGAATTCAGAAAACAGTCAATTAATATAAAATGGGCTGCAATCTCTGTCCGCAAAGGGTAGATACACTAACGAAACCACATATAACAAAAGTACTTAAATTTTAATAGCTCCCTGTACACTTTATGACTGCATAGTATTTGTTATTTATTTATGTCACTTTCATGATCCTGTGAGGTATGCACTGTATTACCAACATCTTTGTTTTATAGATGAGGGAGAAGGCTCAAGATGTGAAGTGATTTGTCCAAGATGACATAGCTAAGCATGACTGATTTGGACCTCATTTCCAGGCTCTGACTCTATAGCCAGTAAAGAACAGATTCACTGAACACCCCATGCAATTAAAATAATAAAGCTGATGGGTTTTCTTGCTTTTTCTCTGATGTGGATTTTCAGACATAATTTTCAGGCATTAAAAAAGGCAATTCATTCTTCAGAGAGCTAATTGTTGATCCTGTCTAAAGACCATTTCCACTGTGTGTGTCCCTACAACAGAATGCTTCATAATTATCACAATTGTGATGGGAAATCATTATGCATCAAATATATAATACAGTATCCCATTTTATAAACTGAATAGGAGGCTGCAATAAAATACAGTAAATGACATCCCTGTCCCAGCTTTTGCTTCCAGAAACAAAGAGGTTTTGCAAGCACATTACTCTCCTGCCCAAAAAAAAAAAAAACCACTTAAAGCATGATTTTTAGGTTAAAATAATCTTTAAAGTTTGATAAAATTATTTATCCATTATTATTTTTGTTGTAACTTAATACTAAAAATAAATGAAAAAATATTTCCCTGCATATCTTGTACATCCCAGGTATTTAGCAAATACCATGAACAAAATCATGAAATCTCAGAATGACAGAACTTTACATTTGCTAAATCAAAGAAGTAGAAAATAGTGGCAAGATTCAAATCTAGGTCCCCAGACTCCAAAGTCAGTGCTATTTTGCATAGACTAATAGGCCTCACAGATACCACATTTTTTCTCTCCTACTAGAACTTGGATCCTTGAGGGAAGGGGCTATCTTATTTAGCTCTGTGCTTTCCAAAGAGCTGAATAAGTGCCCTTCCACATAGTTGACAATGAATATGTTTGTTAAACAGATTAAAAGTCCGTATTTCTAAAGCACTTTAAGACTAAAAAAAGACCAAGATAATTGTCTCAAAACAATATATTTTTTTTCAAAACAATATTTTGAGATGGCCAGTGTATTATAATGCTTTTTTGAGAGATAAATGAGCTGAAGCTTAAAGAGGTTTAATAACCTGTTCAAAGTAGCAGAGGTGGTAAGTATCAGAGCAGGGTTTTCCCCACTATACAACACAGTTTTTGGTGGATAGGTTTCTGAAGGACAGACGAATACGTGACTGCAGCAATATAAAAATGTGTCACCAGTGCCCATGCCACATCTTCCTTATCTCTTCTGAAACTGGGGCATCTGACTGCCATGTGGGTTAGTGACAACTGATGTTAGGGATGGAAACCAGTGAACCATACAAGCCAAGTGATTACAACCTTAAAGCTCCAGTTTGTCACTGGCATTTCCTTTTGTTATAATGAATAGGGAGAGAAAGAGACAGAAGATAACTAGGTGTGCCATGTGGCCATAATGGCAGCCACTGACTACTATTTTGGCTACTGAGCCTGATGAACTCTCAACTACTGACAAAAATACTTCTCAAAAATACCAGCCCTGCAATAAGGTACCAGAATGTTATGCATCAGAGTACAAGGAGAAGGTGATACTTCCTTGAATCTTGCCTGCCAGTGAGAAAGTGAGCTAATCAAGCCACCTCCTTGTCCTTCCCTATTTCTAGCTTACTTGCAGAGGTGACTCTTGGATGGGTCTCAAACATAAAATCATTTGACCTTTCCCATGGCAGTTAGACTAGGAAAATTCTTCAGAACTGTCCTGATATTCTCGTATCTCAAGAAGGAATGCTGGGTGTAGGTTTGAGCATATGACTGACTGGGTTTGAGGAACGGTGTTCACTGCCATTTTATTATGCTTAATGAATCATGTGGTTACAGAAAATTGACTAACTGTAAGCTCCTGTTAGAATGTAATCTCTTTGTGAGTAGGATTGTTTCATTTATTATACTTGAAACTCCAATGCCTAACATAGTATAGGCACTTAACAAATGCTTGATGATTGATAGATATGTGGTCAGACTGAGGGAAGAAATTCCAGATACAGGGTCAGAACAGAGTCATATGTTTAATTGGAAATTTTCAAAAAATCCTGAGTAGGGGCGGCTAGGTGGCGCAGTGAATAGAGCACCGGCCCTGGAGTCAGGAGTACCTGAGTTCAAATCCGGCCTCAGACACTTAACACAAAAAACTAGCCGTGTGACCTTGGGCAAGTCACTTAACCTCAACTGCCCTCCAAAAAGCAAAAAAAAAAAAAAGATCCTGAGTAACACTGCATTTTCATCCCCTACTGTATATTTTTAATCTGGAAGGTTTCTATTTTGCCTAGCACTTGGCAATATAGATGGAATCAGAAACTTGAGTGAATATGTTGGAGGGAATCTTCTGCTCAGTGCCAGATAAACATGATTGGTACCACTGTGCTAGTAGCTTGAATACACTGCCATCTTGACCATTCAACCCATTCCACCTAGACTCCTTTCTGGTTAATTGATAATAAAATGATACCCTATCTTTCTGTGGTCTAAGAAAAGGCAAAATATGTGCTGAAGTGGACCGCTAGTGCAACTGCTACCTTAACTGTCACTTGACATATCCATCAAGTTTATACATAGGCTTCTGTATGGTTACATGATATATGAAAGTAGGAACTAGGTCCATTTACGAAAGTAAGAGGTTTGCAATTAGATGAGCCTTCCCAGGCACTACTAAATTCAAAAGGAATTAATATACCCTATTTCTAGCAGAAAACTGATTTCTGAAAGGTTCTTATAATGCCACATTCCATCCTTCAGATTTCAAGAAATCTCAGTGATCATAAAGTCCATGCATTAAAAACAAATGCCTCTTACAACACACCCAACAAGTGATCATTCAACCCCTGCCTGAAGACTCCCATGAAGGGAAATTTGACCCAAACTATTGCACATATGGATAGCTCTAACTGTTAAGAAGTGGGGGTTTTTATGCTTAGTTTGAAAAGGAATCTGTCTACTTGCAACTTGTATCTCTTGCTGCTACTTCTCATTTTTGTCCAAGAAAAACAAGTCAAATCCTTATTACACAACAATACTTCAAGCACTTGAAAGGTAGTATGTCATTCTTTTTTTTGGTCTTTTTGGAGGGGAGAAGGCAGGGCAATTGGGGTTAAGTGACTTGCCCAAGGTCACATAGCTAGTAAATGTTAAGTGTCTGACGTCGGATTTGAACTCAGGTCCTCCTGATTCCAGTACCAGTGCTCTATTAACTGTGCCACCCAGCTGCCCCTAGTATGTCATTATTAAATCTTAAATCCCCAATTCCTCCAAATGATGCTTATAAAAGGCATGATAACTTCCAGGTAGCACTAGTATTCATTCTTAAAGGAACTAAGAGATTCAAAGAGGTAGAAGTTGTAATGGCAAGCAAAGCTTGTTCCAGTTATTCAAGTGTCTAGGAGCCTCACCTTTGAATGTGTCAAGTCTTGGTTGGAAACAGTACACATTGTGTTGCCCTTAATAGGCCTAAGGGAGTTTGGAAATCTTCCCTGCCCTTAATAAGCCGAATGTCATCACATGGAGCCCATGGTAGGAGGGGCTTACCAAAAGAGTGGAACAGGAAGCAGAAAAGCAGAGAAAAGTCTGCGCACGAGTCGGTAACAAGCGGAACTGAGAGGGAGAATGGTTGTGATGTTGGCACTCTGTTCTCTCTGTGTTGATGTTACTTTGTCAAAACTAAGCACTCTGTCTGTTGAAAGAGGACTTTACTCTTGCTACAGAAGCCCTGAAAGGGGACTTTACTGATGCTACAGAAGCCCTGAAAGAGGACTTTACTGCTGCTACAGAGAAGCCCTGAAAGAAGACTTCACTGCTGTTTACTGAAGTCCAGAAAGGAGGCTTTATAGGTGTTTACAGAAGTCCTGGAACTTCACCATTGATTTGTGTTTGATTTCTCAGACAGAAGTTTTTTCTTTTGAGTTGTGTTACTTTGTCAGACAGAAAATTAATTGAGATGATAGCACTGGCAAAGTGTGTAAATACTGTTGTAGCTCTGTTAAGCTTTGTCTTCCTAGAATTGGAAATTTAAAAGGGCAGTCCCCATAAGCTGAAGTATGAAATAGGAGTGGAGAGCTGCCTATATTTGAGTCCAGGCAAGAGCTGGGAGCTTCCAGCCTGTGGAAGAGGAGCTGTGGGGTTTGGAAGTCAGCCTCAAGTTAAGATGAAAGAAGACTTTACTTGGGTATTCTGTATTGACTGATGAGACTGTGACTTATTGTGACCTAGGGGTGGATGGTGTTTGTATTTTCGGCTACCCCTTAAGGATGACTGGCTTAAGGATGATTGGAAGTCAGTCAAGATAAAAGAAAATTTTACTTGGGTACTCTATTCTGATTGAGGAGATTATGACTTGCTGAATGATATGTTTTGTTTTAAGACTATGTGGCCACGTTAGTAATAAGCTGTTATATTATATTGTTGCAACGTTGAGCCTTAGTTTCTTCAATGTTTTGCTGCTGAATAAACAGAAAGTTCACTATACTATGCAATTAGATCCTTAAAGCTATTCACAACCGCACCATTCAGGAGAGCTGTTCATGATTGACTTTACAGAAGTGAGGAGAGAATATATTCCAGGCATGAAGAACTACTGACAAGGTATGGAGACAGATGAAACTTTATTTATGTGAAAGAGGAAGTAGGCCAATATGGCTGGATGACAGAGTAAAGAGATTAGAAAGGTAGGGAGGGGCCAGATTATAAAAAAATATAAATAGCATACAGAAAAGATTATACTTGAAGTTATAAGTAATAGGAAGCCACTAGGGTTTACTATGTAGGGGCATGACATGGTCAGACCTACACTTCAGGAAAATCACTTTGGTAGGTGTGTGGACAATGCAGTGGAGTGAAGAGATGCTTGAGGTAAGGAGACCAATTATAAGGCTATTGCAACAGAGATAATGAGGGTCTGAACTAAATTGGCAGCTATGTGAATATTGAAAAATATGAGGTATTTTGTGGACTTAGAAATAAAAAAATTAATTAACTGACTGAATATACAGGGAGAGTGAAAAGTCAAGGAGTCTATTCTTTTTCCTTACAAAGTCACTTTGATGATTCAATGAAATACTATATGTGAACATGCTCTTTAACTAATTAGCTGGTAGAGACAGGGAGATTTCGCCAACTTTAACTCATTTTGTTCAAATCAGAGAGCTAAGGTGACAAAAAGTTAAGGGACTTTGCCAGAGTTACAGTGCTAGCATGTAGCTAGTCAAAGGTAAGACCTGACTAAAGTTCTTCTATGGCCATCTCTATACTCACTACATAACATTGACTTTCCTTAACTGAATACTACTACATAAATATAAATAATTCTTATCATCACTGTTATAAAAATAAGCCATATAATCTTCACAATTTTGGGTATCTTTCAAAAGGATGTGTTTCATTTGGGGATGGATTTCCTTACATCTTTGCTTACTTTAAAAAGTCACCATAAGCAGAAGAGGCCTAATAAGTACACAGTATGTTAGAGTACAGAACATAACATTTTATGTGTAGAAGGGATATCTAATAACCCCCTCAAACTACAGAAGGAGAAGCTGAAGCCCAAAGAGTTGAAGTAATCTGCCCAAAGTTTCTCATTCTCTCTCTCTCTCTCTCTCTCTCTCTCTCTCTCTCTCTCTCTCTCTCTCTCTCTCTCTCTCTCTCTCTCTTTCTCTCCCTCCCTCTCTTCATGAAGATCCTCTAAACTTTAGTCTTGAAAGGGACCATTCAGTGTCCAGGAATAGATCCATGTTTTTGTGGAATTTTTTCAGCCTCAATGCAACTGCTTAATAGAACATTGTGAAAAAAATTTCAATTTATCATAGTCAAAAATTTTCAAGGTGTTTGTCTGGAAGGTTAAAAATCAGCTCCATTGTCTCTTTCAATGGAACAACAGCTGCTATCTTTGACATTTTATCCCTGTGTTACATTTAAGGCCACAGATTTTCATTGTGCATTTGGGACCCTGGAGACAAAGTGCTCTGATCATTTTGTATCAGAGTATTATTTTTGCTAGTACTACCCTGAAGCTGGCTTGTTAGCACTTAGAATTAAAATGACCTCTTCTGCCAAATTCCATTTACTAAATAAAAAGCTATCCCAGGAAGAACCACTAGCATTTGTTACATGTCTGGGAAATATTTCCTAAACTGGAGACTAAACAGCCCAATATAAATTCAGGTATTACAAGCTGGCTCTTACACACAGTAGGTGTTCTATGAACAAGAATAAGACCCTTGTTGCTAGAAATAACAAGATTTAAAATTTACATATTTTCTACCCAGCTGTACTCCTTTTGACTTTTGCATCATGCTCCTAGGAATCTCATCACAGTGAACCCTCATCATCCTTCAAGATCCAATAAATACTGGCATTCACATCTCATCAGTATCCACTGCCCCTCTGACTGAGGAGCAAAGAGATGAGCTCCATAACCTCTATTTTAGGAATGGGTCCAGACCAATCATCTCTTCATTTTCCATCTAGCTTCACTCCTTCGGACTTCTCCATCACGCAATATTGGGCACCTCCTCCATTCTCCTTCTTTTTATGTACTATCTTTCCCCATTAGATTGCAATGTCCTTGAAGGCAAGGACTGTCTTTCTTTTCATATTTATATTTCCAGCACTTAGTAAAGTACCTGGCACATGTGAGGTGCTTAATAAATGTTTACTGAATGACATGATAATTTATAGTTTACAAAACTTCTCATATGTGATTACCTTTGTATGAGGTAGTCATTATAAAGAGGATAGTCTCTATTTGACAAATAAGGAAGCAAGCCTAGAGGGATAAAATGGTTTACTGAAAATCAAATAGCTTAGATATTGTGAAAGTTGGACTCAAACCTATGACTATGGACTTAGTCCAGGAATATATGGAAGAGGAATCTGATTTGCACTCCTTAACCCAAAGGTAGAATAAGAAACAATAGGTAGACCATCAAGCTTTCTCATCTCATAGGAACTTTCTATAGCAACATTAAAATTCCATTTGGAATCAATAATTATAAGATTCTGTAAATATATAGAGAGGATATAGCAGAAACTAAAGGAGTTGAGGCCAAACTAAAAGAGTGGATAATTCTTCTCTAGCCAAGTCACATCCATCATAAAGTTTTCAAGAAGAAAACTGTGTCAAAACTGTGTGGGAAAAATTACAGCAATCAGCAAATATGCAACATCATTCTTAACATATACTTTGGTAGAATAAAATGATAAATAATGGATCAAAAATGTACCCCAGGAGATGAACATTTCCTCATCAGAAAGGAGGAAGATAATTATTTTTGGAGTATATACCAAACAGACAAAAATTTTGTAGAAATGCCTTTGGAACAAACTGACCTCTCTCCAAACTCACTGGTTTTGTCAAATGTAACCAAGAGTAATTTATCTTTAAATGCAACCTATGAAATGGTTAAGACCCAAGAGTGGAATTCAATTATTCTCCATGAGAGACAAGAGCATAAACTCAGTGTAACAATGTGTTGAAAAAGAGGTGTCAAATAAATGACTCAGTAATTCTGATTCATTTAAAGGAATGAGATTATCCTTAAAGAAAATGATGTTAGTGACCAATGCACATCATGCAATCAAATGTTGGGAAATAAACTCATTTCTACAGGTCACAAAAATTTAATATCTACTAGAAAGTTTGAAAGATATGATTAGGTGGCTACAATTATACGCCAGAAGATCACTATCCTTTATAAACTAACAGATGGCAAGTCCCCATAAAACAAGTTTAATCCCAAGTTAGCCTTGAGAGTTCAGCAAGTTACCATATTGGAAGGACAGTTTTATCATAGACAAAACTATTGCCCACAGCTACTCAGAACTAACATTTATCCATAAAAATATAAGAATATTTTAATAGATGACACAAGGCCAAATATTCATTATAGCCAAACTACTTTCAATGAAAAACACTAAAAAGATAGAGACTTTGTGAAAGAAATTGAAATCAAGAGGGAACAAGACACAGTATATGTCATCCTCACCACTGTATCGGCTACCAGAGCTCTTCCAAAGGGGATTTGGGGAATCTACAGAACACAGAGTACAGTTTGATATTGTTATTCTTATTATAATATTTTATCTCAGGCACCTGCGAAACACTTTACAGAAAAAAATTACAAAATAATAGCAGGATAGTGAATTGTTCTCAGATCATTTTTATTTAAACCGTATAAAATGATGAGAAGAATGAAATAACAGAAATAATATTAATATTAAATTGTACCAATGGGGGTATTCATAATTACTTTCAATTAAAGTCATCTTAAATGCTGAATAGTTTTTTTAAACTTCTACTGCAAACATACTAACACATTGTACTTTTGTAGAATTTAAAAAATATTAGACTAATGCCATGATTTTTTTCAAGTTTGACTTGTTTTCTTTCACAGTTCAGAATAATCATCTATTCCAACCATTAATTTTACACAGAAGGAAACTGAAGTCCAGAAGAGAGAAGTGACTTGCCCAAAGTTACAGAGCTAGTAGGAAGCCATGGACAATCAAGCCCCAATCTACTAACTCCCTATCAAAAATATCATTTTGTTTTTGTGAGAACTACAATTTCAGAATGTTTTTTTTAATGAAATGACAACAGAACCTACTAGAGAAGGGATCTGGAGCTCTCTCTCCCTGAAGGGGCCCCAGTTTCGGTCTCACATGGGCCAGATTCAGTCCTGAAGAGACCTCTAAAGAAAGGGGTGAGGCTCTTTCTTATCATCTCTGGTTTTTTACACCTTTACATTGGCTCTTTATATTGGAAAAAAGAACTCTTTGCTAGTTGCAAATCACTTAGAGCTTAGGAAGTTTGGTTCCTGTCTAGGTTCTCAAAAGGGATCATAAATATACTAGGTAGAAAACGTAGGTCAGATTCAAGATGGCTTTGTATTTGCTCCACACAAAAGAAAATGATTAAAATATAAACAATGAATAAACAAGCAGTGACAGAATTAAAACTTAATTTAGTTTCCTACAACTTCTGTTATACCTATGTATATGTGTATGTATGCAAACATATACGCATTGATACTTAAAATAGAACAGGAACCATTTTATGGGACTGCAAAACATCCATTTCACTTTCTCTAAGTTCTGTACCATCTACGCCCTCAAAGTCTATCCCTTGTGACAAGCCAAAGTCCACCCGGTGGTGGCCATTTCCTTTGCAAAAGGTATAGCTGCATAAATCTCCTGCTTCTAACCAGTTCTGCTTGAGGAACCCAGGTATTATCAAGGGAGAAACTCCTAAAATGAGAAGCTCTGATGGCTGTTTGGTCATCTGTGCCCAGAGAATAAAATATACATGTGCATGTGCAGACACAGACACATACAGATACACACAGAGACACACACAGACACACAAGATAGCCCTCAGAGGCCTGAGGTCTAGGCTCACATTTGCCTAGGCAAACCAGGTACTCAATGCTATGTTCCAGTAGAGAGAAAGGGAGATAATAGCTCATTCTCACCTTCATACAAAGTCCAAGAAAGCAGTTCGACCTATGGAAAAAGTGACTGCCAAACGGCAGAGTCACATCTTCTAAGGCAGTGGTTCTCACCCTGTGGGTTATGTTCAATTTGTAACAATGAAAATACATCCTGCATATCAGATATTTATATTATGATTCATAACAGTAGCAAAATTACAGTTATGAAGTAGCAACGAAAATAATTTTATGGTTGGTGCTCACCATGACATGAGGAACTGTATTAAAGGGTCGCAGCATTAGGAAGGTTGGAACCACTGCTCTAAGGATTACTGGGTGGACCACTCTTCCTGGCTTACTTCATTTTTATATTCTTGTATCAAGTAGTGCCTTGTTCATGGTGTAGGGGAGTGGTGAGGTAGGAGAAAGAAGCACATCAAGTTACGTACTTCCTTTAGCAAGAGACTGAATGAAACCCCTCCTGGGCACAAAGCACAAAATGGGAGTTAAGAAGTAACTTTTAGTAAAGTAGAGGAGTCAAGAGGGATAGGAAATAAGAGATATGTACAAATGTAAAAACAAAGATTAGGAGTAGGATCTGTAAGGGAAAGCATATGTTTATATATATGTGTGTGTGTGTGTGTGTGTGTATATATGTATATATATATGTATATGTGCATGTATATATAGATCTATATATAAATATATCCACACTTATTTGTAGGGGGCAAGGAAGAAGGAGGAAAAAAGAACAAAGTAAAAACTGCACAGCAGAGAACAAAAGAAAACTGAAAAGGAAGCAAAGATGGACAGCTGTCAACACAACACAGTATTTATTATACAAGCTTTCTTGAAATGAAAACTTATTGTTATATATTTTGAATTCTCTCTTATGTTCTGCTGTATACATGACATCTTTTCTTTTTCTTTTCTTATTTTATATGTTTTAATATTTAAGTTTATATTTATTTTTCTTATTATGTATTTGAGTTTTTGTATTTAAGTCTAAAATAAAACATGAAAAAAGAAAAAAAAAAGAAGTACATTTCTGTGATTCCTGTGGGTACTACAACCCCAGAGCAACCTTGAAGTCACAGTCTGCTAGAAATAATCATCATCAAGATCATTATTATCATTATTACTCATACAATTCTTGTGTCCCTGTTCAATTCCTAGTTCTTTCCCCCACTGTGTTTGTGACCTTGAAAAAAATATTTTACTTCTTTGAGCCTCAGTGTTGTCTTCTGGAAAAATGGACCTAATTATTACATTTGTATGTTCATGGGGGCAGGATAGTATAATATAAAGATAGCTAGACTTAGAGTCAGATGACATAGTTTCAAATCCTGAATTGTATTTATTTACTATCTCTGTGATTTGGGGCAAGTCATAAATCTTCTCTGATTACTCATTTCTTTTTTTTTTCCTTTTTGGAGGGGGGAAGGCAGGGCAGTTGGGGTTTTAAGTGACTTGTCCAAGGTTACATGGGTGTAGTAAGTGTTAAGAGGCCGGATTTGAACTCTGGTCCTCCTGACTCCAGGGCTGGTGCTCTATTCACTGAGCTACCTACCTGCCCCAGATTACTCATTTCTTCATAATTCTTTGAATTGTTTTCAAAGGGATCTCACATTTATCTTGTATTCGATTCTCAAAAAACAAAACAAAACAAAACATCCCAACTTGGTAAAAAAAAAAAAAAAAGGCAGTTCCTCTGATTGCCAGTGCAATACCTTTCCTACTATGTCTTGCTGTCTCTGAACTTAACTGTCACACTAGGAATGCTCTGAGGTTTTGGGTTAGACTAGATGGCTTCAGAGGTCCCTTCTAACTCTGCTAGCTAACAAACCCCTAATGACTTGTGGCAGATCACTAAACAGAGGCTTATAATATTGAGAAATTAGGTCCATGGCAATAGAAATTCCTTATCTCCTGTATTGTGACTGAAACAATCCTGACAAGCTTGAGTACTTCCAGAGGAAGGGGAGTAGAACAGCCAGAGAAATAAGAACTATATGAGGACAAGCTGAAGAAACTAGATAGTTTTCGCACTGTAGGTATTTAATCAACTTTTGTTGTAGTTGTTGTAGAATCGATCTGAATTGATGCTTACTCTGGAAAAAAAAAAGATAAGGAAGAATATTATTGTTGTCTTAAAATATTTAAAGAGTTGTCACAGGGAAGAGGGATGTGACTTACTCTGCTTGGCCATAGAGGGCAGAATGAAAATCAGTGAGAGGATGTTACACAGAAGCAAATTTTGACTCGGGAGAAAGAATAACTTCTAAAAATTAGAAACAAAGCTCTCAGTTATTAGTGATCTGCAAGCAGAGACGAGATGATAACTTACTGTGGATTCTGTTAAAGTAATTCCTATTTCAGATAAGGGTTACTTTGGAGGTCCCTTCCAGTTCTAAGATTTTGTTTTTCCATTCCTGCAAAAAGGCAGAGATCCTGAGGTTGGAGGTGGGGTGGGAGACAGGAGGGCAGACAAAACAGTACAATACTATACTTATTCCCAGCTGACTCTGTAACCTTTTCTGCCTCAGTTTGAACATTGCAGCTAAAAATATCATTTGCTGCTGACAGAAACTGGGAGCTTCATGAAGGAATGTGGCAAAGAACAGCTGCATGCCCTAATGGTCTTACTATAAATAGAATCTCGTCAAGGCTGATGAGCTCTTCATTAGCAGCCTTCTTAACTACAACCTACACGAGCAGCAACTGCCACCAAACCTGATGCTCTGTGGTGAGACTCCAACTTCAAAACATGGCTTGTTTTGAAAGAAAATCAGACAATGCAATGGGGTTAAGGAGGAAGGCCATATTCTCTCAAAGTCAATGCCTAATTTGGGTGGGGGCGTTCTCAGGGTCTGGCTTTTGCTGTCTATATTTTAAGGCAGAGCTCAGGTGTCAATCTGTCTTCCAGGAAGTCAAGCATTCAATAAACAAGCAGTGATTAATGCTTATTATGTGGAAGGTGCTGGGGATATAAAGATAAAGATAAAAACAACAAGGCCTTACCCCCAAGGAGCTTACATTTTCTCACAAAGGGACATACTGTGGACAACATCATCCAGTAGAATGCCTTAAAGTTTGCAAGAGGATGTGTACTGAATATCTCATGTGATTCTCACAACTTTGTGAAGTGGGAGGTTTTATTGTGCCCCATGTTAACACAGAAGCAGCCAAGTGGTGCAGTGGATAGAGCACTGGGCCTGGAGTCAGGAAGATTTGAGCTCAAAGGTGACCTTTGATACTTAGTAATTTATAATACTTAGAAATACTTACTAATTGTGTGACCCTATGCAAATCATTTGTCTCTTTTTGCCTACTCCACTGGAGAAGGAAATAGCCAGCCACGCTAGTATCTTTGCCAAGAAAATTCCCACTGGCAGAGTTGGACATGACTGATTTAGCTGAACAACAACCTCAGAACAAGTACATATGAAGAAAAGAGATCACTAACAAGTCAAAGGATCCAGGCAATTGCATGCATTTATTAAAATGTCTTGTATTCTATTTATTTATGCAAAATAACAGTTGAGGAAACTGAGGCAGATAAAATTAAGTTATTTGCCCAGGGGCATACAGCTATAAGTGTACAGCTATAAGTGTAAGATTCTGTTATTTTGGGAAATTAGATATCTCCCCGGATTTCATTCCCCACTTCACTGGGCACACCCTTTTCTGTCTCCATTTTGTGAAAACAACAACAACAACAACAAAGTCTTCTGAGTTCAAAGTAGATGTCATCAATAAAAAATGGACTGGATGATGTTGCTTATAACACTTAAACACAGTACTAAAAAATAGTCAGGCACCTAAGGTGCCTAAACACCTACCACCAAATACTTCTAGCATGGCTGGATCATATTAAAACAGTGAGACATCTGAACTCTGACACTTCTCTCTGCCCTATACACTTAAATGCCCAGGAATCTGCATCAGAGGGAATACTATTGCTAGGACCGTGGGTTAATACCATAACCTTAAAACAGAGAAGAAATGTCTTTCGTTCTTATCCACAACAAGAATGGACAACTCAAGAGATAGTCTCCGAATATTTTTCAGAAAGTACCCTAATGGAGCATTTGCCACCTTCTAGATTCTTAGGATGGTACAGCTGGAAGGAACCTTATAGAAATCAATGTTAAGCTGAAATGTATTTCCACACATAAAATTTTACTTGAAAGGACAAAAGGACATACAATTTTAGAATACATATTGTTAGAGACAGAAAGGACCTTAGAAGAATGTAAGAACACAGAATATTACAGCTGAAAGGGGAATTGAGATGTCATCTAGCAAAACCCCATAATCTAGGACCCAGAGAACTAAAATGAACTACCAAGTCTCCATGGGTCATTAAGGGCAAAGCTGAAGCTACAAGCTAGATCTTTCTACTCCTAGTCCAGTTAAGTTTATTAAAAATAATCTTCCTTCCATTTGCCAATGACTGTCCTAGACTCTCTTTTGCTATATTTCTTTCGGTTTTCTCTTTTCTAATCAGACCTGTCTTTTTAGAGCTCAGTACAATTATTTTACCATCTATTTTCTCATTAAAAGAAGCTCTGTGTTCTCAGAGAAGAATCATGTGTCAATGCCATTGAGTTATCTCCATAGAATTGCAAAATGTTAAAGAGCAGAAAAAGAATATGGAATCAGAGAAGATGAAATGTGACAAGTGAAAGACACTGAGGAGAATAGAATGATAGAGATAAAATATTTATGATCCCCATTTATCTTAGGGGTTCCTGCATATACAAGGCTCCCCATACTAATATGTATGCATTCCTTCATTATATTTGAAGCTCTAACATATTTGGTGGTCAAATGAATTTAGAAATGCATTGAATGAGTCTAACCTAGAACCCAGAATGGTGACACTTGAAGGGGCTTTAGAAACAATCTGGTCTAATTCAGTTACTTTACAAATGAAAAACATCCTAGAGGGGATATTAAAGGCATGTGTGTGATCTAAGTCACATACAGTTAATGGCATATCTGTAATTAGAATCTGAATGATATATAATAAAAATGATGTATAATTGGATGATACATCATTTGATTTTAATAACGACCCTTTTGCCATCACAAGTTATTATTCTTATTTTCAAGATGAAGAAATGAAGATCTGGAAGGGCTCAATAGCTTACTTTGTATTATATGGCTAGTTATAAGTGGCATTGAGTCTGCAAGTTAGATAGGTTCCCTAGATGTGTAGAAGATAAAAAACAGAACTGAACCACAGTTCCTATTTGCAAACAATATGCAGTTTATTAGTAACAGACAAAATTAGTACATAAGTAACTTTAATAATGAAAATTAGAAAACTTTGAATATGTGAATGGTTCAATGAATTAAGAAGAGAGAGAAATTATTACTAACTAAGGAATCAGGGAAAGCTTGTGGAAGAAGGTAACATTTAAGTTGGGATTGGAAGGATGTGTAAATGGACAAGTGTTCAGCAGGTGGGGAGGGCAAGGTGAAAATTTCAGACATAGGACAAAAGAGATGAAAGGTTTGGAGGAAGAAAAGTGTGGGGCATGTACAAAGTATGAATTATTTCAGGCTGCCTGTTAAGAAGCAAGGGTAGCAGTGGGATATAAGGCTAAAAACGTAAACTGGAAAGGGCCTTGAATGCCCAGTTGGAGAGAGTGAGAGAGCTGGATCTTTTTCTTAGTTCTCCTCTTGGGTTTCAGTTCTCAGACTCGGTGTCTCATAACTTTTAATGGTCCTAAACCTAAACCTAAACCTAGACCAGTAAAAGAACAGTTCCAAAATAAGGTACTAAAGCAAGGTAAATGAAAAAAAAAATCAGAATAGCTTAAGAAGTGAAAAATAAGAGAAAGAGTTAAAACAAAGGTCACTAATGTAAACTCTGGGGCAAAATAGCCAGCATAGGCTGGACCTGTTAAAAGAACAGTCAACTAGAAGAGAATAAGAGAATTAGAGAGTGACTGGCATTTCCAGACCACTTTGAAAGGAAAGGATAAAAGAGCTGTGAAGAGATTAAAAGAATATCCACAGAAGAAAAGGAACAGAGGTTAATTGCGGCAATCTAATGTTATAAAGATTGAAGAAAATGTTAGGGGGGACTGTATTAGAAACCTTCATTCATTTGACAAGCTTATTAGCCTCTTATCCTTAGAATCTTAGAATCACAGACTCTTAGAACATAAGAATTACAGGATCATAGTCTTAGAATAATATTTTAAAAGTCATTTAAATTGGGCTTTAGAATAAAAAAAAAGCTCACAGTGGGAAGGGTGCTCAGAGATTATCTAATTCAAAATTCTACTACATTGAATGAATTCCTGTATAATGTCCTACTGTTAGCTACACAGCCTTCGCTTGAAAGTTTCTGTTGATAGGATAGTGTGCTTGAGGCATTTTTCAGTCACATCTGACTCGACCTCATTTGGGATTTTTCTTAGCAAAGATACTGGAGTGGTTTGATATTTCCTTCTCCAGCTCATTTCACAGATGACGAAACTGAGGCAAAGAGGGCTAAGTGATTTGTCCCGCGTCACACAGTTATTAAGTGTCTGGGGCCATATTTGAATTCAGGAAGATGAGTTTTCCTGACTCCAGGCATGGCATTCTACCCACTGAGTCACAGGGCTGCCCTACACTATTCTATAGCTACATCTGTTCTACTGTGACATCGTTATCATGTGTTTCCTTCTACTGTGTCAAAATTTGTCTGCCCTGGAATCCCTCCCGCTGGTCTCAGTTCCATTCTCTTGTGTCACACAACTATTTCTATGAGAGCTCTTCAGATATTTCAAGATCATAAAAAGGAAGGGAAGAACCATTTATATAGAACCTGCTATGTGCTCACTGATCTTCACAACAATCCTGAGAGGTTCTTATCCTCATTTCATGGTTGAGAAAACAGAGGCAAGAAAAGCTAGTCAGTATCCAAGGCTGGATTTGAATTCAGGTCTTCATACTGCTAGGCCCAGTCCTACATACTGTACTGCCTAACTGCCTGCTAGAACTTAAAAGTTGTAGAAATTAATGAATAAAAATGAATTTAGAGATTGTAACTATTTCTGGGAACCCAGCAACACAAAGTTCTGGCATACTGAAAACTTCAGATGCTATCCAAAGAAAGTTGCAAATTAGGAATCACCTTTCTTAGGAAATAACATTAAGACTTCACATGGAATGTTCTGAGGTACGGACTGGAAATAATGGCAAATCCTTACACTTTTCAATCAAACAATCCATCAACAAACATTTATTAAGTAGCTACCTTTTTTTTTCCCCCCAGAGACTGTTCTAGGCTCTGGAGATTAAAAATAAAAAATTTAAACAATCCTTGCCTTCAAACAGTTTACCTCCTATTGGAGGAAATGCATATAAACAAAATACAAGAAAAATGCAAAGTGATTTCTTTGGATTTGGGTCTATTATGAAAGGTAGATTGTAACAAGAGAAGAACAAATCTAGAGGGGTCAATGGAAGGGCAAGGAAAACAGATAGGGAATCCAAAGAAATGAAATTGGTATGGATGTGAATGAGAGAGTGGGGCTGCTCACAACTTGTTAATGGTAGAGCTTAGACTCGATGATTGACAGAAGGGGGTCCTAGCGGTAGTCTAATCCTGTGCCCTCATATGAAAGGTAACTGAAGGTGAAGTGACTTGCCCAAAATGACAAAAACAGCATTTAGCACATTCTTTGAACTCACTAATTGGAACTAGGTGTAGGAAAGGGAATGGAGGGTGGAGAGGGATGATTATGCATTCTTCTTAATGTGACTTTTTATAAACTACTTTTTATAATGCAAGAAAATTTCACTCTCTTTGACACTTATGTGTGTATTTGGGGGGAAATTCAAATGGCATGCATTAATGGTTTTGAGGGGTTTTTCCCCCTACGTTTCCAGACTTCTTGCACCTTACTTCTCTCCCTTTACTCTATCTGGTAACAACGGTCTCTTTACCATTCCTCACACAAGATATTACAACTCCTGACTACATTTTCTTTTCTTTCTTTAAAAATTGTCTTTGTTGATATACTTTATTTTTTATTACATCACTTATAGTTTCCTCAGTATTCCCAGTTTTCTATGTAAGAAAGCGTATTTTTAAAGACAAAAAAAGGAAAATGAAAAAAATCAGCATAACTGATTGATATATTTTAAAAATCTGACAATATGTACAATGTATAACCCTTGTGAACCTTGAAGCTCTGCAAGGGGTTAGAAAATGTCTTCTGATATTTCACCTTTTGAGCTGTATAATGGTAATAGAAATTTGAAGATCTTCCCTGCCCCTTAATAGGCCAGTATAATCATATGGAGCCCATTGAGGGAGCAGCTTGCTAAAAGGGTGGAACAGGAAGGATGGAGCAAGAAGGAGTAGGAGAGAGAACCAGATCTGCTGGGAGCAAGCAATGTGGAGCCTGAGCATCTAGCATGAGTGAGAGAGGGAAATTTCTGCTTAAGGGGTCTGTTTTGTTTTGAATGCCTGTTTTGTTTTGAATTCAATGTTTTGAATGGAGGGAAGGCTTGGGAATGTTGGTGTTCACTGCACTGGTTATGTGTACCAACTTCTTGGTTGCTGTGATGGATCTGGCTTTCTGGTATGGGGATTTGACTTTCTGGTATTTGAATAAATGTTTTGGTTCTGTCTTCGATGTGGAGAGTCTATTATATTTTGTGATTCACAACTACACCAGCATCTTCAGAGCCCCCATGGGCACTGTGGATATCACACTGGCATTACAACATGCTTGTTCTCTATAATTTCACAACATACACTTTTGATTTGTAGGGGTGTATGACTGCATTGCTGTAGTAACTGTGTATGTTGTTTTATTGGATCTAGTGAATTTTTTCACTAGAAAAAATATCAGTTGACTTAGTTTACATATACCTCTATATTAATGTCATTCATCATTTCTTATGGCACTCATTGCATTCATACAATCCAATCGACAGGCATCAATTTTTTTCCCCCAATTCTTTGCCAAGGGTAAGGTCATTTTAGCTACTTCATTTACATAATCCCAAATCAATTTCCAAAAATGATTGTACTGTTTCACAATTACATTAAAAATGCACCAGTGTGCCTAAATTCTCACAGTTCTTCCAACATTGACTACTGACTACTTCTTCTTTGGTCATCTGCAAATTTTCAGGATGTAAGGTGAAATTTCGGGGCTATTTGTATTTGCATTTCTCTTATTTTTAGTGATTTGGAGTACTTTCATGTGGTTAACAGTTTGCAGTTCTTCTGAGAACTGTTACTCATATCCTTTGACTACTGGGGAGTGGCTATTGGTGTAAGGTTTTGGTTTAAATCTAATTTGGGACAGACTACTTTTGAATTTTTCTGGCAATTTTTATCACATAGGTAGCTCTTAACTAAATAATTTACATATTCCACTTCACCAAACATTGAGTTAATGAGTATCATTTTTTCTGAGTCTCTTTTGGTTATTTTGTTCCATTGATCTACCTCTATTTTTTAACCACTACTAGATGGTTTTGATAACTGCTGCTTTATAATATAGTCAGAAGTTTGGAAGTGCTATTCTCTCTTTGACTGTATCTCTTTTCATCATTTTTCTTGATTATGTAGAATTTTGTTTTTCTGAATGAATTTTGTTATTATTTTATGAAGTACTACAAAAGATTCCTTTGATAATTTGGATGGTATAGTATTATATGTAATATATGAATTTATTTATTTTTAATTTTCAGTATTCACTTTTATAAGATTTTGAGTTTAAAATTTTCTCCCTCTCCTCCCTCTTCCCCCTCCCTAAGACAGAGCACAATCAGATGCAGGCTATATATGTACAATCATATTAAACACTGAATAGTACAATATTAAAAATAAAAGTACAATTATACTTTGACATACTGTCATTTCTATTATATTGGTATAGCCCAGTCATGGCTCCTGAATATTCCTCTGGTTATTTAAATTATTATTATTTTTAAAATTTCTTTAAGGAGCATTTTGCAATTTAATCTGTACAACTCTTTTGTGCATTTTAGCAAACTGTTGAGATTCTTTATGAATACTAGTGTTATTTGGAATGGGATTTCCTTTTCTATTATTCTACATTAGATTTTGTTATTATTATATTGTTATGCAATTGATTTTTGAAGGTTTATTTTGTAAATTGAAATTTTGTTGAAGCTACTGTTTCAATTAGTATCAGCAAATAAAGATAGTTTTATCTTCACCTATCTTATGCCTCCTGCTTTTTTGGATTCACTAGATGTATGACAATTTTTTCCCATCCCTTTATTTTTATTCTATGTACATCATTATTTTAAAAATGTCTTTCTTGTAAGTAATGGATTATGGGATATCATTTTCTTGTTGAATCTGTCACTATTTAATTTTACAGGATAGTAAAATCCATTCAGTTATGATATTTAGGTTTAAATATTCCTCCATTTTTCTCTAATACTGATTTTTTTCCAAATTAGGATTTTTCCTTTTTCTGTAAATAGTTTTATTACTTTTCTGTTATTTTAGCTTAATTTTTTTAAGGCTATCCTATTTCATTGTTCCTCTTTCACTAATCCTTAAGAAAACCCCTCCTTTCTGCTGAACTCATTTGTGACCCTTTCCCCTAATTTGGTGTTTTGCTTATTAATTTTTTTCTTTCCTGATTTTAGACAGTTATATAATTATTCTATTTTCCCCTTTTAGTTAAGCATTCAAGTAAAATTTCCTTTCCCTTTAACTTTTTTTGTTTCTTAGGTTTTAACATTTCATTTTTCATGATCTTTTCTAAAGAACATGGATCTACACACACACACCCTTGCCTAATTCTCAATGTCTTCCCTTTCTGATGATTCTAGTCTTTTATTCTTTTATCTATGACCTTTATGCCAATTAAGTCTTCTTCATGGAATTAAAGGTTCTAAGGTATGGGTTCCTCCTTCTAAACATTTTCTATGTTACTATCTTGTAGATTTTGCCTTCTGACTCCCCTTTTTTGTGCCTCCCACTTAGAAATACCAACTCCAGAAGGGGATAAAGATATTGATGTCCTATTGCAAAAATTTTCTGTCTCTTACTATGCCATTCATTACTGCCCTTTGTGTCTTTGAGCATTTCCCAACCATTTGCCTTGAAATCTTCTTCATGAGAGATTAGAGGGGTTATTTTCATTTCACTGTTCACCTTTACTTGATTAAACTATATCACATTCCCCTTTGTCTTCTTTCTCCCTATCTTGATTTATACAAATTTCCACTTCATAATTTAGTATAGTCTCTCTAAAACAAAACACTGATTCATTTATTGGCTGAATTTGTGAAGTTTGGTCCATGTTTCAGGCCTGCTTCTCCATTTTCACTGATTCTGTCGCACTCCTGTCCTCTCATGCACATTTTTTTCTAATCATTTAAAAAATTTTTTTTTCATTTGGAACTTAAAGACAAAAAAAAAAAAAGAACTATTTCCAGGTACACAGCACAACACAAAAAAGAGAATTCAACATAAAACCATGAATTTCCATTTCACACTATTTACTTTTTTGGGGAAAAGTATGTAATGAACAGAACATATTATTTTAAAGCTACCCTGCTTTTCTGGGCTTCCTTCTAAGCTTTCTTTTGTTCTCCGCTATGCACTTTTTATTTATTTTTCTCCCTCCTTCTCTACCCTGCCCTAGAGAAGGCTACCATTAGACACAAGTATGTGTGTACCTACACATGTAAAACTATACATACCTCCATTTATCAGTTCTTTCTCTGGGTATGGATAGTATCTTTCTTCATAGGTCCTTTGCAGCTAATCTGAGGATTTATAACGCTCAAAAAGATTTAGTCACTCAAAGTTGTCTTTAGAACAACATTGCTGTTACCGTATACAATGTTCTCTTGGTTCTGCTCATTTTACTTTTCATTATTTCATGAAAACCTTTCTATGTTTTTCTAAAATCAACCAGCTCATCATTTCCTATATCACAGCAGTATTCCATCACAATCATATGCCCCAGCTTATTCAGTCATTCCTCAACTGATGGGCATCCCCTCAATTTCCCTCATATACATTTAGAAATAAATCACTTAACAGACTCTCTGTTCTTATTTTGTTGTTGTTGTCCTCAGTTGTTGTATTTGTTTACCACTCTGGTTTGTCTGTTGTCTGAGGATATTTGAGAAGCAAATAATCTCTTCACATCTGGTTTTCTTTCTAGGAGTATTTTAGTAGCTTCTTTATCGAACGTCTTTATTTTTTCATTTATGATTAGGCTCAAATTATAGGAGCTGAATCTTGAGCTCCTTTTCTTTACGGAGCATATTATTCCACTGCCTTCTGCATTTTCTATAGTTTTTTGTCAGTGCAGAGTAGTATTTATTTAAATTTCCCTTCTTTTATATTTGAAGGTCTTTCTTCTGGTCATTTACAGAATTTGCTTTTTGTCAGTGGAATTGTTGAACTCAACTACTATGTGTCTTGGAATTCATAGCACATGTCTCATCCCAACTAAATAACCAGAGCTACTCTGTGGATTTGATCAATTGGCTCTGTGTATTTCATGTTCAGAAATTCTGGTAAGTTTTCTTACATTATTTCCTGCATTATAATGTTCAAGTTTGTTTGATTTATGTTCTTCTATGAGTCCTACACTGCTTAAGTTATCTCTATGATCATTCTTTAAGATCAATATGTTTTGATTGGATAGAGATCATACTTTCTTTTAGTGCTTTTGCCTTTAGATGCTCTTCTTGGATTGTCCTTCACTTCCATGTATTTACATTTCCAATATGTTATTCTTTCCTTTATTTCTTCGGTGAGATATGCTACCATAGATTAAAATCTATTCTAGCAATTATTTCTGTTGTGTAGGCCACACATTCTACTTTGACAATTCTTATTTCTCTTTTTAAACATTCAGGAAGGGGTGGCTAGTGGCACGGTGAATAGAGCACTGGCCCTGGAATGAGAAATACCTGAGTTCAAATCCAACCTCAGACACTTAACACTTACTAGCCATGTGACCTTGGGCAAGTCACTTAACCCCAACTGCCCTGCCTTCCCTCTCCAAAAAGAGAAAACTAAACAAACAAACAAACAAACAAACATTCAAGAACATCCAGTTATAATTCCATGTTCTCTTGGGAATCCATAAAGTCCTCTATCTCATCAGTGTTGATTCATTTTTCTTTGTCTTTTGTATTTATTTCTAAGTGCCTGAAAAATAATTTTAATTGATATGTGGGCCATATTCCCTCCTGCTACTGATATCTTCCCCACTGCTTCTTCTGTTTAAGCTCAAAGTCTTTAATGTACTGTTCTTCCTCCTGAGGTCTCTGGTAATATCAGCGTGTTTTTTCCTCTTATTTTCTCCTCTTGCTTATTTTCTGATTCCCTTAACTTTGAGGGTGGTTTCCCTGAGGGCTAGACCTCAAAAAATCTCAGATTCCTTCCATGCTGAAGAACTAACAGTTCACCAGCCTCTGTCCTGTCCCAAATGACATCTGGGGAGACAGATGTGGTCCCAGCTTGATGTTGGGCTCTTTTCCTCAGACTTAGTAGAGTCTTACACAGCCATATTTTCATGTCCTGCCCCCTTTCTCTCTATTCCTCCAAGCTCTGCTATGTAGCACTATTATAGCTAAAGTAAATTTCTGCCTTTTGAATCTCTGTGGCACTGAGAGAATGGGGAAGAGTTGTCATGGTGTAAAGTTGATGTCTGCTACAGATAGATAGGTTGGCTTGTGCAGGCATGCTTCCAGGAGGGAGCATGGTGGATAGTGAGGGAGGGGGGAGCTGTGGATGTTAAGGGTTAGAGATTAATCTTCTTCATGGCTAGTTCACTGGGTTGTTAACTTATTTGGTTTATTGGTATCTCAGAACTACTCAGAAAGCTGATGATGGTTTATATATTATGCCTAATTCCTATTTTGATGAGATTTGAAAGGTATAAGGATGAGAGAAAATGTCTAGTTCTGAGCAATACATAAGCAGGTGCTTAATAAATTTGTATTGGCTTCATTTTGCCAGAAACACACAAGGGTCTTACATCAGCTCTGATTTTAATCTAGGTCACAGGATCATAGTTTAGAGCTAGATAGGACCTTATAGGCCATCTCATCCAACACCTTCGTTTTACAGGTAACACAACTGAGACACAGAGAGATTAAGTGCCTTGTACTTAGTCACATAGTCATTAAGTGATTGAGCTTGGAATCACAACTGGATCTTTCTGATTCCAAGTCTAACTTTCTATCCACTTCTCTACATAAATTGTATAGTGGGGAGGGAAGATGGTGAAGTGCAATGAGCCTTGCAGTAGAAGTTAGGAGACCTGGACCTAAGTACTATCTCTGAGACTAACTAGATTAATGAACAGGTCAAGTCACTTTCTTCCATCTGAACCTCCCTTCTGTCCTCTGTAAATTGGAGCTAATAACACCTGCACTACCTCACAGGTCTTTGATGAAGATCAAACAAGCTCATGTCCAGAAACAACTGTGTAAATCATAAAGCAATATAAAACATCAGTGACATTAAGTCTAAATATTTTCCTGGTAACTGTATAAAAAAAAATTTACTTTCCAGTCAGTCTGTCAAAAGCATTTAAGTACCTACTATGTGCCAAGCATTATGCCAAATGCTAGTAACACAAGGGCAGCTAAGTGGCACAGGAGAGAAAATGCTGGGCCTGGAGTAAAGAAGACTCATCTTCTTGAGTTGAAATCTGGCCTCAGACACTCACTAGCTGTGTGATCACAAGCAAGTCACTTAACCTCCATTTGCCTCAGTTTCCTCAGCTGTGAATGAGCTGGAGGAGTAAATGGCAAACCACTCAAGTATCTTTGCCAAGACAACCCCAAATAGGGTCACCAAGAGTCAGACATGACTGAAACAATTGAAGACCAACAAAATAGAAACAAATCAATCTATTGAGGAGCTCACAGTCTAATGGAGAAAATAACATTTAGACAACTTTGGACAACAAAATGTATACAGGATAAACTGGAGATATTCAACAGGAGAAGACAACCAGCATTAAAGGGGATAGTGAAAAGCTTCCAGGAGAAGGTAAGATTTTAACTCGGATTTGCAAGAAGCCAAGAGACACAAGATGAGGAGGGAGAGAATTCTTAGCATAGGAGACAGCCAGTGAATATACATAAAGTTGGAAATGAAGTGTCTTTTTCAAGCAATAAAATTCTGGCCAGTGTTTCTGGACTGTAGAGTTTGTAAGGTGGAATAAGGTATAAGAAGTTTCACATTCCATCTTGGAGGTAATAGGGAACTACTGGAGTTTCCTGAATATAGGAAAAATGTGGTTAGACTTAGGCTTTAAGAAGATCAATTTGAAAACTGAGTAGAGAATAGACTAGTGTGGGGAGACACTTGAGGCAAAAAGAGCAACCAAAAAGCTACTGTAACATTTCAGGTGTAATTTTAAGTTCAGGTAATGAAGGCCTGCACCATGCTGGTGGCAGTGAAGGGTGCCTACACAAGATATTGTACAGAGGTAAAATAGACAAGTCTTAGAAAAAGACAGGATATGGAGGGGTGAGAGAGTGAAGAGCTGAAGATGACACCTAGATTTTGAGTTTAGGGAACTGGGAGGATGCTAGCTAGTCTGAAAATTAGGAGAGAAGTTGGGGATGGATAAATAGATCTGTGGATCATTAGCAAAAAGATCACTGAATCCCTGGGAGCCGATAACATTATCAAGCAAAACAGTTTATACACAGAAGAGAAGAAAGCCCAAGACAAAAGAGCCCCAGAGGCATGACCTGGATGAAGACAAAGAAAAGGAGATAAGGAAGGACTGGTAAGAGGCCGAGAAGAATGAGGTTAGCGCAGGGTCACAGTACCCTAGAGAGAAGGGAATATCAAGCAGAATGGGGAGATCAACAGTGTCAGAGGCTGAAAAGAAATCAAGAAAGTTGAGAACTGAGAACTGGCCATAAGACTTGGCAAGGAAATAGCTGAGAAGTTTAATCTATTGATGTTTCAACCAGCAAAGTAGTTTGCTGCCAAACTAAACATGTCACATGCCTCCAACCCTTATATCAGATGAAATGGAGAGTCATAGGATTTCAGAATCAGTTAGAAAGTATCATAGTGAGTATCTAGTCCATTCTCTTTGTTTAAAGGTAAAGAAAGTCAGGTTCATAGAGAAAGCAACTGCCCAAGGGTATAGACCAAATTAGTAGTAGATCTAGGGCCCAATCTCAGGTTTTCTTTCTCCAGATGTGATGCCAATTATTTCTTCTATAATGAGCCCATTTATATTTGGATTTATATTATATTCCTAGTCATTTTCTGTGGTTCTAACCCCTATAAATCTCCTAACAGAATAAGATCTCAAGAACTTCTGGCAAACCTTTGGTGTGGTCCCACTAAATCAATATGGTAGATCATTCTACTTTCCAAGAAGGGACAGGTTCTAGTCCCAACCACGTAAGTTTGGGCTTCTTCTAGAAAGAAGAGTTATGATTTCATTTCATTTAATTAACACTCATTAGGTGCCAGTACTGTGTGCCGATAGGTGTCAGCGTGTTTGCACTTATTCTTTTAAACCAAACCCACAAAAAGTCAAACTTTGAATTGGAAGGAATCTTAGAGGTGATTTTATCCAATCCTTTCTCTGACATTGGAGTCCTCTCTACAATCACCTCTAAGCATCTCCTAAGTCTGCCCCACTTCTCTTGGTCTATATTTGAAGTGTTTCTTGGCAGCCCTGTTGGCTTTTAATATCAGGGCTCAGCCCAGGCCCTGTCTGTTGGAAGGTACTGAAAAAACTATTTTTAGCCAAGTCTTATTAGTTCTGTGCTTATCTGAGGTAGATAACCTGGCATCTGTCATGCAGAGGTTTCAGACTTCCAGTATCAGCTCTTTCGTAAAACTTAAAGGATTTTCTCCTCCTTCCCTCTTGATATAAAACTTGAATGCTTGCATGCTGTGTAAGCAGTTTTATTCCATCACACAAACTCCTGGTAACTATACAGAGCAAATGAGAAATTCAAATCTCTTGTAATGGTTCCTAAGAATGGAATAAAAGAAGCAACAGTTAAGACTGTTATTAAGCACCTCGGGGAAATGCAACGCACACTAGACTAGAAATCATGGGACCTGGGTTGGAATCCCAGCTTTTACCTTACTAGTTCTGTGATCCTGGGCAAGTCACCAACCTCTCTGCATCTGAGCTTCCTTTTCTGCCAAGTCAAAGGACTGAATTGCATCATCTCTACAGTTCCTTCAGGTTTGACATACTTATGCTCCAAGGATCTTGTCACCTCTAACATTCTACATCCAGTGCATTTAATTATTAGGCTTATCATACTTATCCATAAATTCCAAGTAAAATGCCATCTGAGACACTTGAGGAATGTGCAGATGATGCACTGAAAACTGCATACTGTACAGAGTTTACAATCTTTATAAGTGATGGATAGTGTCTTGATTTTTTTTTCAAATGTACTTAATCAACCAAAATTAATTCATTATTTGTTAATAAATGACAGAAGTGCTGACTAATATACTCGCAGAGAACAGATGTTTGGAAAAATCTAGGGTGCAGGAACAATCTACATCACATCATAGTTACTAAGTAACCCCAGGAAGGAAACAGAGGGTCAGCTGGCAAGTTGAGAAGGTTGTATACAGTAGTACCCCCACTGTTTACTGTCCAACAATATCTAGCCTAAAATCCAATCAATCAAGTTTTTCTTCCTTTCCTTGTACTTAGGAAAAAAACAGATATTACTAAGGAGGAATACAAGCATAACTATATTATAAGTAATTTTTTTTTTGCTTCATTAATCACAACTTAACTTCTTACATACTTATTCAGGATGAAGGAAAGGGGATGGTAGAATTAGAGGATACCTTCCTCCAATATTTATTCATGTCCAGCCTTTGTGGGAATGTTTTTTTTCTTTAGTTGATCCAAGAATTTTATGTGATCTAAAGAAAGTGGTGCATTTTTTCCTTCTAAACAACTTTACTAACAGCCAAGAGTAAGAAAACAAAATCATACTTACAATGCATCAAATTTTTTAGTTGAAGAGTGTGTAGAGAGTCTTGTAAAATCCTTTATAGAAGAATTTCTAGGGATAGTTAGCTCTATTCTCAACTACTTAGGCATGAGATGATGAACTGATCAATTGCCAACCTGCCTCAGTAGGAACCTCTGATCTTGCCTCTGGAAATTTCCAATATAGACTGGTGAAAACAATACCAGATTTTGAATCAGAAGACCCAGGTTTGAATTCTGACTCTTCTACTTACTAGCTATGTGACTTTGGGCAAGTCATGTCACCTACCTATTAAATGAAGTGATCAGGCATGATCTATAAGATCTATTCAAAGCTCTAAATTCTTAGAGCTTTCATTCTTGACCCCACCCAAAAACTTCCAATGTCAGAACTTCTAGGAGCCACTGATCTTCTGCATTAGCATGGTGTTACCCATTTCCCAATGTTCCAAACAGATAAGGGATAGTTCATACATTTTCCACCAAAGATGTGTCCATATGAAGCTCCTCATAAAGTTATATTACATCAATTACTTCATATATAGTGAGGCTAAGGGATGCCTGAGTGCTTCATTGGCATCCATAAAATTCCAAGAGAATTTGATGAAGGTCCTAGGAACACTAGGTGAATCCCTTTTGGTGAACTTATCAAAGGATATACACAAGAGTCAGGAAAGATTTGAAAGCAATACTCAGTTCAGTGAGACCACAGATCCAATGGAATATGCATTATACTCATAATTCTATAAATTCTGGTCGACAATAAGAGATGGGTCATTTATATATATATATATATATATATATATATATATATATATATATACACATACCCATATACATACCTGCCTAATCATTTTAATTTTGCTTTGGTATATAGAATTATCCAGCACAAACCTAAAATTTTAAAAAAAAGGTTCTGCAATTTGCTCTGTTATGATTTCCAGAAAAACTCAAGTTTTATTTTCTAAGTACCACTTGTCTAGGTGGGGAAAAAACCAAATAATTCTAGTTTTATCCTCAGAAGCTCATGGAACAATGAATAAGTTTCCTAGTACTACTATAAGTCAGATACTGTAACACACCTGCCTTGACATTTAAAGTTGACATTTAGGTAAAAGTATCTAAATTTGTCTCAATATAAACATGAGTCATCCTAAATTTTATTTAAAAATGTAAAGTTATTCTGAGGTCATGGGCTATACAAAAACATGGGGCAGGCTGGATTTGGCCAGTAAGTTATGGTTTATGAAGCCCTACTCTGGAACACAAGATTCTGTATCCTAACTATGTTAAAGTACATAGAATTCATCCTCTTCAATAACTACTTTCTTCTTTTTTTTTTTTTTAGCTTTTATTTTTTTGGAGGGCAATTGAGGTTAAGTGATTTGCCCAAGGTCACATGGGTAGTTTTTGTGTTAAGTGTCTGAGATGGGATTTGAACTCAGGTCCCCCTGACTCCAAGGCCGGCACTCTATTCACTGCACCACCTAGCCGCTCCTTCAATAATTACTTTCAATAAAACCAAGCAAGGCAGCTAGTCAGATCACCAGCATGAGAGGCCTCACTGATGCTGGGAAATATCCAACATTACTGCTTCCATTTTGGGAAAGAAACAGATAAGAATAAAGTTCCATCTGTGTCATCTATTTATATTCCTTCCTTCTTTCACACCACACCTTCTTCCCCCTACTATGTACTTGCATCCTTGCTCTCCCTTTCTCAGTATCTCTGCTGTAAAGGTCATTTCTGTTGACAATAATCATGTGGTTGGTGTGAACTTATCCAATATTTTATTAATTTGTTCATTTTCCACCAGATGCCTAAATTATAGAATCCCTGGGGAATTCTGGCACTGACTTCCACCTACTAAGATTATTGTTTACAATGATCTGTAAGTAAAAAAGAGCAAAAACAAATGCAGTGACATCTGTAGAATATGTGATTTGATACTGACAATATGTTGCTTTAAAAAATAAATTAGATAACGAAAAATAAGTTGAGTTCCCTGACCTACATGCATTCCCCTACTCTCCAATCTCATCTTTCTTCCTAACTTCTCTAAGTTGAATGAACTTCCTTCCATCTTTCTGGTCTCCCCTGGTCTACTGTAACAGTTCTACTTACCAAACAACCATAAAGAAGCATGGCATAGTTGATAAAATGCCAACCTCGACAGGGAAAATCTGGAGTCAAACACTACCTCTGACATATATTGGCTGTAGAATTCTGGGCAAGCATTTAATCTCCCAATGCCCCAGGTAATTTTCTAAAAACTATTAACTGCAGAGAAGACACTAATTTGCATTGGTGGAGCTTCTTCCCTGGGATCTCCTTATGCCAATCACAGGTCAGTTAAAAAAATTAAATTTTTAAAAAGGATAGTTCCGAATACGGCACTCCCTTCCTCCATAAGTTTCAGTGCCTCCCAATGGCCTCCAAAGGAAAAAAAAACCCTCCTTTCTTTGGCATTTTAAGTCCTTTATAATTAAGTACTAGCCTCTCTTTCCAGGTTTATTTCATATTATTCTCCTTCATACGTTCAAAAATCCAACAAAAAGCTTCCTTGCTTTTCTCTGTATCTAGCAATCATACCTCATCTATGTCTTTGTACTGGTAGCATATAATGAATGGAATGAACTCCATCTTGATCATGTCTCATAGAATCCCTAGTTTCCTTCAAGGCTCAATTAAACCTCCTATCATTTACCACTCCACTCTCCCCTCCCTCAGATTCTTCCTCCCCACCAAACCTCACCAAGTTGTTAATGCTTTTAGTTCAGAAATTATTTTATATATATTTTGAATTTGATGATTTATTCTCATGCTATAGTCTCTCCAATATATAAGGTTGATACTATCGATGGCAGGGGATGTTTTCATTCTTTTTCTTTTGTAGTGCTAGACCCTGGTGAGGGGCATAGAGAAAGCACATATTTGGTACTTAATAAACAGTCAGTGAACGTGACAGATAAATGCTGTGTCCAGAGCCTATAACACTGAGGAATAACAGATACTTTGCAGAGTATAAAAATCTTCATTCTATAGGTTCTGTGGATTGGCAACTTAAGATATAGGGGAGAAAAATGGTTATACATAAGAAGGGCAGCACCTGGAAACTGATGGACTCCTCAATCTCAGAAAAGAACACTGGAAAAGGTCAGAAACAAGGATGAAGTTGGGGGTTCAGACTACAGTAGGAGATGCTTTTCCTGAGTCTTTTCAACAGAGTAGACAAACCTTGTTCATTAACTAGATGAAAAGGGCCATAATTTACCTTCTTATGTTTTAAGGTTTTGTTTTGTTTTGTTTTAACCACACAAGTTAAAAGATTTGATCTAAAACAGGTTCATACTGTGACAGCATCATACCCAATGAATATACTTGGAAAAAACAGACCACAATATCGGTTCTTATATATTCCTATATATGCCAACCTTAAATGAAAGATTAATAATAACAAATGGAAGTAGAAACAGTCATCCTTTCTGGGATATATACCCTTATTCAAGTCACTTTCAAAATGGGTGCTTTTGCATTGCTGCCCATAAGAGTGAACAAGGAACCTCATTTACCCTAACAATTTAAGTTCAAGTTCAAGAAACTACAACTGACTGTGAATCCAGGTGAAGCTACTATACCCTTCTGAGATTACATGTTGCAGGCCTCATTCAACATAATCTCAAAGCTCAGTATATACTACCCACATACCACACTGCAATAAAGTCCACTAATATATCCAGAAGATAAGCTTATTGAGAAATCATCCCCTGCCATTTTGTATCAAAAGAGAAACCTAACACACAAACCAAACAAGGTGTATATTGATATCTTTTGGCGGCAAACCAAATATCACCCAAAGTAGTTAGTACCTTCAAAACACTGAGGTAGAATCAAGAATCAAAAAGTTCAAACCGAGTTGAAATGAAAACTCTCTCTGTTCAATGAATAAACTTAGCTAGCATAAATTCAGAGACCCAATTGTAACAAAATAATCTTCTGGTAGCTTCTGCCACTGTAAAGGTTTTCGAACAATGTAACCTGAATATTTGTGGTTTTGCTAACAACTAACCTTTAAATGATTATTAAAGTTAAAGAAACAACGTTGATCCAAACAAAACTACTTTATTCTTCAGAGATTACTCACCCCACTGCAAAGGAGCCAACTGGAGATGCTCCAGGACCAGTTGGTTGAGGATCCCCTCAACACTTGCTTCCCCGTGTCGCTTCAAAGATGGGTAAACCAAAGTTAAGGAAAATTGAGGTTCTGAATAAAAAGTTGTCTATAAACATAAAAAGGCAGACATCTTACATACTATTGGATTAGACCACAGGGAATTAAAATTTTAAAATAGATGATAAAAACATAAAGATTCCCAACTACATGGATATCTAAAATAATCTCTAAAATGACAGTTGAGTTGGGGAAGAAACCTTTAAAACACAATGAAAATACAACCGTTTATTAACACATTGAGGATACAGTCAAAATTTTTCCCAGAGGAAGCGAAACTTTTAAATATCAATAGACAGAAATAAGAAATACAATCATTAATGTATACTTGAAGTCTTTGTAAAAGGAACAAAGCAATAAGCCTCCAAACAACAGGAAGAGTAGGAAAAACAAAATCAAAGTAAGAGTAGTAATAAGGTAAGTAAAAAAGCAACTGGCCTAATAAAAACAAACAAGCTGTTAGACAAGATTCCTTTAAGGCAGCGGTTCTCAACCTGTGGGTTATATTCAATTTGTAACAATGAAAATACATCCTACATATCAGAGATTTACATTTCAATTCATAACAGTAGCAAAATTACAGTTATTAAGTAGCAACAAAAATAATTGTATGGTTGGGGGTCGCCACAACATGAAGAGCTGTATGAAAGGGTCACGGCATTAGGAAGGTTGAGAACCACTGCTTTAAGGTATAGGTGGCTGCTGATGTCCCTTCTAAAACTCAAATTCTGAGATTTTTGAAAATCAATAAAATATCAATAAAATTAAAAGCCATTGATAAATCTTTTCCCCCCAAAGACAGAAAAAACACAAATGACCAGAATTAGAACTAAGAAAGAACAATGAATAACAAGGAAATGAAAAAAAAAATCAAGAAATATTATGAACAGCTATACCACTCCTACATTACTCTGAATGATCCATGATTTAATTAGTATGGGTGCACTCTCCACCAGCACACTGCACAACTCCTCCATGTCATGAGAGGGCAGGGCAAAGAAACATTTATTAAGTGCCTACTATTTGCCAAGCATTATGCTAAGCACTTCACAAGTATTATCTCATTTTATCCACACAACATTCCTGTGAGGTACGTGTTTTTATTTTTCTCCATTTTACAGTTGTGGAGATGGTTAGGGGGACCCTGGAGTTAGGAGGACCTCTGTTCAAATCTAGCCTCAGACACTTACTAGCTGTATAATCTTGGGCAAGTCACTTAACCCTGTTTGCCTTAGTTTTCTCATCTATAAAATGGGCTGGCAAAGGAAATGGCAAACCAGTCCAGTATCTTCGGCAAGAAAAGCCCCAAATGGGATCACAAAGTCAGACATGATTAGAAACTAAATCACTACCACAATTGAGGAAACTGAAGCAAGTGACTTGCCTATGCTCACACAGCTAAAGAAATGTCTACGGTCAAATTTGAACTCTGGTCTTTCTTACTTCAGCCTCAGGAAATACTTATCCCATTTCACACATGCAGATCAGGTACCCAGATCTTGGCCAAATCAAGTAAACAAGCATTAATAAAGCACTTACTATGTGCAGGGCACTGTGTTGAGTGAAGGAAACACAAATAGAAGCATAAAAATAGTCTTCACCCTCAAGAACCTTACATTCTAATAGGATAAGATAACATATGAAAAGAAGTTGGAAAGTAAGAAGCTATCCATGAAGGGACATGTTGGAGAAAGTCCAAACAGTCGGGAATGGAGTCCAGAGAGGAATGAAGGCACGGCTGTCTTGGGAACCTGCCTTGAAATGGAAGTTCTGGGAGAAGCAAAGAGCCAGAGAGAGGGGTCACAGGGATAGAGTGACCTTCTACAATGAGAAGGGCATGACATGGCAGAGAGAGTCCAAATGGTCTGGAGCAGAGCCTGGAGAGGAATTGGTTGCTTATCTTCCTTTCAGGGGCCTAGGGATAGCCCTAAAAAATTATGCAGTTTTCCATAGTTTTATTAGCCTAAGCCCCCATTCATGTATGTCTTCTCAAAAAAAACCCCAAAAAACCTGTGTCAGTTAATATCTCAACATTATCAATATCTGATTAGTTAACAATTTAACCAATTAACATCATTTGGTTTTTATAAAGAGATATTTCCTGAGAAGATACAATGAGAACACAAGTACACAAACCAGAAGCAAACTCTTCTGTTGCCACATCTGGCCCTGAAAATGATGGGCTCAGATTTAAAGCATTCACATCAAGTTCACTTCCCAAATGTGGTATTATTAGTAGCTGGAACTGTTTTCTTACTGGCAAGACTTAGCATTTTGCTTTGCTTGGTCAGTTCACTGCTGACCTGGACCTTTAGAGTTCACTCCTTGGGGCCATGCTCCTCACTAGACTGAGTTCCTGGCAAACTTTCATGGTTCTTTCAACCTCTGAATGTCTCAGAAGTCCCTGTGCACAAGGAAAGAAGCCACAAACAGTAGGAGCCCCTCCTAAACATGGGTGGTTCTTCTAATCTAAGGGAAGATTGGGGCCAAAGAGCACACCCAACCCCTGTGTCCCTCCAGAGTCCAATCATTCTTACATCTCAAGGCATAAATCTCAATACTACCTTAGTGACCTTGGCTAAGTTCTTCACCCTAAGTGATCCTTAGTTCTCTCATCTATCAAATGACAAGGCTAAGATTAGATGGTCTCTAAAATCCCTTCTAGTTCTTGTTTCTTGTGTTCTACAATCTACAAAATCACTTCCCAGTTAAAAAGCAAAACAAAACATTAATCATATAGTTTAAAAACAGACAATCTACATGAATATTAATAGTGCTATCAACCGTACTAAGAGCCCACATTTCTCTAGTGCTTTAAAGGTTGCAAATTGCTTTCCCTATGATAACACTGTGAAGTATGGAGTACAGATATCATCCATATTTGGTGGATGAGAAAAATGAAGTTCAGAAAGTGTGTGTGGTCACGTAGCCAGTAAAGGGCAGACTTAGGTTTGGAAACCCAAGTCAAGACAAGGGCTCCTTTTATCATACTGTGTGGTCTCTAGATATGCTATATGCCCCTTTGCTAAGCACAATCTAAGGTTAGTTACTACATTAACCACTGATGCCCATTCACAGCTTCTCCAACAATCAGGAGAAAGTTCTGGTTTTATGGATATAATGGAATAATTAACAGGCAGGAAACCAGTCTCTGAAAACAATGGGATCTTCATCTCAGACTAAGCTGGTCTAATACTGTAGCAATAATGTTACTGTAAAAGTAGATAGATAGAAGCTTTTTGGGTTCTGTTACCTTCTTTAGAAATTTCTACTCCACCCTATTCCCATTCTATCCTTACAAAAGCTGAATCACAGAGAAGGAAAGGAAATTTGCCCCAAATCACACAAATATATTTTTTATTCCCATGGGCAGTTGGTGCACAAATATGACATTCAGTTTTTAAGAGTCTGAGGCTTCTGACAGCATAAGCCTAGAATCTTAGAGCTGAAAGGGTCCTTATACATAGATCACAGAGCACAAAGTTATTTTACAGATAAAAAAAAAAACTAAGGCCTACAGAAGACAAATGAAATGGCTCAAGACTGCATACCAAGTCAATGAAAAGTGTTGAGACTAGAATTCAGGTCTCTTAACTAATTACTAGACTACTATCTTCCATTTCGTTTACATATGAAACAAAAACTGATCACTACCTAGTATATGGACCTTTAACAAGGAAATCTAAAAGAGTTAAACTTTCTAAGAATAAGAGCTATCCTAAAGTGAAATGAACTACAACACAGGAATTAGTAGGGGTGTCACAGCACTACAAGTTTTCTAGTACTGAACCAGTCATGCTGGTTTGGAACACCATAGAAGGAAGTCTAGCTAGGGTTGGATTTGTCCTTGAAAGTCCCTTCTAACTGCAAGAATCTGTGATTGTAGTAAAGTAAGAACTACCTGAGAATTCACCAAGAAAGAGCTAGGCCATGTCGTTTATGAAGAAAAGCTGAGGGGCGGCCACGTGGCGCAGTGAATAGAGCACTGGCCCTGGAGTCAGGAGTACCTGAGTTCAAATCCGGCCTCAGACATTTAATACTTACTAACTCTGTGACCTTGGGGAAGTCACTTAACCCCAACTGCCTTGCCCTCCCCCTCCAAAAAAAAAGGAAAAAAGAAAAGAAAAGAAACTTGGGGTCAAGACCTAAATCTGATGTTTCCTAATGGCAGAACTAAGACAAAAGACATTTAACCCCTCTAAACAGTAGCATTTTGTAAACCTATAAGCAGAAAAATGAGCTTATTAATAAGTTCCCTCCTCTACTTTTTTAAAGAAAAGCTTAAATGCCCAAGTGCTTATTTCATTATTATTTAAGGACCCCACTCTCATGTCACCTCCTCCACGAAATCTTTTAAGTCATCAGACCTCATCAAATCCTGTATTCCTCTCATGCACTTCTCACATTCTGTTCTGTATTACCCGTATTTGTGCCTTTCTCATTTCCCTTAAACTCAGTGAGGACAAGATGGAATCTTAGCTATCTTTCTCTCAGTTTTTTCTAGCACCAACTTCATGCATTTTAAGGCCCTGAGGCCCTCCTTCCTTTATAAAAGATGGCACTAAAAGACCAGATAATCACACTAATTGTGTCAAACTGTCACCTGACAGTTTTCCATTGTGGAACCCCTGTTTCAATTTCAACTTCAAAATGTCTTTGATTTAATTGGTGTAGGTCCTCCTTCCACATAATTTAGGAGTTGTTTTTGCCAAAAATATTACCTGATGGCTCTTTGTATTCATAAAGTCTAGAGTACTCCTTTATAGGTTGTAGGAATTTAACAAGTATGGAATTCAACTGAACTGAATCTATTAAATCATAGAGAGGTTGTCATCTTTATCAATGAATGAAACTGTCTTGATGAAGGAGAATAGAAACATCAACCATACCATAAATTTATGGGTAGCTTATTATTAATGTCAATATTAATAACCAATAATGTGATTGCTATTAATAAATCATTAGTGAATAACTGTACTTTTTTGTACTTCTACTAAGAAGCAGAAGCAAACTGACCACCCCCCCAGCTATGAGACTTAGGTGCTTCTTAACTTGAAAGTCTGTTGTGAGAACTAAAAAAGATGAGCATAAAGGATAATATTAATGTAAGCTATCAATATTTATTACTCTTTACAATATTGAAACCTATTACAAAAAGAGAAATGGAGATTCATCTGTAGACCTCATCTTTTTTCTTCAAATCTCTGGAGAGGAATTTGTTAATTTTCTAAGACTGATTTTGCTTTAGAACTCAAAGGAGATCTGCCATATCTGCCATATCTGCCATATCTGCAAGATAGCTATTTAACACCAATCTATTATGAAAGGGTAATAAGTTGACTAAGTAGTTAGGAAGGGACACAATTGAACTCAAAGAGACATAGCTAGTATGCTCTTATCAACTTCTGCAGGTTTTAGGCTGAAAATTTCAAACTGTTATGTTATGAGGGATTGGGATATGAATACTTTCATCTAAAAACCAGTCATTTAGATTCAGATAAGTTAAAAAACAAACAAATTTACCAAATGAACAAATCAGATTAAGCAGCTGGAAATGGAAAGATTTTAAGCCTGAATTATCCACATATGTAACCAGTAATTATCACCAAGAATTCAATTCAACTCACCTCACAGAATATGTATCAGGTGTAGAGCACTTTATCAAGTATTAAGTGACATACAAATACAAATTACACAAAATCCCTTTTCTGGCCTCGGTTTACCTGAATATAGCAAATATTTTGTTATAATGAAGAGGGAATTCTACAGTATCAGATGAATAAATATTTGGGGCAACTCAATATGTGGTATGCTGCAGTAATACTATATATTATCATAGATGAATTTTATGGAGAATTTTTACTACCAGGGACTATAAGAAATACTATCACGGAAATATATCACTAGAAGAGCTAGGCTGGTTCTATATTAGGGGCAGCTAGGTGGATAGAGCATTGGGTTTGGAATCAAAAAGACATTCTCAAGAGTTCAAAACTGGCTTTGGACACTTACTAGCTACGTGAGCCTGGGTATCACTCACTTAACGCTGTTTGCTTTTGTTTCCTCATCTGTCAAATGAGCTGGAGAAGGAAATAGCAAACCAAACCAGTATCTTTGCCAAGAAAACCCCAAATGAGATCATGAAGAGTTGGACACAACTGAAACAAATGAGCTACAACAAAAGTCATGTATTGATGGTGACAGATAATAGATGGAAAGCTAGAATGTTAAACTAGAATCAACGACATATTAGAACAACTAGATGAAGACCTGTGAGGTAATAAATAGATATTCAAAGGAAAAACATGGAAATAAATTTCAAAGGATAAGAGGGAATGGATAGGCACTGACTTTCACTTGGAGAGAGTATGTTTGCAAAGAAGAAATTATAAAGCACTTAAAAATATATCAGAAAGGAGAGAAGGCTGAATAACCTGGATAGCTGAGAGCATATGTAGTTTTGGTTTCAATCATGCAGCCATAGATCAATTCAACAATTCAATCTGGCCCTCAGTTTATCTTCAAAATGAAGGGGTTGGAATAAATGTTCCCTGAGGTGATTTTTGACTCTAACATTCTTTGAAGGTCAAGGACAACAGATGAATGACTAAGGTAGAGCTCAGTACTCAGCCTTCTTCTCTTCAACATTTTTTTATCAATGACTTGGATGAAAACACAGATGGCATGCATTTCAATTTGCAGATGACATGAAGCTGAGAGGGATAGCTTATATCCTGGATGACAGAAACAGGATCCAAATATTACTAGGATGAGGAACAAATCTAATAATAAGTAATTTAATAAAGATAAAGCCCATCAGTTAAAAAAACAAATGTTCTGGTATGAGATAAGGCAGACATGGCTAGACAAGAGTAAGAGTTCTAGTGGACTAAAAGTTTCATGTAATTAAAAAAAATTAACTGTGATATGGTAGTCATATAAGCTCATGGGATATTAAGTTATATAAATATAAGCACATTATTCAGACCGAGGGAGATAATGATCTGTTGCCTTTTGTTGCGGTCTGAGTAAATATGGAATGCTGTATAAAGATCTAAGTATTGTATTTTGGAAGGAATCCAGAAAAATGTCCAAAGGAGGATGGCTAAGATGGTAAGAGGGCTAGAAACTATGTCATATGAAGATTAGTTGAAGCAACTAGGGGCATTTAACCTGGAAAAGAGATGACTTTAGGGCAATGTGATCACTTCCTTTTAATGTCTAAGAAGCTATCACAGGGAAGTCAGATTAGGCTTCTCCCAGTTAGGCTCAGATGGCAGAATTAGAACTAATAGGCACAATTACAGGCAGATAAAATTCAACTCAATATAAGGAAGACCTTCTTAGAACTAGAATTGCCCAATTATAGACCAGGTTGGCTCAAGAGATTGTGGTTTTCTTTTCATGAAAAGGTTTTAAGTAGAGGTTGAATGACCACATGTGGGAAATGTTATATAGAGAAGTAATAATTCAAATATATGATGGACTGGGTAACTAGATGGTAGGTTATGCTGTGAATACTGCCTTTAGCCTGGAATCGGCAAGATATGAGCTCAAATCCAACCTCAGACATTTATTGTGTAACCCTAGATAATTCACTTAATTTGCCTGAATTTCCTCATCTGCAAAATGGGAATAATAAAAGCATCTATCTACCTTCCAGGGTAGTTGTGAAGACCAAACGAGATTATATCCATAAAGTACTTTGTAAACCTTGAGGCATAAAAATGCTGCACTATTATCATAATGATTATGATCCATTTCTAGCCTATAATTTTTCTATGGCATCCTGGTTCTCAAGATACTTATAAAGGGAAGAAGGACAAATCCTTAGAACAGCAACTGTAGTAGAATAGAATAATAACAATAGTCAGTATTTACATTGTGCTTTAAAGTTTACAGAGAGTTTGTCATATTATGTCATTTGAGCCTGATACAAACCCTGAAAAGTGGTTTTATATTTATCCTCATTTCATAAATGAGAAAACAGAGGTTAAGAGAAGTTATGATATGCCCAGACTCTCATTGCTAGTGTCTGAGGTAGGATTTGAATTCAGACCTTCCCAACACTAGTTCAGCACTCTTGCTGTCCAATGGAAGGAAGAGGCTTATACAGAGGACAGAGAAATCTGAAATGAGACAATTCTGTTTTCATCTTGAGTGGTTATCGGGGACTGCATCAGAGAAGGCTTTAAGGAAAATCTTAGCATCTAAAATGGAACTCAGAATTTGGAATGGACTTTAGCAGGTGGAAATGAGGACAGGGTGAAGTGAAGGGGAGTTCACTCTAGATAGATGTGGAATGGTATGAGCAAAGATGGGAGAGGACAATGTGACAAGGGGGAATGGGGATTGTGCACTGTAGAATAGGTGAAATGGAACAATAGAAAGATGGGCAGGTGGATTAAAGCCAGCAATGTGGGGCTACTATGGCTATTTTGGCATGATTCTATCTATGGTTGTGTGGAAAGTGCATTTTAAACTGTTATGTTATATATAAATCAGAGTTACCATTACTGACAGAGCAGAAAGCAATATGTATATTATGTGTCCAATTATATAGTATATAAAAATAGTACTGTTAAAATAATATAGACATTTGGGGTGCCATTTTCCTCCATTGTACTTACAATTAGTTTTTACTCTCAGGGTTACTCACTGTACAGAAAAAATGAAATTATTAGTAGCAAGTTCAAAGGTGAGAGAGATATAGTTGATATTAGTAATTTGTTACAAATATGAGGAACCAAAAGGTTTTTATGTCTTAGTAAGAAGAGAAGAGAGATAAAAAGTAAGTCCAAATGAATGCCCAAAATAGCAACCTTGAAAACAGAAGGTTTCCAGATACCCAGGCTTTCAGTCTTCCCATCCTTTTCCTCCCCAAAACATCCCAGGAGCTAAGAGTCAAAGTGACAGAGATCAGCCAAATCTTGACTTTTCCCTAATGAATTGTAGGTACAGAAGTCTGACTGAACATCCAGTCATCTCTAGATCTGTAGTCTAAACTCAAATCCAGCCTTAGACCTCTACTACCTGTCTGACCTCAGAATAGACATTTAACCCCTACTGATCTCAGTTTCCTCAACTGTAAAAATGGATATCACAGTAACATCTATTTCCCATGGCTATCGTGAGGATCAAAGATTGTAAATTACTTAGTACAGTGTCTGGCACACAGTGGTGCTTAATAAATTCTCATTCCTTTCACTACATTCTACCAAAAGAAAAGAATATTTTAAAGACAGAAATAAAAGTTTTTATTCATCCACCTTAGAAAAGAAGATAGGAAACCAGAGGAAAAAGACAAATATAGTCACTTTATTTGTGCTATGATAAAAATAGACACACTGGTCATTGTTCGCAATTAGCAAGGTGTCTTTGGAATGTGTCAAAACACCCACATTTTACTGTTTTACTTGGTAACAGCGCATGATGTCCAGAAACACAGAGTCTTTGGGATTCAGGTTACCTCTGGTGGTGCATGTCTGCTTCCAGATGGCACCATCATTGCTATGCTTATTATGAAGAAAACTAACGGTTAGCCAAGGAACTTAAAAAATGCAGTTGCCACAGGCTTAATTCACTGAGAAGTATGAAGAAACCCTGGAGAAGTATGCACATAGAAAGACAGCAGTGCAGAATAGTTAGACACACCAGCTGTGGGAGCAGGAGAAGGGATTGTATCTCATGAGTAGCCATTAAAGTACTGTTTAACTTTAGGCAAGTATTTCAGCCTCTCTGAATCTCAGTTTTATCATATGTAAAATGAGGTGGGGTTAACTCTCTAAGGTCCCTTCTAGCTCTGATGCTCATGATTCTAAGATCCCCAGCAGTATAAGAATTCATTTTCATATTCTTTATTCTATAGTCATTGCTAGCTATTCTACTATTTATTTGGTATCAGTCAAATAAGTATATGTAGCAAAAAAGCTCTGTATATTCATCTTCTCACCTGTAGAACTTCTTGTCAGAATACGATGAAATATGCAAGACAGAGGACTGGTGATCAGACGTGAAAGTTACTAGTAGTTTAGAAAACACTCCTAGAAAAAGTACAATCAAACATGAATTCGAAATCATATAACAGATTTATAAAGGCCAGTTAGAATCATCTAGTTCAAGCCCCTTGCTTGGCAAATAAGGAAGGTGGACATAGTACTGTGTGCCTATAATCCTTGTCGCTGTGGGAGCTGAAGCTGAAGCTGAAGCTGGTGGACTGTTTGACTTCAAAAGTTATAGTTATAGCAGGGCTAATGCTGACTGAGTATACATCAGATCGAGTCCCAGTGTGGTGAGCCTCTGAAAGCAGGAAGGGGAGGAGGCCTAAGGAGAGGCAAACCAGTACAGATAAGAAAAATAGATCAGGTCAAAGCTTCAATACAACACCAATAAATACTGGGTTCTAAACTATGAGTGGCCACCATAATTCTAGACTGAGGGAACTAGGGAGACCCAGTGTCAAAAACAAAAGAAAACAAAAGAAAAAGATAGATGAAGAAAACGATGTCCAGGAAGGTAATGTGATTTGCCCGAAGTCATACAGCTATTAAGTAATCAATTTGGACAAAAATCCAGATCTTCTATCAAGTATGGTTGACTTTCAACAATTCTACTCTTATACACTCATTATTTTGCAATTTAAATATTCCTTAATATTTTAATTTTGTTCTATCACAAACAAATATGTAATATTTGAATTTGGTTATTATGCACAATTACTGATCATTCTTCCAGTCACTTATTGTAGTCACTACTCCATTCAACATGTTCCTATTATCCAACAATTACTGATTAGTAATCTGTGTAAGACCCTATGTTAGGCTTTGTGAGGAATTAAAAGACATGACATTCAAATTTAATGGAGAAACTAATACATGCAAACTAAAATCCTAATAAAAGGCAAAATATGATAAACACAATATGAATGGGTCACAGAAAATTCTAGGGGAATTAAGAGGTATGAAAACACTTTGGAAAAGGGGAGTTCCAATAGGGCAAAAGAAGACAGAAAAGGAAGGGAAGGCTCCATTTGAACTGGTTTAAGTTGGTAAGCAAAGCCTAAGTTGGCAGCAAAGGCCAACAAATGATATATATAAATAACAATAGATGTAATCCAGTCGGCTAAGCCATAGGGTTTCAGTGACAGAGTGGTGAGAGATAAGGGTAGAGGAGCTGAGTTACTTGGCTCTGCCTTCTGGGACACTGCAGCTGAATCTTCATTTCTCCATCTACATTGGCACCACTGCTGCTGTTCCTCCACTCTCCAACTAAACCACTAGTGACTATGCTTGGGGAGAGCTAAGTTATTCAGCTCTGCTCTCTCTGGGACACTGCAGCTTCCACTCAGGTCATTTCTCCAGTCTATTCTTCCTATTTCTACCCCTTGTTATGAGCAAATAATCAAAATATCATTACTACTGTCTCTATAAGAAGCACATCAGGTGTCTGTTCTATTTTTCTATTTATCAGTTTTGTAATTTTACAAAAATTAACTCTTCTTTTAATCATACTGACCTATATGCAGTCTCTTCCATTAGAATGAAGGCTACCTGAGGCCAAGGTCTATTGGTCCTACATCTGTACTGCTAGTAGTTGGGACATAATGAGGCAAGGTTTGTAAGGAGTAAATAAGTGTTTTATATACAGTACATCATTATTGAAACTAATGAACTTTATACAAACTATAAAACTTTATAGGACACATAGACCTTTCCTCACACCAGCTTGCAAGGTAGGATTGTCCTGGGATGCGGACTTAACTGTTTCCTATAGAGGTGAGAAGTGAGCACCTCAAGCATGGGATCGTCCAACTATGACTACAGCATTATTACTCTCCTTGTAAGATGGTATTAATGAAAGATAAGAGGTCTTATAATAAAAATAAAAATCAACAACAACTCAAAACAAAAAATAACTTTATTTATATAAACTGGCACCCAAGTGTAGATCCTCATCACCTCACATTTGGACTATTACAATAACTTGTTGATTTGATCTCCCTGCCTTAGGTCTCTCTCCACTACAATCCATCCTTCACTTAGCTCTCAAAGTGACCTCCCTAAAATGCAAATCTTACCATGTGAACCCCCTCCTGTATAAATTCCAGTGGTTCCCTATCACCTCCAGGATCAAACATAAAATCCTTTGTTTGGCATTCCAAGCCCTACATAATCTGGCCTCCCTCCTAATTTACTAGTCTCTTTACACTTACTCCCATATACTTTTCAGTCTAGTAACATTAGCTTCCTTGCTATTCCTTTTTTTTTCTGATTGTGGCTTTCAGGTAATCCAGTAATTTTTAAATAGTCTCTCCTGGATCTATTTTACAGGTCAGTGGTTTTCTCAAGGAGATATTTCACATTGCCTTCTATTTTTTCATTTGTTTGGATCTCTTTATCTTGATTTCTCATAAAGTCATTTGCTTCCATTTGCTCCACTCTAATTCTGAATGAATTATTCTCTTCAGAAAGCTTTTCAGATTCTTTTTCCATCTGGCAAATTCGACTTTTGAAGGCATTCTTCTCCTCCTTGGCTTTTTTGGAACATTTTTGCCATTTGAGTTAATCTATTTTTTTAAGGTGTTATTTTCTTCAGTCAGGTTGTTGACTCTCTTTTCGTGATTTTCTTGCATCATTCTCATTTCTCTTCCCAATTTTTCCTCCACTTCTCTTATTTGGTTTTCAAAATCCTTCTTGAGCTCATCTATGGCTTGTAGGCAGTCATGTTTCTTGGAAGCTTTTGGTGTGGGAGTTCTGACTGTTGTCTTCTTCCCGTTCCCTGCTTTGATCCTTTTAGTCCCCAAAAAAGGATTCTAGAGTCTGACTGCTGTTCTTACTTCGCTTCCTTTGCCTGCTCATGTTGCCCGTGAATTACTTGATTTTTTAGCTCTGCGGAACTCTGCTTCTGGAGGGGAAGGCTTTGTCCCAAATTACTGGGGTTTTTGCAGCTGCTGGAGCTATTGGGAGGGCGCTGTCCTTGCTATTCCTGAAACAATAAACTTAATCTCCTGACTCCAGGTGAGGCTCTCCTATTACTCATCTTTTGTCTCCTGACTTCCCTGGCTCCCATCAAATCCCAGTTAAAACCTTACCTTCTACAGGAAGCCTTTCCTGATCTCCCTTAAAGTTAGTGCCTTCCCTTTACCATCTTCTTCAGAATATACTATATATATATAGATTATTTGTACAAAGTAGTTTGCATATTGCCTCCTTGAGGGCAAGGATGGTCTTTTGCCCCTCTTTGTATCACCAGCACTTGGCACAGTGCCTGTCATGTAGTAGGTGCTTAATGAATAAATGAAATGTAGTAAGGAAGAGATCTAGCAGTTTATCTTAAATACACCCTTCAGATTTTATAGAGGGAGAAATGCAGAGGGAATGGCTGAGGTTTGTTAATTGCCAGAATTACCAGAAGTGTCAGGACTAGAATCTAGACCTCCTAACTCCCAATGCTACTTTCTACACTGCCAATGCTCATGTGATACTCAGCATATCAATGAAGATTCCTAGGACAGTGATGTGAGGGATAACTTGCAGTGAAGTTTCCCCATTCTGAAACATCAAATTTAGAGTGGCTTTAGCATCCACTAGGCCTAAGTTTAGAAGTCACCTGACCTTACAGGAATCTGGGACTTAGAGAAATGGATACCCTCCCCAGGGCTACCCCAGCACAAGATATGCCAAATAAAGACAAAACTGCTTTCCTGGCCTTGCACTGGACACCCACATGTTTCCGTGTTCTTTGTCTCCAAGATAGATTCCTGCACTTAGATTGTGGGCCAGCCTTCCCACTAATGGGAGTAAAGACCAGTTGGGGTTTGGGGTTTCTGCGTTAGGGAATATATAACCATGGGCTTGCTTCCATATGTTGCTCTCCCTAGTAGATGCCATTTGAGCGACAGGGGCAGAGCCCTTTCTCATAAGAAAGAATAAAGATCTTTTCTGATCTTAGACTCTGAACTCTTCCATCCCACACAATTATTACTATGCTCTGTTTACAGACAAGGTAATGAGAACTCAGAGAAAAAAAAAATTGATTTGTTCAAAGTCACATACCTAGGAAGTTCTGAGTCAAGACTGGAGCCTAAATCAACCTCCAAGTCCAATATTTCTTTCACAGTACAATGCTGCCTAAAGGACGTCCCTGAAGCTAGAGTGAATATTTTAAAGACTACCTCAAAATGACAAAAATGGCAGGAATAAATATAAATAGCTGTTACGTCCAACTCTCAGATAAGTGTGTCCTGGTAAAGCTGATTTCTTAGATAACTTAGATATTTCTCATCTTTGTTTTGAAAAGGAGACTTCAAACTAGGAAATCATAAGATCACAGATATAGGGCTAGAAGAGCCCTCAGAAGAGAACTAGGCTAACCTTCTCATTTTACGGATTAGAAAACTGAGGCCCAGGATAATGACTGTATCAGAGATTAGATTTCAACCCAGATCTTCTCATTCTAAAGCCAGCGCTCTTTTATTTAGATCTCAATGAACACAAATAATATGATGTGATGAATCAAAAACTGAAGGTTCTATATATAATCTTACATTGGCTCAGAGATTGTAAGTAGCATCTAAAGCACTCTGTCAGAATAGGGGAGCTTCTAAGTAATTACATAAAAAGGCAAGCAACCATAGTCATAATTATAAAGCTGTAAAATAGCATTATGTCTTTGAAAATTGGGCCAGTGGAATATTTCTTTTTCTCATTTGTTTTGTGGGACATAAGACATTAAAAGTACACAGCTGAACTAATCAAGTTAATTATTTGATTGGACACCCTGTCTCCTCCAGTCCCACAGATAAACAAAAAGGTTTAAGTATACATTTACATACACAATGGACATAATCACTCCATTAAGTAATACTAGTTTGCAAATTCAGTCCATCAAACCATGGAGGCAATGTTGTGAAGCAGACATAGCAACTGGATGAGAGATCAAAAGACATATTCTACCCCTGACTTTGCTACTTATGTGCTGAACAACTCTGAACAAGTTCCTTCTGCTCAACAGGGTTCAGTTGTCCCCTCTGAACAATGAAAGAGTCAGACTAGACAATTCCTAGGGTTATAAGATCAGAGGATTTGGAGCTGAAGCAGTTACCTCCTACTATGATCCATGGTTCAAAATGCATAATAATAATAATAATAATTGCTGACATTTATAGGAGACTTTTGAGTTTACAAAGTACTTTAATTTCATACTCTACTTTGATACTCATGCCAACCCTGGGAAAAAGACAAAAGAGATATTACATATCTTCATTCTGCCAGTGAAGATACTGGGAACTCAGAGAGGTTACCAGGGTTACAGATAGAAGGGCTGGGATATGAACCCAACCATCTGACATCAAGTTCCATAATCTTTTTAGCATACATTATCTCTCAAACTTACATAAAATAATCCAGCTAGTAAAATGCACAGTGAAACTGGAACTAGAACTCCTAGTTTCAAATTTAATCTTTTTCTATTCCTATGAAGCTGCCTCTGTGAATCAGAACATACCCTGATTTTGTAAACAAGCAAAAACCCAGATGAAGAAGTTTGTTCTCTCTATGGTACTAAAAGAATGTTCCTTGGTAAGGATGCCTTCTGACATTCATAAACTGAGCAGTTGTAAAGCTGTTCTTTCCCACTCTCTCAAAGTATAGATTCACAGATAACTCTTTCCCCTTAGAACCAAAAGGAAACCTTCATAATAAAAATTAATGCTCTCAGAACACATGATTTTTAAAAAGTTGAAAACATACAGAAATGATTTTGGAACACATGGGCATCACTTCATTAAGCAATAACAAAGGACAATAAAAGTACACAGCTAAACACGGATCTGCTAGAATTTGCTGAATGCAACCAAAAGTATTTTGTCATCCTATGAAGCTCAAGAAACAGCTAAGATACAAGAATGCAATCCAAAGGTTGTCAATGGGTAACATTCATAATGAACTAAACTAATAACATGTTAACTGAGAAAATAGGTAATATGGATTTGTTAGTAGAAAAGTAGAGACTTGACTGACACTTCAGAACAAGACCAATGTCACCAGAAATTATTAAAGGGTTATCCTTAAGGAACCCAGATTTAAAGAGCAATACAAATTATGCAAGAAATGGTAAAACTCTATGGACCACTTCAGGGGATAAATATTTAGCACCTACTGAATTTCTAACAAGACATGAACAGCTGGCTGGAATTATACATCAGAAGCTCACTATCTTTTATGGACTGAGAGATGACAAATCCCCATACTGCAAATACTGATCTCAAAATGCCCTTTAGAATTCAACCTGTAAATCATACTGGAAATGGACCATTTTGGCACACCAATTGTTGTCCACAATTCTCTGGATATAACATTGATCCATTATTTTTTTTTTACTTAATAAGAATGTTTTAAATAGATGTTGCCACATGAAAAAGTAATAATTTTCAAATTACATGGCACAAAAAGCTTTTAAGATATAGAGAATCAGTGGGAGAAATCTGGTGTGTGTCTGTGGGTGTGGGTGTGTGTGTGGGTGTGTGTGTGGGTGTGTGTGTGTGCACAACGAGGTAACCCTCATCATCTTGACTGCTAATGGACTTGTTTTCAGTGCGTCTACAGAATATGAGCTTGCATCGCAATATCCACCTTTGCAAAACAGTCTATAGAGCATTGATTATAAAAGAATAATATCAAGACAGTAACTTGCAGAAGAATTATTTCTATTTTCACCACATATATTTCGTCAAAAAGATAAAAATGAGACAATAATCATGATCATAATCATAATATAACCTGGAAAAGTAAATTCAAATCATATGGGAACAGGAAGAGGGAGATAAACCTCTAACCTATAGTCTCCTGCTTCTTTTATCCCAAAGATCATTTTTGTGTTCCTGTAAAAAGTCTAAAGATCATTAAATATGAAAGAATAATAGTCAGATATTGATTTGACACTGGACTATCTGAATGCCACTGAAAAACCTAAAAATGAAATAAATAACATCAATAATAGTTCAGACACTATATAGAGGTTCACACTTATAAAACCCCTGACATCTATTCTCTCATTTAGTTCTCATAACAGTACTGTGAGGGGGGAAGGACAAAGATTATTCATCGTATTTTAAAAAGAAACTGAAATTCAAAAGTACAGACACATATCTAAGATACTATGTTGAATGAATGATGGAAATAGGAATTGCCCATGTATTCTGATTTCTATCCTACTACTCTCCCTACTATGTTTCCACAGAAAAAAAAATGATGAGGAAACTGGGTAGATGAAAGGATGTGCCTTAAGGTTTGTAGGTCCTAAGTGAGAAAAAATCTCAATCAACTCTTTCCGTCCTGTAATGTACTACTAATGATGCCATCTGAATGCAAATCTTTTTTAGTTTTTTAGAACTATTCAAAATTTTTATGCCACAGACAGTCATCATCAAAATTCCAGGGCCACTGCCATACTATAAGAAGGAATGGGTAAAAAAACTTTTATTGAGTTTAATAATAAATCAACTAAAATGGATCACAATAAAGAAACAATATTAAGGTTGGGTCATCAACACCAGAAGTGACAGATAGGTTATCTTTATAGAGTGTGAAATTACTGAGTGGAGCTTCTGCAAGGAAAGGGTAGAATATATTGTCACAGGTTGCAAAAATTTAGCACTGACTGAATACCTAGAAAAACATAACCAAGTGGCAGGAATTATACACTGAAAGTTTTTTACCTTTCACAAACTAAGAAAGAACAAATCTTTGTGTTATACAAAAAGAACTCAAAAGCATCATGGAGAATTCAACAAATAAGCTATACTGAAACTGAATCATGAACATAAATAAAACTGTTGCCCCAAAGTGCTTGAACACATCATTCATCTATGAAAATATCAGCGGAGGCCAAGAAAACCCTATGGGGGGGGGGGCGGGGAGGCAGAGTCAAGATGGCAGCATAGAAGCAGGAAAACTCCACAGGTCCCACATAGCCACCTCAAATACCCATAAAATGTGGCTCTAACCAAATTTTAGGGCTCCAGAACTCACAAAATTACAGGAAAACACATCACCTGCTGAAGTAAGCTCAGCAGGCAGGACAGGGAGGGCTCATCACAGCATGCTGGGAGCCAAAACCAGTCTGACCTAAAACTATGGCTTGGCTCTAGGGCCACCAGGACAAGCCAGAGCTGGAGCCTACAGGAAAGTGGATCAGCTGTAGCTGTGGCAATTTCCAGAATTACCAAGCCATAACAAATAAGGATTAAAGAAAAAGTTAGAGGAACTTGGCTAAATTTGGAAAAGAGGATCTGGCTGAACTGCCTCCAGGGTAAGAAAGCAGCAGAAGCAGCCTTGCAGTGACCTCCACGTGGCTACTTCAGAAGCTACTGGCCTGCAGATTGCAGGGGGGCCAAGCAATCATTCAGAGGCTGAGTGCTCCTGCCTTAAGCTGCCTGGATCAAGATTGTAGTCTTGGGTAGTAGTCCTGGGGTGCATTTTTAGTAAGCCAAAGCTGGTGGGGGGCGCAGCAGCCTCCTTATAGCTCTAGCAGCTGTGAAAACCCCAGCAATTTGGAACAGAGAAGAGTTCCACAGAGCTAAAAAAGGCAAGTAATTGACTGGCAATATGAGCAGGCAAAGGAAGCAAAGCAAGAACAGCAACCCAACTTTAGATTCCTTCTTTGGGGACAAAAAGGACCAACGCATGGAATGGGAAGAAGACAACACAGTCAGAACTCCCACACCAAAAGCTTCTAAGAAACACAAAGACTGGCTACAAGCCATAGATCAGCTTAAGAAAGATTTTGAAAGCCAAATAAAAGAAGTGGAGGAAAAATTGGGAAGAGAAATGAGAATGATGCAAGAAATTCATGAAAAGAGAGTCAACAACCTGACTGAATAAAATGACACCTTAAAAAAATAGATTAACTCAAATGGCAAAAGAGGTCCAAAAAGCCAATGAGGGAAAGAATGCCTTAAAACGTCTTATTTACTAGATGGAAAAAGAATCTCAAAAGCTTTCTGAAGAGAATAATTCCTTCAGAATTAGAATGGAACAAATAGAAGCAAATGACTTTAAGAGAAATCCAGATACTATTAAACAGATCGAAACAAATGAAAAAATAGAAGGCAATGTGAAATATCTTCTTGAAAAAAACCTGAAAAATAGATTCAGGACAGACAATTTAAAAATTATTGGACTACCTGAAAGCCATGATAAAAAAAAAAAAAGGAACTTGGCATCCTTCAAGAAATTCTCAAGGAAAATTGCCCTGATATTTTAGAACCAGAGGGCAAAATACAGCTTGAAAGAATTCACCAATCATCTCTTGAAAAGGATCCCCAAAAGAAAACTCCTAGGAATGTTATAGCCAGATTCTGGAGTCCCCAGATCAAGGAGAAAATATTACAGGCTGCCAAGAGGAAGCAATTTGAGTACCGTGGAAACACAATTAGGATAACCCAGGATCTGGCAGCTTCTACATTGAGGGATCAAAGGTCCTGGAATCTGATATTGCAGAGATCAAGGGAGTTCAGATTAAAACCAAGAATCACCTACCCAGAAAAATTGAGTATAATGTTCCAGGGGAAAATATGGTTATTCAGTGAGGTGGCGGACTGTCAAACATTCTTGCTGAAAAAAAAACAGAACTGAAAAGAAAATTTGACACTCAAATATAAGAATCACGAGAAGGTAAACATGGAAAAGAAATCATAAGGAACTTATCAAAGTTGAACTATTTACATGCCAACATGGAAAAACGATAATAGTAACTTATGAAACTTTTCTCAGTGAGAGGATAGGTGAAGGGAATACCAATGTATATATACATATACATACACATATGTCTATAAAGGAGGGTTTATATGCGTATGAACACATCTGAGTATGTGTATATATGTGTACATAGAGGGCACAGGATCAATTGAATAGGAAGGGACAATATTTTAAAACGTGAAATTCTGAGGTGGGAGAGGATTAGAATGAGAGGAGACAGGGATAGATAGAATGGGGTTAATCATCTCATATAGAAGAGACAAGGGATAACTGTTACAATGGAGAGGAAGAACAGGAATGCAACAGGGAAAGGGTCAACCTTACTCTCAGTGGATATGGCTTTGGGAAGGAATGGCATAAACTCTAAACTGGGTATCTTGCCACACAGGAGAGTAGGGGAGATGGAGATGAGAGGTTGGATGATGGAGGGGAGGGCATGTTGGGGGGGAAGGTTGCTGGAATCACACACTTCTGTAAAGGGGCAGGGTAGAGAATAGATCGTGGGGGGGGAGATAGGAAGGAGGGACATATGATTAGTCTGTCACAATGTGTCCAGTGTGGAGATATTCTTTGTAATTACACATATACAGCCTGTATTGAATTGCTTGTCTCTCCAGTGGAGGTGGGTAATGAGGGAGGAAGGGAAAGAATCTAGAACTTAATGTTCTATAATCAAATGTTTTATATATATATATATATATATATATACACATACATACACACACATATAATTATTAACTACATGCAACTAGGAATTAAGATATACAGGCAGTGGGGTAGGGAGATCCATCTTGCCCTACCAGAAAGTAAGAGGGGCAATGGGGGAAGACATAGGAGAGAGCAGACTGGGGGAGGGGTTATACAGTGGGATAGGGCTGTTTTGGAGTGGTGGGTAGGGGAAAGATGGGGAGAAAATCTGTAACTCAAAATCTCATGGAAATTAATGATGCAAACAAGAAAAGAAATGAATTTATAAAAAAAGAAAAGAAAAAATAAAAATATAAAAAAGAAAATGTCAGAGTAACATTTTACACAGATATCACCATACCAAGCATTCATAATCCTAAAGGTACATGGAATATAAAGCTTTCAAATCCAGAGACCAGCAGAAGAAATCAAAATCATATGGGAACAACATAAGGTACAAATCACCCCACAATTGTCCTATATGTCATTGGATTTATCTCAAAGTTGTTAGTGAGCATGCAGAATATGAACTTACAACCCAATATTCTAATTACAAAATGAAATTATTGTCTAGTAAGATAAAATAGGAAGTCCTAAAGAACAGTAAATATAAAAGAAACAGGAGAACAATGAATTATACCAGGATAATTAATATCTGAACTCCATCAAAAATAGATGAGAAAAACAAGATACTAGTGATGAAAATTTCTCAAAATCAAGGGATGTAGCAAAGGAAATAAAAATCACATAGGAAAGCAAGAAGTATATATTAGCATTGTTTTCCTATCTGGTACATGATTTGCTCTGACGATGTTTTCAGAGTCTAAAGAAAAGGAGCTAAAAATTTTATCTAAGTACAAAATACTCTGCAAAACACTGAACACAAAAGAATAAGAGCAGTATAGCAATTTGTCCTAGGACTGTTTCCATCTGAATTTTACTGAAATGTAAAGATAAGAAGAATTAAATAATAATAAAAAAATCTGCATTTCATCTGAAAAATATTAGAATAAAATAATTACAATAACATTTATGCAAAACTTTGGGATTTGTTAACAACCATGTTAGACAAATGTAAGTATTAATGTCATTATTTTGAAAATGAGGCTTAGAGGTGAAATGATATGTAAGGTCATATAGTGATATTAAAGCATAAATTTCTACGATATTCCTCTGCCCTTGTTGGAAAAAGATTCTGAAACAATTCAGATAGAAAAGAAATTAAATGACTACAAATATCTCTAAATAAAAAGACTGCAAACTGGTTCTAAATTTCATTCTGTCATATATTCAGTTTTTTAAAAACAATATAAGAGATCTTACTTTTTAACATTTAGCAAATCTAATTCAACTATCCTACGAGAGTTTATGATTCTTGTTTCTCTCAGAAGCAGTGTGGTCCGGTTGGAAAATCAAATTTCAGATGAGGAATGGACCACATAAACAGGGGTGAGGAACCTGTGACCTTGAGACCACATGTGGCCCTCTAGGTCCTCAAGTGCAGCCCTTTGATTTCAAACTTCACAGAACAAATCTGTTTCATTTATTTAAATATTTCCATGGCATAGTAGAATAAAAAAAAAGATGATTGAACATGAAACTGTAAGTCTATTAGGTACAACTTGAAATTCCTTTTAAATATATAATAAAGTCATCATGTAACTTTCTTTTTTTCCCCTTTATTTAATCTCCTCCAAGCTGCCCTAGAGATGGCTATCAACAGACATAGGTAGATTTATATGTGTATGTGTGTGTTATGTATAGGTAAAATCATTATATTCATATTCTATTTACCAGTTGTTTCTCTGGATGCAGACAGCATCTTCCTTTATTGATCCTTTGTAGTTAATCTGGGTATTTATAATAGTCAAAATGACTTAATCCAGGGATGGGCAACCTGTGGCCTCGAGACCACATGTGGCCTCCTAGGTGCTGGGGTGCAGTCTGTTGACTGAGTCCAAGTTTTACAGAACAAATTCTATAATTAAAGGGATTTGATCTATGGAGTTTGGATTCAGTCAAAGGACCACACTTGAGGACCTACAGTCCCACATGTAGTCTCGAGGCAACAGGTTCCCCACCCCTGATGTAATCACTCAAAGTTGTTCTTATAACAATATTGTTGTTACCATATATAACGTTCTCTTGGATCTACTAATTTTGTTCTCCATTATTTCATGCAAGTCAAACCATATTTTTCTAAGATTACTGAGCTCATCATTTCTTACAGTACAGCATTCCATCACAATCATATACTGCAACTTGCCCGGCTATTCCCCAACTGATGGGCATCCCCACAATTTCCAGTTTTTTGCCACCACAAAGCAAGCTACTATATTTTGGAACATACAAGTTCTTCTCCTTTTCCCTCAGAAACAGAACTAGTAGGGGGTATTGCTCAGTCAAAGGGTATAGGTAGTTTAAAAATTCTTTGGGCATAATTGTACATTGTTCTACAAAGTAAATCAGTTCACATAGTTGTTGCCAACAGTAAATTATGAACAGTAAATTAGTGTCCCAATTTTTTTGTATCTCCTCCAACATTTATCACTTCCCCTTTTGACCATCTTAGCCAATCTGATAGGTACAAAATGATATCAAGGTGGTTTTAGTTTGTATTTCCCTAATAAATAATGATAATGATTTAGAGCATTTTTTCATATGGATAGCCAGAGGCTTTTCTAACATTATATAGCTCATAAGCTGCAGGGTTAAGACTCTGAGTCTCCCACTCTTTCCACTACATTATGATTTCTGAATGAAGAAAAGTTTGGGAATGCAGCATGGCATAGCAGAAAGTTGTGAATTTGAAAACAGAAGACCTACATTGTAATCCCAGTTCTATCAATTACTAAGCATGTGATCTTGGGGGAATGAATTAATATCTTAGAACAGTGTTTCTCAACTTTTCTAATGCCATGACCCTTTAATAGTTATGTGGGCATATCTGCATGTGGGTGGACCCGCATGGAGACAAACAGAGGGTTTTTTTGGTTCCTAAGACCATCAGAAATATGTGTTTTCCAATGGTCTTAGGCGACCCCTGTGACCCCTGTGAAAGGATCATTCGACCCCCAAAGGGGTCATGACCCACAGGTTGAGAAACGTCTTAGACCCTCAGTTTCCCCATTTATAAAATAAGAAGGCTGGACTAGATGACCTTTTAGGTTAATTCAACCTCTAAATCCAATGATTCAGGTCCCATAAAGGTCAGTTAAACTGTGCTTCATTTGATGGCCAAAAACTGTACCAATTGCCACCAGATCACAAAACATTAGCTGCTAGAAGAGGTAAAAATATAAGTCATCTATCACAAAATCACACTGTTCTGGAGAGGGATTATCAGAAGCTTCATAGTTCAAAGAATTGTCCCTACAATTTACCTAAGACATGATTATCAAATTTTTGCAAAAAGACTCCCTGTATGAGTATTATACGACATCCCAAGGCAGCACATTCCACTTTTGGACAGTTCTACCAGTTAAAAAGATTTTCCTTATATCAATCTGAATTTACCTCTAACTCCAACCTGATCCTCCTAGCTCTTTTTCTTTCTTGTGTTTTTTCTCTTTTGTTCTGATTCTTCTTTTACAACATGACTAATGTATAAAATATGTTTAATATGATTGTATAAGTATACCCAAATCAGATTGCATGCTGTCTTGGGGAGGGAGGAGACGAGGGATGAAGGGAGAACAAATTTGGAACTCAAAATCTTATAAAAGTAAATGTTGAAAACTGTCTTTACATGTAATTGGAAAAAAATAAAATACTGTTAAGTGGGAAGGAAAAGGCAAAAACAAAAATAAATAAATAAAATGAGCTGGAGAAAGAAATGGCAAACCACGCTAGTATCTTTGCCAGGGAAACCTCAAATGGGGTCACAAATAATCAGACACAACTAAAATGACTGAAAAACAATAACAAATGGAGGAGCTAAGTTCCAGAGATATAAATACAATATTAAGGGAGTCCCTGCGCACAAGGAGTACACATGCTACTAAGCTGGAAGGTAACTCAGCAGAGTATTAGCCTACCTACTTATGCATTCTAATAGAAGGCAACGTGGTATTGTGTCAAACCTCTCTGCAATCCAGCTGTTTACTGAAACTCCTCTGTGTGTTAGCTTCTTCCAGAATGCAATAATTCAAATGTGGTTTGGTGAGACAATATCAACAGTGTTGTGTTTAGTTCTAGGTAATGTATTTTAGAAAGGACACTGAAATAGATCCAAAGGTGGGGAAATAAGATGATAAAGGAACTGGAGATACTAATCCTTAAAAGACTAGTAAGAATGCTTTTGTTATCTTAAAATATTCAGAGTATCATGTTAAAGGATTAGACTTGTCTTGCTTGGTACTGAGGGTAGAAGGGGGGGGGTAATGGGAAGAAATTACATTGAAGTATATAGAGGCTCTATATATAGGAAAACAATCTTAGAGCTTTCCCAAAATGGAAAAGGATACTTCAGAAGATAATGAGTTCTTCATCATTTTATATTTTCAAGCAGTGGACAGATCACCAATTGCTAGAAACCACATAGAAGAGAATGCTCTTTTAGGTTCATCAAATTTGTAGATGACACAAACCTAAGAGAGACAGCTGACAAACTGGATGACAGAATCATGATTAAAAGGAAAAAAAATACATAACAGGCTTAGAGCATTAGGATAAAATCCATAACATGGAATACAATAGGAATAAATGGATACCCAAAAACCCCAACTTCATAAGTACATGAGTGGGAAGCATGGTGAAACAACAGTTGTTCTGATAAAAGATCAGGGGGTTTTAATGGACTGCAAGTCAACATGTGTCAGCAATGTGGCGTGACATCCAAAAAAGTAAATGGATTTTTGAGCTTCGTTAGGAGCAGCATAGTTTCCAGGAATAGGGAGGTGAAGGTCCCACCAGGGTGATAGCCCTCCATCAGTGGCTTCTGGAGTATTGTGCTCAGCTTTTAGGCACCATGACTTTAAAAGAACAGACATCAACACGCCAAAAAAGAATATGTCTAGAAGAGAAAAACTAGGCTGGTGACAGGTCTTGAAAGGTCAGCTGAAAGAACTAAGCATGTTTGGCGTGGAAGAAGGAAGACAGGGAGTAGGGTGGGGGAAGAGGGGCAGTGGCGGTGTCGACAGCTGCATAAGAAGGGCTGTCCTGTGTAAGAGGAAATATATTTGCTTGGTTTGGTCCCAGAAACAATTGTAAAAGTACAAATTCAGACTCTCCCTATCTTATGGAGGGGGGCTTAGGCTGACTTTCTTTGGTCCCAGAAGGCAGAGCCAGAAGCAGTTAGTGAAAGTGTCAAAGAGGCAAATACAAGCTTACTGTTATTAAGATTAGAGCTGTCCAAGAACAGAATGGGTTACCTCAAGAAATTATGGGTTCCCCCCTTCTTGGAGATTCAAAGACTATACGACAACTTGATGAGTTTGTCATAATAGGGTTTCTACTCAGGCATGGTTGGGCATAGAAAGCTGCAGAGATCATTTCTAATTCTCAAATTCTGTGATTTTGGAAATTGAGGGATTCTTTGCTGCTGTGATCAAATGACTACAGTAAAGGGAATATTCTTCTAAGTGATTAAATCAAAGGGACGGGTTTTATGCCACAAAAGGGAAGAAATGCTTTAAAATTTTTCATTTTCTTGTCCCTTAAAGGGACAATCACTCCTCTCAAGGTCCTATAGTCTAATAATGTGCATGAGCTCAGAAGAACCAAAGATATGATTTGTTTGTCCCCAAACCACAGTACAGAAACTCTAGTAAAGTCAGAAGGCAATTTTTATTGGAACTTCTTTTCAAGATCAGAAGTAAAGGGAAACTCATGAATGGATTTTCTGTTTTACACTCTACCAGGCTAACAGCTGCTGTAGGCTGCATGGGTCTCTACACCTTGAACTTTAAGCTAGCCAGCTCTATGTTTTATTTTCTTTCTCATAAAGGACAGCTATCCTTTCTGCAGTATTCAGGCCAAATTCCTTATACCAAACTAAAATTGGCTTCTTGGTAGCCTGCACTAGTTGCTTCAACTTCTGTTCTCAGAGGCCAAAGAGAACATACCCAACCCCTCTTCTACACAGTAGCCCTTCAGTTTTTTGATAGCTATTTATCTCCTCCTAAGACTTCTCTTATAATGGCTAAATATATTAATTTCCTTCAATAGATCCACAAACGGAACATAGAGCCCTTCCATATTCTGGATGCTCTTCTCTAAATACTCTCTAGAGCCACCCTAAAACATGCTGCTAGGAATTGAACACAATGCTCTAGATAAGACCTGACTAGGGCAGAATAAAACAGCGCTAACACCTACCTAGAGCTGGACGTTATGCCTCTTGTAATACAACCCTAGATAAAATTAGCTCTTATGGTTGGCACAGCATATTGCTGTGTCACACGGAGTCGAGAATCTGCCAAAATTCTGAGATTTTTTTTCAGATAAACTGATATGACTACCCCATATTATACTTGTGGAGTTGACTTTCTGAATCTAAGCATAAGCGTTTACATTTACCCCTCTTCAATTTCATTTTATTATGGAACTAGTCAATGCTTGATAGAGCTGCAAAAAGACAAGGACACTAATGCATCATGGGTAGAGCTGCAAATTAATCTAACCATACTGGAATGAAATTTAAATTATGCAAAAAGTGACAAGAATGTCCATCTTCTTTGACATAGAAATGCCATTTATAGGTATATACCCTAAGGAAGTGGAAGATAAAAACAAATATGACATATAGATAGATCTATATACAGATATGTAGATATAGGTATCTAGATATAGATAGATTTTTTATGATATACTTTTTATAGCAGCAAAGGACTTAGAATAGATTAACATGGAATGGGGAAAGACTAAACAAATTATGGTAAAAGAATGTAATGGGATATGACTTTGCCACATAAAACAACAAACAATTCTGAGAATCATGGAAATACTTAAAAGAACTGATACAAAGTGAAGTAAGCAGAAACAGAACCAGTAAACAGAACAATGTAATAATACAAGTAAAAATACAAGTAAATACAAGTAATACAAGTAAAATAATACAAGTAAAAAGGAAAACAAAATTTAAAAATTACTAAAATGACCATTACCCATGACCTAGAGATGCCATTAGGTTTCCTTTTTTATTTATTATTATTATTATTATTATTATTATTATTATTTTAAACTTAAATGCACCATAAGAAAAGAAAAAGAAACATATCATAAACTTAAATACTACAACTTAAATACAAAAGAAAAAAAAGCATTACCATGTACCATAATGTAAGAGAGGATTCAAAATATACAGCAATATATTTCCATTTCAAGAAAGCCTATATAATAAATAGAACATACCATGTTTGGAACTGTGCATCTTTTGTTTGCTTCCTTGTAAGTTTTCTTTTGCTCTCTGCTGTGTTTTAATTGTGTTCTTTTTTCCCCCTTCATCCTCCCCCTCCTCCAAGAGGGTTACAAATAAGCTCAGATACACACATACACACACACATATATATACCTACAGATACACATATATACACTTAGATATCTATAATCATACTCATATACAGACATATTCATTCATACACATCTATGTAAGACATACTTGTTTGTTCTCTGTTTATCTAAGGGTAGATAATATCTTCCTTCCTTGGTCCAAGTCCTTTATTTTTCTAAGTCCACCAACTCTTCATTGCCCATACCACAGCAAAGTTCCATCCTTATACTATCTGGTAATTTTAAATAGTCTAAAACAATATTAATTAATATGGCTGACATATAGGGTAGTTTCCCTTTTATTTCTCTTTTGATTAAATCTATTTTAGCCTTAACTTTGTCTGAAATCATGATTATTACCCCTGCTTTTGTTTTCCATAATAAATCCTACTCCTGATCTTTATTTTATATTTGTATGTACCTCCTATTTCCTATCCCTCCTGATTCCTCTACTTTACTTCTACCTGCTACCTTGCCCTCCTATTACTTAACTTACTCCCCCTACCACATATCCCTCTCCGTTATCCTCTCCCCCCTATCCCCTTAGTTTTTTATTTCCTTCTGAATTATGTATGTATTGTTTCCTCTTTAACCCATTCCCAATGAGAGGAGGGTTCCAGAACTCCTCCCTCATCTAATTCCTCTATGTCAATTCTTCCTCTTGTCCCTCATTTGTATAAGATAATTACTCTTTTTGCCTTTTCCTAGATGGTTTATGTTTTAGTATGGTGTAATACTCAGCTCTACCCCAATCTTTCTTTTGAACTACTCAATTACTAATAACAATCTTAGACATATATTTACATTTACTCATATAAAAAATAATCAGTCTATGCTTATTAAGTCACTTGTAATTAGTCTTTGATGTTTAATTCTGATCTTTAGCCTTATGGACACTATTCCTACAGTAGCATGCTACATATCTATATTTGTTCCCTTTTCCCCTCCAGAGTTTCTATCTTTTATACACATCTTTTGAACATCTAAGTTGGTGGGTAAATTCCCTGTATCCACACCAGTCTCTTCAGATGACTTTTCCTTTATTCTTTTCAGTAAAATTATTTCCTTTTTATAAATCACAATTTCCATTTTTTTTTGCTTTGCTTTTTTGTTTTGGAGGTGGAAATGTAGGGCAATTGTGGTTAAGTGACTTTCCCAAAGTCACACAGCTAGTTTTTGTGTTAAGTGTCTGAGGCCGGATTTGAACTCAGGTCTTCCTGACTCCAGGGTCAGTGCTCTATTCCCTGTACCACCTAGCCTCCCCTTCGGAATTTCATTCTTGAGAGCTCTCCATTTTTACCAGTATGGCTTCACTTACAACTTGAAGGCCCTTACAACTTGGACATTCTATGTCTTAAGGTCTGTTACAGCTTTTAAGACACTGTTATATGCTCTAGGGGTTCTTCAAGATAGGTATTGCAGATGATCCTGTGATTTGCAATGATTCAGCTTGAACGTCACATTTTACAGACTAGGAAATTGAGGCTCAGAGATGTGAGTGTTCACACTAATATTCAGTCTTTTAGTATTTGCTACTGAAAGGAAATGGATATGGAATTTCCCCGAGTGGCGTTGAATGTAGAGCTTTTCCTTTTCTACCTTCTTCTCAATTTAGACATCCCCCCACGAAGATCAGTTTCTGCCACTGCACCTGTCAGTTTCTGTGGGAATAAATACAAGCAGGAAAATGCATCCAAGTCCCCCACTTCAGCACAAATAAATTAGAAAATTTTCATAAATAGAAATTACACTAATGGAAAAACTGCTTTAAATGATTAATGAGCACTCTTTACCATAAATCGACTGCCTAATTTGCAACCTGAACTTTCAGAATGCTGATTTAGTTATTATCCCGACCTCACTAAGTGCACTATTTCAGGTTATAAAATACATTTCTACCAAGCTTTCCAATGAAGAAACAAATGAACAAAAACTGCTACACAGGCACTCATGAGAAACTCCAAGAGATAAAAAGTTGTGTTGTGTTCATAGTAGTTCCTAAATAAGAAAAGCAAAGAACTGACCAGCATTTTGGTGAATACAAGTGCTGTACTGGAGAAATTGTAGAACTTTGGAAATATCTTACCCATAAGCTATTGCTGAATTTTTCTTCTCCTTTCCTCAGGCAAACTTCATGAAAAATTAGTCTCTGCTTGTTGCCTCCATTTTGTTTCCTTTCATTTACCTATCAATGCTTTGCAATTGGCCTCATCACTCAATTGAAATTACTCTCTCTTTAAGATAACCAATAACTTCTTAATGCCAAATCTAATGGTTTTTTCCCAGTCTTCATTTTTCTCTATCTGTTGCATTTGGCAGTTGACCTCCTAGGCCAGTGGTTCTCAACCTCCCTAATGCTGTGACCCTTTAATACAGTTCCTTATGTTGTGGTTGCCCCCCAACCATAAAATGATTTTCGTTGCTACTTCATAACTATAATTTTGCTACTGTTATGAATCATAATGTAAATATCTGATATGCAGGATGTATCTTCATTGTTACAAATTGAACATAACCCACAGGTTGAGAACCACTGTCCTAGATGATCTCCTTTCTGAATTTTTATGAAATGACTCTCTCCTGGTTCTCCCCCTAACTCTACATTCTCTAGGTAACTTTGTCAACTCCCACATGGATACAGAAGGAGAAGATAAGCAGGACTACTACAGGACCTTGGTGAACACCTACAATTAAAGGATAAGATAAGGATGCTAAGTCAGCAAATTAGACTATTGAGGAGTAGTCAGACAAAGAAGAGAACTAGCAACAGAACAGCAAAGAATGGCTGCTTTGGGTTAACCATTTAGAATTTTGATTGATCTCCAAGAGCATCCAAAGTAACTAAAGAGTTTGATCTCACTATCTATGTAGGAAAAATCAAGTAAACAGAAGTTATTATTTAAGCATGCATTTCAATGAGCACCCTACCGAATTAATTCATTACTGAATATATCTGGGATATGTCAAGTGGATAGCACAAAAGGGACAGGGATGACTAGAAGGAAGAGACTATGGAAGATTACATTTGAGAAACCACTCAGGTCTTTCAAAGGTCCCAAACACCTCCCTGCCACAAACATCTATCTTTAATATCAATATTTTCCCAGTTGTAGATTGTTTTATTTTGTCAATGATAACAGAGTAGTATAAAAGACATTATCAGTACACATGAATAAAATAGGAGATAAGCCAATCATGTAGAGAGAATAAGAATTCATCAGTTGTTATTGATGAATAGTTTTTTAAAAAGTGAAAAAAGCCTTCATGAGATCTTCTATAAGCAATTCATGCCAATATAAGAACAAGATCAGACAGGATACAAGGCAACCTACACTGGGAGAAAGAATCCATCATTGAGATCGTGTATTTATTGAAATGTTCGAATAAGTGTAAATAAAAAGAGCACCTGGGCCTCAGGCCCAGCTATGCAACCAATTAGTTGTGTGACTTTGGGTAAGTCTCTTTCTTTACCTCTCAATTACAGGTTCTTCATCTATAAAAGGGAAATAATTCCTGCCTTGCCTACCTTACAAGGTTATTTTAAGGATCCAAAGCACCATATCAATGAAAATGTATGAATAAATAGTTGTTGCTGTTGTTCAGTCACTTCACTCATGACTGAAGTCATTTGAAGGAGTATAAATCTAAATGATATCTATATAAATAGGCAACATGGGGAAAACATGGCACTAGGAGGAAATAAATCTGAGTTCTAGTCTCTATTCTAACACTTAACAGGTGCATAACTATAGGCAAATCAGTAACCTTCAAGGGATTAAGCTGACTGACATTCATTTATTCATACTGCAAATATTTATTAAGTAGTCTTTAAAAAAATTTTTTTTTTTGCTTTTTGGAGGGGGGGGGAAGGGTAGGGTAACCAGGTTAAATGACTTGCCCAAGGTCTCACGGCTAGTAAGTGTTAAGTGTCTGAGGCTGGATTTGAACTCAGATCCTCCTGACTCCAGGGCCAGTGCTCTATTCACTGAGCCACCTAGCCACCCCTATTAAGTACTCTTTAAGTTTACTATACCATTGTGGGTGGAAGTCACAAGCCAAGACATAGCTTCTGCCTTCAAGAAGCTTATAGACTAATAGGGAAATTATAATATATGTATAAGGATAATAAATACAAATTTAAAGATAGGGAAGAAAGCAACTTGTGTGTCCACTTAAGCTTTTTTTTAATTGACTTGTTTACTTTTAGTTTACAATAAGATTCAGTTTCAGAATCACTTGAGTTTCAGATTTTCTCCCCTTCCTACCCCCTCCCCCACCATGGTAGCATACAATCATGTATAGCATCTGCAAACTCTTTCACATTGTACAACTGCCTGGTTGTACAGAAGCGTTGTAACTAATGGAGTGAACAATGGGGAAAAAGAAACAAAACCAAACACAGAAAAGAACGATAGCATGTATTGCTTCAGTCTCCATTTAAACTCTGATCTTTCTAGATCTTTATTGTTGTCTGTTGTAATTCATACTTTCAATACCATTTCTGATGTGTAAAATTGGTTGTTTTATAAATATCTTATAAAAATTCAATTGTAAATAAATTATTGTGGCTGTTAAAAAAATAAAGATAGGGAAGAATATTATTTAATACTAGGAAGAAAGTAGAAGGAAGTTCAGAAGGAGATTCAGACGAGCAGAAAAAAATTGTTTCTAATGTGGCGAAAGTAATATACACTTAAAAAATTAAATAGAACAAAAGTTTACATTTTCACATACAGTACTCTTTTCTATCCTTTTTAATGAAAATATTCACATTTGTGGATGTAAAGTTCATAATAAATTTTCTTACAAAGAACTTGTTATGATACTCCAAATTAAAGCAACATATTCTGTATTATTCTGTGACTGCAGTGCAAAAATAAGCAGAGGGGAGGAAGGTGAAAAACATAGCTCAGGATTACAAAATGAAAGAGGCAAAACCTTGCTCCTTACACAAAAGACTCAGACTTATATATCATGAATACTTTTCAGGAAGAAAGCTGAGAAGAGCTCACCTGCTGAACATGAAATCACATTTTAAAAATTAAACTGACTACATTTAACAAGCAAAAAACAACCAAATGTGGAATACTGATGTGGAAGTAATTCCTAAATAAGCTAATCTGTATTGTCAGACCAACGACTTGTTAGAAGAGTAAAGATCAAAATCAGGAACAAATTGGGAGACTTAAAATGAGAAGAATAGAAGTGCAATTAAAACAACTTCAACCTGACCTATTTTTTTTAATGCCGAAAGTAGAGATATATAACTCATTTACTACAGCAAACATTATGAAGAATGTCTATTTTTAAAAACCTTTCCCTAATCAAGACAGTAACTCACAGCACATAATAGGCATTTAATACATTTTTGTTCAATTGAATAATTGGAAAAACCTGTTAAGGACAGAGGCCACATCATATGTAGGAAATGACTATAATCTTTCTCTTCACTGAGCTCAAAATAAGACACAGGGATCACAGGAACATGAGGAATAGAAAGTCAGAGTATGACCCTTAATAAAAAGAAACACAGACTACAGAGTTAGATAAAGTATTTGGAGATCACTCTGAATGTTATGGCAAATTGGCACCTTTTCTCAGTAAAGTCCTAAGTACATAGATAGCTAAGAGCTGCTTGAGAGGTGGGAGTGAAGTCACATGAAAGGCCTTTTGACAACCAAAGTACAGAATGTGAGCGTCTTGGAATTTTCTGATTCTCAAATAATCAAAAAGGGCAAGCTTTTTACTTAGGACTGGTATCAAAAAGCAGGGATAGATCAAGGAATGATAGTTAATACAGGCATAGCCCATGTTAGGAGTCCATCTTCAACACTGTTTCACAACAACAGTATTATTAATATATTATAACCAAATTATATCATAAATTGGCAAAAGGACATGGCTAATTTCAGGAGACATACATTCTTACTCCCCTTAAGTTAGAAACAAGAAGAGAACATACAAAAAGAGTCTTAAGTCTCAGAAATCAGAAAACGATCATGGGGACAATCTGAAATAGTACCTCAGCTTACATGTCCCCGTGTCATGCTTGTGGCCTGAGAAATACACCAAAATGTACTAAGATATTTCTATTTCTTAAAATTCTGCTTCAAATTATATCCTTTTAAAATGTTACAAATTTGAGATAATTTGTTACATTTGAAGTCAGAGGACCAAATCCCTTCTCTACTAACTGTCCACATAACTTTTGACAAATCACAACTCTTCTTAGGCTTCAGTTTTGCTAACACTAAAATGATAACTTTTCAGGCTGTTTCCAGCTCTAAGTTCCTACAATCTCATTGGTAGGTCTGTTTATAGGAAAATCTACCTATCTTATCTATCCATCCACTTATCTATTTATTTCTACTCAATTCCACAATTTCCTTAACTACTGAAGGGGGATAACCAATACTTGCATTATACTGCTTATAGTGTTTGTTATTATGAGAAAAGCGCTTTTCAAAGCTTAAAGTGAGGTATGTCCTGTAAGCATCTTCATTTTACATCCGAGGAAACAAAGGCAACACCTTCATAGATTATTTACAGATGGGAAAACTGAATTGGCAAGATATCTAAGTGATTTATCTATGGTATCAAAGCTGCTAAGCACATGAAGCAGGACTCAAATCCAGCTCTATTTTTCATTTCCAATCCAGCGTTCAATGATGATCTAAGATTCCACAGCCATAAACCACATAACTGTATTTACTCAGTGAGAGCTGCTTGAATTGTAAGCAGAAGTGACTAAGAGTAGACAACACTGAGGTATCACGAATATCCTAAGATTTTCTTGTGGGTTAATAAATACAAAAGTATGACAAGGTTGAAAGGAGAATGTATAGAAGGGAAAAAGAAAGGCTATGTTTTTTTTCCAAAGGTATTCACACATATCAAAGAAACACTGTTTTTAGGTTCCAGATGGGTTACCTTCTTTAAGCACAGACCATAAACTATGCAGGATTAAACAGATGTTATAAATGAGCATTTTCTTATCCTAAAAGAGAAGTTCAAGCTGGAAAATTACTTTTGAAATGTAATAAGCCTGACTTTGGCAATAATAATTGTGATCTGCATGTAATTCAGTACTACTTAAAAGGGTACTGATGCTGATTATTTTATTCTGGAATCCTTAACACATGGACAAGAATAATGTTTTCACATCCATAATCACATTTGAACTTCATAACAAAATCTCAAGGTTGGAAATGGAAATATTACATTTCCAGAGTAGTTATGAGCAAGTATAACAAAGAACTGAAGATTTCACATCCAGAAGGGAGACGTTTGAAATGACTTGCACAGAATGTGAAACACCTGCACTTCTGCAACAGGCAAGTGACTACAGTTATCTATGTTCAAAGTTCAAAGTTCCTTCTCATAAGGAGGGTAGAAGGGCTTGAGGCTTCTCCACTCTCCAAGTTATTAAGAAGAATCAAAAGCCCCCAAAACAAACACAAAAGCCAATTATAATAAGAAACAGAATTAATAGCACTGATGGCAAGTGCTGTAGCAGTTGACCAGGTGGTGCTAGTCACTGCCCTCTCCTCTTTATTCTTTTTATCTCTAGAGATTTGACTACAGCATCAAACATAGATTCCTCTTTGGCACTTAAAGCCCTTTACAATTTTGCTTTAAGCTAGTTTTCCTACTTACTTATTACAGATTATTCCCTCACCCATACTCTATACTAGAGCTAAATTAGTCTTCTCACTATTCATCATACATGTCCTACATCCCCTATCTCTGTAACTTTTGCACTGGTCATGTCTAATACCTGCACTCCCACTTCACCTGACTCCAGGAATTGTTAGTTTATTCCAAGATTCAGTTCAAGTATTATACAAAGCCCTTCCTGACTCCACTACCGCCAACAGTTACTTCCTTAGCCCTTAAATCACCTTTTATCTATTTTGCACATAATATATATGTATAGATATTCTCAGTCCTGGCTGGAACGTAAGTTTCATGGGGGCAGAGACTTTCATTTTTGTATTTGCGTCCTTAGTGCCTACCTATTATGGAAGTCTGGAGAATCAGAGGTTTTAAAAACAGCTTACTGAAAAGTAAACTTTACTAAAAAAAAAAAAAAGCAGACCCAAGATGGCAGCATAGAAGCAGGAAAACTCCATGGCTCCCTCCATAATGACCTCAAATACCTATAAAATATGACTCTAAACAAATTTTAGAACTACAGAAACCCAAAAAGTGACAGAAACAAATCTCCCGCTGAAGGCAGCCCAGCAGGCAGATAGGAAAGATTCATCACAGCTCACTGGGAGTGGACCCCAGCCCTACCTGAGCCCAAGGTTTTAGCCCCAGGGCAGCCCCAACCAGCAGCAGATCAACAGTAGCAGTGGTGGTTTCCAGAATTATCAACTCACAAATGCCAAAGACAAAGTAAAAGTTCAGTATAGAACTCTTGGAACTGGGGGGGGATGGAGGACCGGTTCTGGTCCCTGACCCTGGAGCTAGAAGTGTCAGTGGTGTGGTGGCCCTGCTGGCCTGCAGATTGTAGGGGGGCTAAGCAAACATTCAGAGGGTAATCGCTCCTGTTTTAACCTACCTGGATCTAGATTGCAGTCTTGGGTGGAGGTCCTGGGGTGCGTGACCAGTGAGCCAGAGCTTTGTGGGGGCTGCAGAGATAGAACCCTCCTAATAGCTCCGGCAGCTACGAAAATCCCAGTGATTTGGGACAAAGCTCTCCCCTCTGGAAGCAGATCTCTACTGCGGCAAAGAGCTCAAAAAAAGCTTACTGATAGATACAGGGCTGTTAAGAAGATCAAATAAGTTTTGCATATCACATTTTAAAGCTTGCAATGTATATACTATATACACACTATATAAATATCTAATATTACTACAAGCCTGAGATTCCATGATTCTGCTACTATTCACATTTTACAAATGAGAAAACTGACACTCAAAATGTGAATTAACTTGCCCATGGTCAGATGGTTCGTAAGGATCAGAGCCATGACTAAAACCCATAGTCTATTGACTTTAAAGCTGGTGCGCTACTAAGCTGTTTCTCTCGGATATATTCTCTTCATCGCTGTCTGCCTAAAACATAGTATAATGCTTCCTTCTTAAGTAAGGCGTAACAGAAAGCTAGGATTATTTGAATTCAAGTGAAAAAGAAGTTTACGTTGTATGGCTGCATCAATGAATGGATAAAAAAAAATTTATTAAGGACTCATTTCAATTATTTATAGCATGGTGGTAACAGCTCTAGTTACCTTTACTCCATTGTTACAAATTGCATCCTTGCCTAGAATAGCCACATTTCCAATGCAAGAATTATTCAAAAAGAGGGCCAGAGGAGACAGTAAGCCTGTATCAGTATAAGCACTTCCATACTGCCAATGACAAAGGACTGTCATTTCCTCCAACAAAAACGCCAAGATATCTTTGTTTCATAAGGTTTAGGTGGGGAAGAAAACTTTGAAATCATCCACTCTAACTGACTCATTTTGTCAGTGATGAAACTGAGGCTTAGAGAGGTTAAGTGAGTTTTCTAAGCTCACACAGGTAGCAAGTAGGATGAATATAAAATCCAAAACATCTGACTCCCAATCTAGCATTCTTTTGATTCTAGTATGTTTCTGGAAAATGTAAGACAGCATGGCAGAATGGGAAGAGAGCCAGAATCTCAAAGCTGGAAGCCCTTCATTTGAGTCATGCTTCTGATATTAACTATAAGACCCTGAGCAAGTCACTCAAGCTCCTGATTCATTTACAAGGTGATGATAACATTTTATTATCTACTAAATATGACTACTGAGAAAAAGAGACTTTGTGAATTTTAAAGTGCTGTGTAAATTGTTGTTATTTGCCTCTCTGAAACTTTTACATTCAGCATACACCTCATCCTCTTATACAAAAACAAGACAAAAGAATTTACAACACACCAGGACATGCACAAACGTTTGGTTTGCAAGAATCAATAGCAGGCATGCCTTGACATAAGTGAGTCGGTGGCTATGTCTCAGCAGAATAGGTTATTATTGTTTAATAATAATAATAATAATAATAATAATAATAATAATGCCCCCTATCGCCGAGGTGTAGGACATACCATCATTTCAGGTCTGGATTTATGGCAACTATGTCTTAACTGTCCCAAGAATAAGTGGGGTCCTTTCTGAAGAGGATGTGGCTGTTTATCTCTGACCAGTGAAAGGGGACTAGGATGTTTGACTCAGCTGCTCAGATTATGAAGAATACTTACTATTTACGAAACTTGGGTCTATGTTTTTCTCTAACAGCCGATTTAAGTTTATTCCAATATTTAATCTTTATACATGAGAAACAAGAGAGATGTACATAACTAAATGGGGCAGCTAGGTGGCTCAGTGGATACAGTGGAGGGCCTGGAGTCTCTTTATGAGTTCAATTCCAACCTCAGACACTTATTATCTGTGTGATCCTGGGCAAGTCACTTAACCATGTCTGCCTTAGTTCCTCATCTGTAAAGTGGGCTAGAGAAGGAAATGGCAAACCATTCTAGTATCTTTGCTAGGAAAACCCCAAATGGGGTCACAAAGACTTGAATATGACTGAAAAAGAACTAAAATACAAGTACCTTAATATCTGCTTTTAAAAAGAGCAACAAGAAGGACATTCATTTATTTTGGTGGATCTACAATAGTCTTCTCATATTGGAGAGACAATTTATGAAAACATGTTCCAGTCCTCTATTTAGTTATCAAGCTGATCTTCCTAATTAAAGCACAGGGCATTATATACTGATCATATACTGTTCTGTAGGCACTAAATTCCAGTGGCCTCCCTATTACCTCCAGGATCAAATACAAAATACTGTTTGACATGCAAAGCCCTTCATACCCTAGCCCCTCTTACCTTCTTACACTTGATTGCTCCCCAAATAACCTGGCAATAGAGTGACACTGGACTCCTTGATGTTCCTTTCACAAGATACCATGCACTTTCACTGGCTCTCCCCTTTGACTGGAATTGCTTCCTTCTTCCATCCTGGCTTCCTTCAAGTTTCAGCTAATATCCCACTATCTACAAGGAGCCTTTCTTGATCGCCCTTAATGCTAGTGTCTTCCCTCCGCTGATAATCTAATTTGTCTTGTACCTATTTTGTCTATACATAATTATTTGTATGTTGTCTCCCCCCTTGAATGTGAAGTCCTTGAGGCCAGGGTCTGCCTTTTACATTTCTATGTATTCCCAGAGAACTAGCACAGCACCTGGCACATGGCAGGCACTTAATAAATGCTGATGAGTCTTTCTGACTCCAGGTCTAGCACTCTCTCCACTGTGCCTCCTAGATGCTAAATATATATTATTAGCACTCAAAGAAGATTTAGGAACTGGAATGCTCAAGTTAGAAAGGGTGGTAGAACACAGAATGTTAAAACACACTATTAAAACACATAAAATATAAGGGCCTTTTTAATACAAAGTTTTAGAACTTAATATTTGAACAGGGAATATTAAAACATGAAGGAGCTTTAAGGTTGTCAACTCAGTCTAACTCTTGCTTTTTACAAGTGACAAAATGAAGGCTCAGAGAAATTAAACAACCAAATAACCAGATTACAGATTCCTAGTACCACTGTTTACTTAAAACAATTTGTTGGGTTTTTTTCCTGATCTATGCCCAGTTGTTGAGTAGACAAGTATGTATCTACCTATAATTTTAATAAAAGAATTGGTATAATGGCATTTTTAAAAAAATTCTTAAGTAGCCACCTTTATTTACTGGTCTAATTTGAAAATTTCTAAAATAGTATATGGATGTCAAATTACATCTGATTTAAAAATACCTCTAAATATTTGGAAAATATCATTAAAAGCACATGATGAAATTATTGGCCAATTCAAACTTTGGCTGTTCCATCTGTTTGAATTCTGACTTACAATAACAAAAGTTGACTGTTCAGTCAATACCAGATGTCACTCCAGATGCTAAAAAGAGAAAGACACAGATAGAGACAGAGATGTGTTCTTAATGTAAATTATCTCAATGCTCCTTAATTAAATTCACTCCACAGCTTTTCTTAATGGAAAGAACACAGAAAAAAAAACAGAACACAGTCACGTTCTTCTAAAGAGAAAGCCTCTCGTGACTGTTGGCCTTCAATGTCTCTGGAGTTTCCATGGTTAGGAAGTCTGTAGCTGTAACAAAGGAAGGAAAAGAAATTCTTGAATCATTTAGGCTGGTTTAAGGAAGTATAGGAAAAAGTTTCAAGTGAACTTTTAAATTTTCTTTTTAAAAGCAAATTAAGGGTTTGATATTCAAATTTAAGTGGCTTTTAATACAATTTCATACTTAATGATCACATATTACGAGCCTAGCACTGAACAGAATCCAAAATAGACATCACAGTGGTAAGCTAGGTGACGTAGTGCACATAGCCATGGAGCTGGAGCCAGAAAGACCTGATGCCAAATTTAATTCCAAGACATTTACTAGCTGTCATTTGTCTTCTGTTTGTCTCAGATTATTCATTTATAAAATAGGAATAATAATACTTCTCATAGTTGTTGAGAGGATAAAATCAGATATTTGTAAAGTGCTTTGAAAAATCTTAAACACTACATAAATGCTAGTTATTTTTATTATCAAAGAATTTTGAAGCTGAAAAGGTTGTTGGAACACATAGGTACTCTGAGCTAGAAAAGACTATACAGCACATAATGGTGCTTGGATATAGAAAATTAAAACAGAAATGTAGAATATTAAAGTTTTAAGGTAGGTAGATTTATAGATAGATCACTCTGACCAGACTTCTCAATTTTGTTGCTTTTGTTCAATTGGATATGACTCTTCATGATCCCATTTGGGGTTTCCTTGTATAATGCCAAGCAAAGGCAACTTTCAAGGTTCTGATTACCAGCATAGCAAACCCCATTTATTCAGCAAACATTCACAGAACAGAGAAAAATCAAAATACAGTATAACTCATACATTTCACAAGGAAGTTCTCAATTCAATACAGGTAAGTCAAAGTCTCTTCTCAAGTGGAGATCAGACTACTTCTTAATTCAGTCCAGGTACTACTCTACCCCTAGAGGGTGCATTCATTTAATCAGTCAAAAGTCTCACTTCTCAAAAGGAGAGAGTTCTTCTCAAATGGAGATCAGTTTCCAATTATAAACAAAGTACACTCATAAAAAGGCCAAAGGTTTCCCACCCCTGGACTCAAAGTAATTACAATACCATCCATTAACACTAAGTACTTTCTCAAAAGGGAGCAGGAGAGCACAAAAGGCCATCTACCCTTAAGCCATCACAAGGTCAAGATAACTTCTCAGCATAGAAAGGCCAAGGAGAGGCCTTTCTTTTATCTTCACTCAGAGGTAAGCCCTCAGCAATCTCAGTTCCCGGGGAAACAAGGCTCAACAAAGCCATAGCCAGTGTCTTCATCAAGTCACACTCATCCTGTAGAGCAGTCCCAGAACCCCTGAAAGTATCAGCAAGGCCCCCTTCCAGGATTTCTGTGAACATACAACAAGAAAGTCCTTCTTCAGAGCTTCTGCACCAACAGCCAAGTTCCAAGATCTCTACAACAGCAGCACTGCCCACCATCCGGTGAATCTGGAAAAACAACATCAAAACAGACAAAATACCAGCATCACAGCCATGCTTCCTCAGTTCTCAGAAGCTCCAGGTGGCAGTCCTAAAAAGTCCTGGGCAGCTCCAATGGGTTCTTCGCAATCTCTCTCAGCAACTCAGGCACCACTGGATACTGCTCTTCCCAAAAGTCCTTCTTCTTCTGGCCTTCCCCAGGCTTGAGCCTTCCTTTCCATTCATGGCTCTTCCTAAGTCAGCCCCCTCTCTTCATGCCAACAAGTCCATCCCACAAGTGGAATTCACAAGCTCTGGGTCTTAATACTCAACCCAAAAGCCAAGTCAATTTGGGGGCATCTCCAAATTACATTACCATTACATTTTTTGTATCAGCAAGCACCCTAGCATACCTAGGGCGGCTGTTAGCACAGTTTCTTAGATCTGCTCTTCTAAAGGAAAGCAACTCAAAATGGGTTAACAATCTTTCTTTAATCAAACAAGCCTATCATTTACCTAGTTCAGGGGAAAAAGACAGTACCCTGAACTCCAGAGAATACAAACCCAAGTTACAAGCACAAGTTATAAACACAAGTTACAAGCAGACCAAGAAACAGATCAGCAGATGGGCTTCCAACCATCTGACCATCACATCCATTACCTATTCAAGTTACCAGAGAGGGAAGCATCAACATCTGGGTTTTTCAAAGTTGGGGGGGAGGGAGGAGTGGGCTCAAAGGGCTTCCCAGAGTCTCATGTGGCCAAATCACACAACTCTTCTCAAACTGAGCCCCAAAGCAAACCTCACACCAGGGCGTATATATAGCCTCCTGGGTCAGAGAATGTCACAGCCCTCTTGACCCACAGTTCAATTATAAAGTAACAAGGTGTGGCCATTCCCAAAAAACAAGCCTCCCACCACAGGCTCCACATGACCACATTCAGCCTATTAGGGGGCAGAGTATACTTTCAAATCAGGGAACATTCTCAGAGACACTTAAGCCTATCAAAGGGTCTAGGGGCAGGAAAGATTTTCAGATTCCCATTACACCTTGTCGAACATAATGAAGTGGTTTGCAGTTTCCTTCTCCAGCAAATTTTACAGATGAGGAAACCTAGGCAAAGCGCAGTAACTTGCCCAGAGTCACATATGTGTCTGAGGCCAGATTTGAACTCATGAAAATGAGTCTTCATAACTCCAGGCCCAGAACTCAATCTGATGGGGCAATGGGACCGCTAAAAGCCCCTGAACTTTCCCACAAATTTGAACAACCCAATCCCTAGTGTTTCACCTAAGGCATCCAGCCCATCCCAGTCTACCTAGATACTCAATAATCCTTTTATTGTCTTTTCATTGTGGCCCTACCACTTAACTGCTTTCATAGTCTGCACCTAGTCCACCCCATATTACTTGTCACTCCTTAACTCTATCCAGATCTTCCCGAAGTCTTTTTCTATATAAAAGTATTAGTTCCATCCTCATCAAATTCAGAGATTTACTAGAAATCTTGCCCACCTAACCAGTGTTATTACAAAACCTTACTACTCCTACTGAAAGAAGACTTAAGTGGTTGAATTCTTTTGGGGCAGACACACCCTGTACAGTTGCAATTTTGGGTTCTAAGGACCCCAAACAGTAACATATCCACCATTCCTCCTACACTTCTCAACATACAAATGGGTAAACTGATGTGATTTGCTTAAGGTCATAACATGAGTGAAAGAGTCAGAATTAGAACACAGACTTTGAGAATCTTAGTTTAGAACTTATTCCCCATTATGCCACAGTTTCTCCCAAGAAATATATGGCACTCTTTGTATTTTCTCTAAGTACATTAGACTTGTAATTCTCAAACATACTAAAAAATACACAAAAGTCAGTCTCAAGCTGGATTGTTTTATCCCGGAAAAAGAAATAAATCGTCATCTAATTTCCTTCTCTCATTTATGAAGAAAAGACCTCACCATAATGAAGAGGAAGGTGTATATTGTTTTCAAAAACAAGAAAAATCTTTCACATTTGTAGAGTATTTTACTGTTTGCAAAGTGTCCCCCTCACAGCAATTCTGTGGGGTGATTCTGTACAAGTTTTATTATCTCAATTTTTGTATGTGAAAGCAAAGTGAATCATACAAGGTAACATAATTAGAAAGCAGCAAAGTCAAGTCTTGAAATCAGGACTTCCACGTCTAAGTCCTATGCATTGTACTAAACCTAAGGTTCTTAAAGTGTGGTCCAAGGACCCCTGGAGGAAGCCTCCCAGAGAGTGTATGAGGTCAAAACTATTTTTTCAATAATACTGTGATATTGTTTGCCTACTATAATACTCAAAGGTGGGATTTAAGTTGACTCTTGAAAGAAGTCAGAGAAAATAAAAAGTGGAGAAGAGAGAGAGAATTACAGGTGAGAGGGATACCTATTACAGAGGCATGGAGATGTGAGATGGAATATTGTGGTCAAGGAACAGCAAGTAGGCTACTATCACTAGAACATAAGAGTGCATGGAGGAGAGCAAAATATAAGAAAATTAGAAAAATGGGAAGGGTCTAGGTTATAAAGATCTTTAAATGACAAACAGGAATTTATATTTGACCCTACAGGTAATAAGGAGTCACCAGAACTCATGGGAATGTGTGTGGGTTGGGGAAGGGGGTGCAAAGGGTGACAGACAGTCAGACTTCTGATACAGAAAAATCACTCTGGCATCTAAGTGAAAGACAGATTGGAATGGGAAGAGAATTGGGACAGGAAAATTTAGAAAAGGCTGCAAGGCAAGATATAGTACTGAGTACCTAACAATGGGGCAGTTGTGTGAGTGAAGAGGATAGGGCATATGTGAGAGGGTTGAAGGTAGAAATAACAAGGTCTGACAACAAATGGGATACATGAGATGTTGAAGAGCGTGTGAGCCTGGGTGAGGTTACCCATAAGGGAGTTGGGAGGATTTGAGGAAAAAATAAAGAGTTCTGGTTTTGGATATGTTGAGTTTGTGATGACTAAAAGACATCGAATTCAAGATGTCCAAAAGATAGTTAGTTGGTGATGTGGGACTGGAACTAAGGAGAGAGACTAGGACCGGATATATAGATCTAAGAATAATCTCCACAGATTGAACCGATGGGATCTGATGAGATTATAATGGGAGAGAGTACAAATGAAGAAGAGAAAAGGACCCAGGACATAGCCATGGGGGACACCCAAGGTGAGAGGGAGTGCTATGAATGATGAATCACCAAAGGAGATTGAGGAGCCAGTCTTCTAATAAGTAAAGAAGAAACCAGCCAGTAGGCAATGGGGAACACCCAAGCTACACTTTGAAATCAACAATATTTAGAGAACAGAGATTATACTTCTTTTTCTTGTTCTCTGGGGGCTGAACCAGAATCACTGAGTAGATGTTTCAGAGAAGCAGATTCTAGTTTGAAATAAAGAAACATCTGAACAATTTTGATGTTGTTCAGTCAATTCAGTCATATCTGACTTGTGATCCCTTTTGGGGTTTTCTTAGCAAAGATCCTAGAGTGGTTTGCCATTTTTTTCTCCAGCTCATTTTACAGATGAGGAACTGAGTCAAAGAGGGTTGAGCCACTTGCCCGGGATCACACAGCTAGGAAGTGTCTACAGTCAGAGCTGAACAGTTAGAATTATGAAAAGGTGGAACATGCTCCCTAGAGAGGCAGTGAGAGTCTCATTATTGAAATATACTTAGTATTACTTTTTTCAGGAGAAGATTCTGGATGACAACCTATCAGAGACTTATTCAGGGAGGGATTTGCAAGATAGCTCTAAGGTCACTTCCAATTCTGAAATTCTAAAATTCTGTGTGACTGCTGATTCTCTAATTCAGAGACTCAGGGAATCATCAAGTTAAAAAGGGCCTTAGAGATCCCCTAGGGATAATTTGATGTATTATCCATTAAACTCAATAATTTTGTGAAACCACTAGGGTTGCATTTTCAGGGAATTATGATAGTAATTTACAAAATAATAGTAGGAATACTTGACTAATGCAATTCATTTCGATTTTCAATTTACCGGTAGACAAAAAAGGATGAAGATGTAGAGATACAGAGAGGAAAGAAGAAGCCTTAGTTGTTTGCATATTGTCTTCCCCATTAACCTGTGAGCTTCTTGAAGGCTAGGACTGTTTTTTTTACCTTTCTTTTGTATCCCCACAGCACTTGGCACATAATGGTTATCCTTCATTCTCAAAGAGGAACAAAATGACATTATTATGTTGGAGTGAAGTTAAAGTGCCTCAGACTATGGCCAATCAGACCAATACAAGCTCAGAAGGCTCTACCACAGATTAGGCATAAAAAGTCTGTATGAACACCTGGGGTGGTGAGGTCTCTAAATCTGCATATCTTGTGGGGGGATTTTTGAGCTATGTGGCACATAAAAGGTGTTTAATACATTTTACTGGGTGACTGAGGAAAGCATATGACATACTTAGAAAATAATGAGCAGTTCAGTTTGGCTGTAACAGAAACTTTGGATAATACTGTGATAGGAGATAATACTAGAAATTGCATGGGGTGAGTAGAAAGAGAAATCAAGTCTCTCATCTGATCTCATCATGAACTAAAGACATGACACATGGCAAATCAAGTAATCTCTTTATTCTCCTCACCCTTAAATTAGAATAATAATGCCTGAGTCCTGCCTACCTCATTGGGCTAGAGGTAGCCTCGTTGGGCTACCTCGTTTAGACAAAATGAAAAAATGGATATGAAAGAGGTTTGTAAACCATGATTTCATACAAGTAAAGAATTAATAAGATATGTCCCAAACTTCAACATGGCATTGCTCACATCATGTTTCTTTTATCAATACTCAACTTCTGATGAACAGAGACAGAGAAACAACCAAGATAAGCAGGTACACTACCTATTATGTTATATAATCTCAATTGGGCTCTCAGTGAGGCAGAGCAGTCCTTTGATTCATCTCTAATTCTCTCTCCTCGAAGAAGTTATCCAAACCTTCTTTTGTCAAGCTTCTCGTGCCTCCTTTATCCCCAGCCTTCTCAACTGAAGACCTCACATCACTTCCCTGGGGAAGCTAAAAGAACAAGTTTTGTTTTACTTCTTCTCTCTGCATCCTCAGCATATAATACACTGATACACACATATTTGGCACTTAGCAGATGGTTGTTGACTGACTGAGGAAGTTAAACATATCTCCTACAACTTCATCTTTATCAGATGAAGAAAACTGGTTTCCCTCCCCTCCTATTTCTGACCCAAAGTAGTACATCCATCAATTACTCTAACTTACCAACAAGTCTGACATTCTTCAACCTGGTATTAAAGGCTCTCCACAATCCACTGCTCCTCTCCACATCCTTTATCTTTTAATCATGTTATAATATTGGCTGTCTCATGAATATACACTATATATATATATATGTGCATGTATGTGTACATATACACATACATATATATGTGTGTGCGTGTGTGTGTGATATATACATATGTATATATGCCATTGCTTATGTCAATCACTTATACTTAGAACATCCTGTCACTTCATCTGGACCAGTTGAAATTCTAACCAACCTTCAAGAACCAATTCAAATGTCAACTGCTTTAGGAAGGTTTTCCTGATTTCTGTAAGTCAAAAATGCACCCTCATTCCTAGGAACTTGGAGAATGCTTTGTTCCCCTCACATATACACTATTATTATATTCTCTTTTTCCTTACATGAATCATAGAATCTTAGCATTGAAAGAGACCCTTAAAAGTCATGGCAATCAGGTAATCACAGCTGTCATACACTTACACACGTATGTATATGTACATATATAATGCTTTACAAGTTTTCAATATCCTTGATGTACCTTATCTCATTCAAGTCTCATAGCAGCTTCATGAGCCTTATACTACAGGTATTACTTGGCATTATTCTCATTTTACAGATGAGAAAACAGATTCTTTGAGGTTAAGTGACTTGTCCAGTCACATAGTTTCAGAAGTGGAAAGTGAATCCAGGCTTTTCTGATTCCAAGTTCGACATTAACCACTATAAGAAATTGCTCTTTGTCAATAGACTATTTCCCTCTTCATCAACAGACAAACAGCTTATCTGAACACCTCCAAGAAAGGGAAGCTCTCTATCCAGTGGGAACCCATTCAATCTTAGACAACTCTAATTAGTAAGAAATTCTTGCTGATATGTAATAAAATCTGCACTCCTAAAGTTACCCTCAGGAGACAAAGAGAACAAATGTAATCCCTCTTTGTGTCCATGACTTATTTCACTTGCTGTGCAGAAATCATATTTCATTGATGATTTTATCTGATCATTTAGCATAAAACAAAAGGTCATTGTTCACAGTAGTGAAGAAACATATATTCATCCCTGTGCTAGGAGCTATAGGAAAAGAAGAAAAAGAAAAGGCAGAACTTACAACCATGAAGAAAGGACAATTGGTATAATGGAAAGAGCATCAGACTTAGAGTTAGGATTACTGGATTCAAATTCTTACTGTGATTCATGATAGCTCTGTGACTCAAACAAATCACTCTCTCTATGCCTCAATTTCCTGATCTGTGAATTAGGAATCATTATACCTATCTATGCCGCTGGCCTATTATGAGAAAAGTACTCTGTTAACTCTGAAGTTTACATAAAAATTTGCTAGTTTTGTTCTTAATAGATATGACAATGGCATAACTATATAACATATGACCATTTAACCTCTAAAAGATTCAAATTCCTCCTTTGCAAAATAGGGATAAAAACACTTACATTAGCAGCATCCCAGTGTTTTTCTAAACAAGGTGCTATGTAAATCTTAAAGGATTGTGGATCTGGCCTCATTATTACTTTTAGGTTTTTTTGGCTAGCAACGGACAAATACTGGTAAATCCACTGCACACCATGAATCCAACCCAAGCTCTGTAGGCCTGGAATCTGCTTCAGGTACACTTCAATCTAAATGCAAATGTTCCATGTTTCCAACAAGCTCCTGAGAGATTGACTGGATCCCCTCAGCTCGAGGTTAGCTGAGTTCAGAATGAATAGTACTGTAGCTCAAAGAAATTGTTTCATCCTGTATGCAGGCTTATAACATTTGCAAGTATGATACCGGCTTGGACCAACAATGCCCATCACACAGGACCTTGGAGTCCAAGTGTAGTTACAAAGTCATGAAAATTCTTGGTCTATTTTTTTAAACAATGAGACCAGAACCTTTTCCCAAGGACAGTAGATGCCTTCTATGAAATAACCATGTTGAAATCATATCTTGATTTATTTAATCAGTCCTGCCACTGTTTATACTATATCTGGACTCCTCTCTGGAAAGAACCTGTCAAGAACATGAGTGAATCCTCCCAATCTCCTCATGACTACACCAATCCCTAAAACTATGGTCCCACCTACCAACTCTTCTTCAGTACTAAAAATCTATGTAAAGTTGTCTGTGTCTCCTGGTTGTACTTTCTCACCTCTTTTATCACTAAAATAAGCCTTTTGCTTTCTTAGATTTCCTTGTCAGCTGATTCTGAGCTTTTATATTTTTTACTATTCTTAAAAGGAATACTACAGTGATTCCCATACTATTCTTATATGACTACGCATGCTATGGTGTTATAATCATGCTTTGCTACCTGCATCCTCCATCACCTTTGGTACATTGTTTTAAAAATATTTTTTAATTAAAAAAATTTTAATATAGAACTAAAATATTTCATAAGTACTACTTCTATCTTTTTAGGCCACTCCCTTTTCATTTCTTTTTAGAATTATTGTGAATCTGTGACTTCAGAATTTCATTCTCGAGAGCAGTCTCCAATACCCAATCAACTACCAAATCCTACAGGTTCAGCCACTACAATACTTCTTCCATTCATTCGCTTCTCTGACATCTGAGTACCACCACCCTAGTCCTAGCCATATTGCTGTTGTTGTTGTGTTCGTCCTTTGTTTTCTAAGAGGACCATGGAGTCAGGGAAATGATGACATGACTTGCATTTGACTTTGATTTGAGTGAGAGGGCTATGCAGGGTCACCAGCCTCACTGTCTCCTCCAGAGCCATCTGGATAAAGTGACCAGATATTTATCAGGATGACTGGAGATGATAGCCCAGGATGCAATGGGAGACCCTGGCCATTTTAGGCTAAGGTCTTTTCACATACTCACTTAGAGTATGTGAAATTCAGTGAATGGGACTATTAAGTGAATAGGACTCTTTAACAAGTGAGTCGAGGGATGGACCCTTTAATTAGAAAAAAAGAAAAATATTAAGTTGGAAGGTTGCTGTTCCAAAGAGAAACAGTTACCATTGGCATTCACTCAAAGCTTGGAAGGTGCAAAATACAGCCATTATGTAGAGTTTGTGCAGGGACCTATTTCTTTCTTCTTTTACCAAACCTTAAACCCAGTTCATTCTGAAGCTCATACATTGGATCACAATAGGTCCCTGCCCTAGCCATATTACTTCTTGCTTGGACTATGCTAATAGTCTCCTAAAGGGTCTTTCTACCTTTAGTCTTTTCCTCCTAACCTATCTACCACCCAGCTGCCAGCTGTCTAATGCACAGCACTATCCTGCTTAAAAATCTTCAGGGATTCCTCATTGCCTCAGGAAGAAAACACCAAGTCCTCAGTTTAGAATTCAACGCCCTTCACAACCTGGCTCCACTCTATCCATCCTTCTTTCACCACTCCCCTTTATTCACTGTATATTTTAAATTAAATGAATTCTAACCACTCTGTAATCTCATCCTATACTGTCCTGACTCCTTATCTCTGTATATACTTTTCTACATGCTTGGAATGATCTTTCCTGCTTCCAGCAGCCCACTAAGTTCCTTTCCCCATCACTCTCCCTTGCTACATCCTCACTTCCTTCAAGGCTGAGTTCCTTGAAGCCCACCTCCTCTGTGAAGACTTTCATGATCCCTGGCTGAAAGTAATATCTCTTTTCTTAAATATTTCATATTACTCTAATTAGACCACTCCAAGAGAAACTATATCACACATTTCTAAGGGCACACTTTATCTTACTTCACAACTTATAAGCTCTTTCAGAGCAGCAATTATTTTTACATTTCTTCATCAACAGCACCATTCACAATGCATTGTATATAATAAATATTTTTCCCCCATACGGTATTTTTTAACAGCTAAAGGATATTTATAAAATAATTACAACAATAAGGTCTAGAAAGGACCTTAGAAATTATTCCATACATCCTTCATTTTACAGATGGGCAAGCTGAGTCTAAGAGAGGAAAAGGGACTGAGCCTAGGTGGAGCAACAGCTTTTTGGAAAAGCCAGTGCTGGCACTTAGACTGATAATTCCCTGTTCATCAGAGCCAAGCTTAGTGAATTAAATAGATTACTAAACTGGATCTACATTCTCCCCATGCCCTCCCTTCCTAAACGAATAATGACAAAATAAACTGATATGACTTGAAACTAGTACCAGTGTTAATTCCCAAGGAGTCAAGACATTCTATGAACAACAGCAGCAGTGGACAACACTGAGGCAGGTATCTGTTATAAAGTCTGTATTACTGTATTCTGGTCTAAAAGGTCTTTGAGGTCTTTCCCAGGCTAAATACTCATTGAGGCACAGATAATAGGGGTTTAAAGAGCCCCAAGAATTCTTCTAATTCAAACTATACTTGGAAAAGACAGTCTTCTGCCTTATTACTAAGGAGCTAACCTAGCTCCTGTCTGAATACCTCCAAGGAAGAAGCCCATTCTGTTTGTGAATAGTTTTCATTGTTAGGAAGTTTATCCTCACACCCAAATAAAAGCTGTTTACAACTTCCTAGTTTTGATATCTAAGATCAAGCAAAACAAGTGTAATTTATCTTCCAAAAGACAGCCTTAAATCATATTCACCCTCAGTCTTACCTTCTCTACTTGAGGAATCAAATTATATCATGTATAAAACACTTTATAAACCTTAAAATACCACATAATGTGAGCTTTTACTATTATCATATTATGGCCAAATCTTCATTATTGAGAATATATGGGGAGGTTCATTAAAACCTATTCTTGAGGCAGCTAGGTTGGTGCAGTGAATAGAGCACCAGTCCTGGAGTCAGTAGAACCTGAGTTCAAATCCAGCCTCAGACACTTGACATACTAGCTGTGTGACCTTGGTCAAGTCACTTAGCCCCAATTGCCTTGCCTTCCCCCCTCAAAAAAGAGAATCTGTTCTTATATATGAGTTCTTCCACTAACAATTTCTTTTCTCTATTGTTGCATGGGGGTTATACTTGGCTCTTAAAGGACTAAAGTGATTAAATGACTTAAATTCTCAAGGTCAATAGGTCAAAAAGGGCTAAAGGCATATTAGAAATTATCTAGCTCAGTCTCCTCCTCTGAAATATCAGGATACTGAATGCAAAAGAGCCTAAGCAATTTTTCAAGGGTCACACAACTAGTTGCAGGGTTCTTATCATGGCCAGATGCTCATTCCCCTTTACCTTGCAGCCACAGAGAAAACGAGTGATTAATAAAATCAGAGAATTTCAGAAGCAGAAAGGACCTCAGAGGCAATCCAATCCAAAGCAGACCTGAACAGGGAACCCCTTGACAACAAATTGCTAATATCAGAATTGGCAATAATTATTTTTCTCTAAATCAAAGAGACCATAAAACCCCAAAAGCCCTATTCTCACATTAAATCAATATTTTATTATGTGCAGCCTTAAAAGTGTTATGATTTAAAGAAAAAAGAATATCTATGTAATTCAGATCTCCCCATCATGACATTTCTTAGCTATTTATGGCATCAGAAATAGTTAGGAATCTATAATTAAATAGCTTATTTGGTTTCCCTTTCAAGAACTCAAACACTTATAAAATTGGTATTAAGTTACCCAGTAAACTGCTGAAGCATTTTTCATTAACATTTCATTCTGTCACCTCTCAAAGGATATAATATTCCAGTGGATGTCTAACTTGCTGTTGATCTCCAGACCCCGAGTTTCCTGTCTCTCCTCCTCAAGCTGTTTGGGGTTTGCAAACTGAGTCCTTTCCGCAGGTGACTCTGGGAAACTCTCAAAGTTGAACTTGTCTACTTGAATCGCCATTCTGCAAGAAGGGATAGAAGGAGGAAAAAAAAAAAAGAACTAATCAGAAGGGTTTTTTCCCCTAAATATCTTGAGCCTATTTGTTCACGACAGCATAAGACAATATAATAAATTGTTATAACCACCCACAGAATCAAATAATTTGAGAGTTAGAAGGGATCTCAGTAGCAATCTGGACCAACTTACATGCCATAGGAATTCCCTTCATAAAAATACACAAAAAGTGATTTTCAAGTCTCTGCTTAAAGACTTCAAAGAAGGGGGAATATAATACTTCTCAATGTAGCCCATTCCACTTTTATTGTTAATTCATAACATTCATTTAAATAATAAGAAATAACAGCACTACTAATCATGCCTTAACCTTACACTTGGGTCAACTGAGATCCTACTTGGAAACTAAGATACATTTAAAGATTCACACTTGGGAATTGATCTGTGATTAAAAAAAAAACACCAAAAGTTTCCTCAGGGTAATCTCCATTTTGCAGAGATAAAAGACACTTCACCTTATATGCTTTAGATACTTTAAAGATTCAGAATGTTGTCAGTATGCATCCCGCCTCCTCTGACAGAGATCATAATTCAGCAACAATAAAAACAGTAATAGCAACCCACGTAAACATACTGTTTTAAGGTTTATAAAGTTTGTAAAGTACTTTTCTTGTAACAATCATATTAGGTGGGTAGCTGCATACCATTGTATCCAAAGCTACTACCAGTCCCCTGGATCATTCCAGCACTCCTCAGGGGGCAGTACTGCCTACTCTGGGAATCTATGCTAGGTCACTCTCCTTTTCTTGGATACTCTCTCCACTCTAGGTTTTCATGACATTGCTCTTAAGTTTTCCTTCAGATAGTTCAATCTCAAGTATCTTTACTCGTCTACTAGCCACTAGTTTCCCAGAGGCTCTCTTCCCCCTCTATACTATCCTGCTATTTGGTAATCTCACCAACTTCACTGGAGCTGAGTAGCTTCTCTTCTGACCTTCAGTCTCACATCACATCACATCTCACATCACCAGTTGCCTATTGGGCATCCAGAACTATATATCCTATATTTTAAACTCAACATTTCCCAAACTGATTTCATTATCCTCCCATTCCCAGTTTCCCTATTACTGTAGAGGGTACTTTTATCTTCCCAGTTTATTCCTCATCTCCAGTCTGCTGCCAAGTCCAGTCATTTCTATCTTCAACATATCTCTCATACATGTTACCTTCCTTCCTATGACACAACCTATATACAATTTTGCAAACCCCCATCACCTTATGCCTAGACTACTGCAACAGTCTGCTGGTTGGTCTCAATCGTCCTAAATCACAGGTGTGATCTTGTGATCTCTTACTCTATAAACTTCAGTTACTAATGTCTTCAGGACCAAATATAAAACCTTATTTCACTTTTTAATTCCTTGAAAACCTATCCCACCTCTTCCCTTTCCAGTCTTCTTATACTTTATTCTGCCTTCACATACTCTATGATCCAACAAACTTGCCTTTTTTTTTTGTTTGCTATTTTCACACTCTGTCTTCCACCTCCATAACTTTTTACTGGCTGTCCCCTGTGCAGAGATAGTGCAATGGATAGAGTGCTAGGCTCTCTAGAAAAGGACTTTTCTTCCTGAGTTCAAATCTGGCCTCAGACATTTAAGAGTGGTGTGACACTGGACAAGTCACTTTATCTTTTTTGCCTCAATTCCTCATTGATAAAAATGAACTAGAGAACAAAATGGCAAACCAATCCAGATCTTAGTTTTGGAAAAAAAAAAAACAAAAAACAAATGGGGTTACAAAGAATCGGACACAACTAAAATGATTGAAAAACAAAACTCCTGTGCATGGAATGCTTTCCATATTAATCTCTGCTCCTTTCTTACCCTTAAGACTTGGCTCAAATCCTATCTTTTTGCAAAAAGCCCTGTCTTTCCAATTGGCAATGCCTTTTCTGAATCACCTACAATTTATCCAGTATATGGCTTGTATCTATATGGTGAATGAATGTTCTCCTCTACTGGAATGTGAATTCCTTGAGGGCAGGAACTGCTTCTTATATTTCTTTGTTTCCCTAGTGCTTAATACATTTGCTTCTCACAGATTAAGGGCTTAATACATGTTTGTTGACCAATTTTTAACATGTTCAAAACAGATCATTATCTTTCCCTCAAAAAAGCAGCCTTTCACAAACTTCCTTTTTACTGTTGATAGCAAATGACATCCTTCCCATTACCTGAGCTCAAAATCTCAGCATCATGCTCAGCTTTTTACTCTCAATCGGCATAAGTACCCAAAGAATTGCCAGACTGTTTTGTAATTTTGTAACAGTAATTGCTGTTACTGTTTCTTTGTCTACAACATCTCTCACATATATCTCTATCTCTCCATTCACAAACTGGTCATCCGGTTTAGGCCCTCATCATCTCTTGTCTGAACTATCATAACAGCTTCCTAATAGATATCCATACCACAAATCTCTCTCCAGTTCAATCTATCATCCACAAAGTTATTTTCTCAAATGACTCCTCTGACAATGTCACTCCCAAAACCAATAATATTCAATGGCTACTTATAATCTCAAGGATTAAAAACAAACTCCTTTGACTGCCATTTAAAGCTCTTCACAACATCTTCTTTACTGTCTTTATACATTATCCTCCATGCATTCTGCATTCTATTGTCCAGGCATATCGGCCTACTTGCTCTTCCTTTCAAGACTCTACATGTCTTATCTAAAGTACTGATGAGGTTATCTTCCATTCAGTGTGTGTGTGTGTGTGTGCGCACGCGTGTACGTGTGACATATACATGTATACAATGCATATATATGTATTCATACAATAAATAATGATATTATGCATATGTCTAATGTTCATGTTATCTCGTCCATTAAAATATAAGTTCATTGAGGTCAGAAGCTATTTTTACTTTTTTATCTCCAGTATTTAACAGGATTCCTGACATATAATAAATTTATAATATGTACTTTTTGATTAATTGACTAATATGACAACATTATGAGCACTAGAATGAAAACATGAAAATTAGCATTCCAATCTAATTTCTCCCCATACTACTGTATGCTCAGGAGTAAGTCAGTGTTCCTTTTTGAGCAATTCTTCCAGCTTAGGGAGGAAGCTATAAGGAAAAGAGCACTGGAATTGGAGTTGGTATATCTGGGTTCAAATTTTGGCTCTGCTATTCACTAGCTGGGTGACCATGGCCAGCTATTTAACCCCTATGGACTTCTTATGACCCATTTATAAAACAAGGGGACTAGATAAACTTAAAGCTTCCTTCCAGATCTTTCCCCAAAATAACATTTACACCCTTAAGTCTTTGAGCTCCAATATTCTAAGTTGACCACAATTCTGACATTCTCTATTCTGAATCTGAATAGTTTGTTTTAAGGTCCCTCTCATATTTCACTTTCAATGACTCTAAATTTAAACTCACAAAAGAGATGTCAATAGTCATAACAAGAGTTTCTTTAGTCTGGGTTCTATGTCAATAAGTCATTACATCACAGAGAACTATGTATAGTAACATGCTTCCTAACAGTGAAAACTTCTGTGGACAAATGAATGTGTGAATGCTGAGAGGAATGGGTTTGATTCGGCAGCAAACAGGTACCTTGTCTCCCTACCTCCTCTAAAGAAGCAGGTATTTACCATCCTTCTCAACACTGATGTAAAACATGGAACTGTCCTAAAGATAAAGGTCAGAACATTTCCTGTTTCACTAAAAAGGTCAAGAAAAGTTCAAAATAAGACCTCTCCTATGAAGCCCAAAAGGAACTAATGACTTTCACCTTTCAATCAGTTAAAAAATGTATTCAAACAAAGGTTTCTCTTTTCTTTTTATCTCTTCCAAAAGTAAATTGCAGGAATACATTTAGAGCAAAATTACAAACTGGCTGTGGAAAAAGGTTACATTAGGCTTGCTTTTATTTCTGTGATACTTCTTGCTCCAATATTTTGATTAATATCACCCATGTAGAAGTAATATTATAATAATCATTGACATTTACATAGCACTTTGTGGTTAAAAAGCCTTTGATATGAATTTTCTCATTGGTTCTTTTAGCAACCATATGTGGCAGGTGGTCCAAGTTTTCTCCACATTTTATTAATGAGGAAACTGAATTTACAGAAGTAAAATAACTTATCCTAAATCACACAGCTAGGACTTGAAACAGTTTTCTGACTCTGTACCTAGAAATATTTCAAATTCAAGAAGAGACAGATTCATATTCTGTTTTTAACACATTCTAGTTATGTGCTCACAAACAAGTCACTCACCTCTAAATTTCGGTTTGCTTATCTATAAAATAAGGATAATAATAATGCATAATCATTTTCTTTTGTTTGTGTTTGCTTGTTTTTGGAGGGGGGAAGGCAAGGCAATTGGGGTTAAGTGACTTGCCCAAGGTCACATAGCTAGTAAATGTGTCAAGTGTCTGAGGCCGGATTTGAACTCAGGTCCTCCTGATTCCAGGGCTGGTGAATTATTCACTGTACCACCTATGCCCCACATAGTAATTTTCTCAGGGTGGTTTTGAAGCTGACATAAAATAATGCAGGTAAAGAATTTCATAAATATTAAAGTGCTACAAAGATGTCAATGATAACTATGGCCACATGTTTCCAATAAACTGGACTTGTTCTTCCTAGCCTGACAAATAACAACTATCAACAATATTAGGTGAATTTCAGCTCATCATAAAGACATTTTAACAACTAGAATTATCCAACAAAGAGAAGAGATATATGTTTTTGCGATTGTGAACTCGCCATCACTGGAGTCTTTAAGGAGAATACAATAACCACATCAGAACATGCTACATAGAAGCGATTCATTTACTGACTTAGAGGTCAGGCTCAGCGGTGGGGAGCCTATGGCCTCAAGGCTGTAGGTTTCCCAACCCTGGTAGATGATATAGAAAGGCACTATGGTGTAACATAAAAAGAACTAGACTGGGGTTTAGGGAGACCTGGGCTCTACACCTGCTAACTGTGTGACACTTGGAAAGTGTCAATCTCTTTGGGCTCATAAAAAGAAGAGGCTGGATACCATGACTTATATAAGATTGCTTCCAGATCTCAATTTGTGATCCTATGGCCTCAGATGTTTCTTTCTATCTCTGTAACCCTATGATTCTTCAAATTAACAATATGAGAATTATGGGTTACTGAGTTGCTACTAATAATTTAGTTTTGTAAGCTTTTAGGCTGATACATATTTGGTAAAGTACAATGGTTTCAAATTTGAAAGAGAGGGAGTAAGTAATAAAGAGAACAATGGGTGAGCAGAGAGAACTTTCCCAAACTGAGGGATTCTTGGCCATGTGTTGCTATATCCTCTGAACAACATCAATTCCAAGTGCTTGCTTGTGCAGCACTTTATTCTAAAGGCTCTCCTCTCCTAAACTATCAGAATCAATAATATGTACTTCAGGCTCTCTTTCATTCTAAATACATCACCAGCTAATCTCCTTTGCTAGCTTTTGATGGTGTCTTTCATTATACTTCTTCCATATAAGCCATCCTTGTAATAGGCTCCAGAGTATGTCCACTATGTCTTTACATTATTCTTTGGATCACTTATAATCTGAATTCTTCCAATTCATTAATTCGACAAGAATTTATTAGGTGCCTATTATTTAGCATAGACATAGTGCTAAATGCTGAGGACACAAAAACAGAAGCAAACTTCCTTCAACTAAATTATACTGTCTTGGAAAAGTATGATGTTCCATGATTTTCAGGTATAATGCACAGACAACAATACTGACAATGAAAGACATCTGTGGCAGTGAGAAAACTGTGATCACTGTAATCACTTGGAAGCTTCACAAATGTGATTTAGCCTAATCTCATCTTCTGACTCAGTTCTGAGTTCATTTAGCACTTATGCAAGGTAAGCTTATCAATGGACTCTCTAAAAAGTTCCCTGAGCCATCGACTAAGAAATAAGTGGAGGATTTTTAATCTATTTTGTTTTTTCATCATGGATAGCTAGGTTAATATCTTTACCTATTGCTTGTGGGTTTTTTCAACAACAACAAAAAAGAAATGAACCAATAACAATGAGCAAAAAAATCCTACCAACTACCATAATTTATAACAAGAATATTGTTACAAAAACAAATATTAACCTTGAGTGAGAGGTCTGAGCATTTAGAGAATCTGAATGATGAAACCAAACATTGGAAAGATCTTGTTTTCTTTCCTTAAAATGAAGTTACTTTGTCCAATTCAGATTTCCCTAAGAAGGTAGAAACTCCAAGCCTCAGTGGACAGAGACATTCACTTTTTATTTCTTTTTCCTTTTCTGAAATGTAAGGTAATAGAAGAATTATGCTGGTCATAAGTAGTCAGCAGAGTATTCTCTGATTTAAATGATTCAAACATATGAGAGAAGGAAAAGATATTACCAAGAAAATGTGTCACTAGAAAAAGTGAGAATGAGATTGTCCCTGAAATGAAAAGAATGTGAGGAAGGTTTCTAGCACACTGGGTTCATTTTCTTTGCAGGATTTATGAAAAGACATTGCCAAAAACTGCAAAGGATAAGAAGGTACGAAAAAGTTATGATTTATTTAACTGAAGGAAGTAGGCACACTAAAGAAATCTATCAAAGCATCAAGGTATTTGGACTGTCAATCAACTCATGTTCCTAATATCCCCTTTTTATCAGTCTAAGATACATTATGGCAAGAGAATGACTAAATGGGTAGTCAACAGGCTAGGGTCAGAGCCCCTAGGCTGCTCCTTCCGGCTTCATCATGGATTGAAGATACTGATAACTCTATCCTGACATGGAGGAGTTTGTAGTTAGTAGTCCAGTAATATAACTGGAAGGTGAGGTGTTCTGGCAGGGGTTAGAATGAGAATGAGAAAGAGGAAGTAGCTGCTATACAGGGACAGCATGATAGGAAGGAAGAATCCAGGTTTCTGGTAGATTTCCAGACTCCACTGTGCTAGTCTTCTGGCTCTCTCTCAATGAAAATGCAGGTGTGAACATCGGCTTAGGCTCTAAAGGAAGATGTACTGGTAGTACTGGTGGGTATGTGGTCTCAATTTGGGGGATTTTAGATAACAGCTCTGCTGCCACGTTGTGCTCCTTAGTAAAAATGAAGACTGATCTTTTCACTTGCCTGGGAAAGCTAAGCTAAGCAGATGGTTTCTTGGACTGCTGGGCTTGCTGCTGTAGCTACTGCCATGCTGACTGCTGGTACTTTTGTTCTGAATGTGACCATTCAGAACTTTACAACTGCTCTGACTATTGGACAGCTGGGTTGAGGGCACTTGAGGTCTTGACTGTAGAGATGCTGGTCACTGCGACTGATGAAAAGTATGATTAAGCATATGCTATTTGCCTTTAGAATAATGATCCAAAATCTGGTGATAGATCTCTTCTAATATATCAACAGGTACATCTTGAATAAACTGTTGCCACTGCTTCCTGTACACTGGTGTTGCCCTTCCATGTTGGTACTTCAGAGCTGCACAAAAGGATTCCTACTGAAGTGAGCTGATATCCTTAAAAAGGAGACAATAAGATTGAGACCTGTCCAAGGTCATAAAAGTAGAAGGTGGCACAGGGAGGATTAAACCCAGCTCCTCTGATCCGAAATCCAGTTATTTTTCCACCATACAATGATACTTCTTCATTCAGAAGCCATCTCGTCCTCCTTGAATCTATAATAGCCTGCTGGACATTTCCAATGAACTAATTGTATTACAATTTGTAATATGGCAATCTGTCCTCATGACTATCTTTCCCAATTTGATTGCAAATTGCTCAAGGGCAAGTATTGTCAATTTATTTACCTCTACCTCTCCAGGACCCTGTACTGTGTCTTACATGTAACTGATAAATACTTGATTAAAATGAATTTTGTTGAATTCTAATATTTGTGCAAAATATAACAATAACAGGTCACATAAATATAGTGTTTTTAATGTCTGCCAAGTTTTTACACCCATTACCTCACATGTTCCCCGATAATAACCCAATAAGATAAACGTTAATTACTCAGATTCATATACCATTTTAAAGTTCATAAAGGCCTTTCCTCATAACAACTATTTAAGTTAAATATTACAAATACATATATTGCATATATGAAATTAAGGCTAGGAAACTCAACTTAAGGCCTCATGGCCAGGCATAGTCAGGACTTGAACCCAGGTTCCCTGACTGCATTGTTCTTTCAAGTACACTACAAAGACTACAATATGCATATTGTTTATGACAATGTCATCAAGTCTGCTTAAACATATAAATGCACATACACACTTAGAAAAAGAAGGCTGTGGTTACACAGAAGCCTTCTTTACCTTGCAAATGGTGATAGCTTCTTGGAAGACATAAGAGTTTTAATAAACCACGAGTGATCTGCACAAAAAGGATAAATTATGCAAAACAATATTCAAGGCCATTGATACTCATGAGGGAAAGGAGAGTTCTGTTTCCTTCTGTGCTCTAATGAATAACCTTGCTAGTGATCAGAAAGGGGAATTGACAAGACTTTTAATGAATAATGAAACAATCATGTTTTGAGGCCATTCACTTTGGTCCTAAAATGATCCTGTCTGCCCATGACAGTTGTTTGAAAGAAAATAAGGTATTACTACCATGCAAATAGAGTAAAATACAAATGAGTAAATGAGGAAGAAAGAAGGGCCAGCCCATAAACTACTGTCGAGGCACCAGAACAGCTGGATGTCACTCGTCAACATTGCTTAAGGAGAACAGAACTTGGCACACTCTTGAAAGTAGAAGATTACAGGAGTGATTAAGGATAAGTATAAAATCACAGGATATCATAGACTGAAAGGACATTAGATAGCATCTATTCCAATCATTTTGTTCTACAGGTAAGAACACTGGGACTCAAAGATTAAGCATTGTAATTTGCACGAAGTCAGAGTAAATAAGCGGTCGAGCTGGAAACCTCCCAAGCCATGTTCTAGAAGACTGAGCTAATGATATGCAAAAGAGCCAGTCCATTTGGTAAAAAGCATAACTAAGTCAAAGTATATAATGTAGGGGGAGGGGTTTGAATGTGTTAGGGAAAGAAGTTGTATGCAAGCATTTCCATAATTGTGGAAAGCAGAAGAACTAATACTAAGAGACCATGGTACATTGCATTTTCAGACAAACCAGCCCAATACGATCCAGAAATAACAATTACCACTATTATTAATGGTCTACAAAGTCCTTTGCTTGCAACAGTCCTGCAAGGTAGGCAGTGCAAATGTTACTATCATGTCTATTTTACAGATGAGCGTCAAAGTCTTGGGGCAGTTTAGGTGACTTTTCTAAGACCACATAGATAACAAAGAGTAGCCCAGCAATCAAAGCCCAGCTGAAGCCCATCCCTCCACTGAAATCTTCAACAATTACTTCAGTACAAACTGATCTCTCCCTTCCTTGAACATTTACAGACAGCACTTATACTCTTGGACCACAAAATTTAGTGTTTGACTAACTCCTGTCTCATACTGTGCTTTATTTCAGCTGTATGAGTCTTATTTCCCTAACTGCTCTCCTCATGGCAACACTGTGAGGCAGGTAGAGGCAGCTACACAGAATCATAGGGATATTACAATCAGAAGAGAATTTAGTCCAGTTCCTTTGTTTTACAGACAAGGAAAGAGAGGCAAAGAGAAGGGAAGTCACTTTGGATTTAGAGATGGAAAAGACCTTAGTGGTTATTTAATCTAATCTTCCCATTTTAAAGATGAGACTCAGAGAAGTTGAATTCCTTACCCAAGGCCACACAGGTAGTTAGTTACAGAGTCAGAAATGAGTCTGAATGGTCCTATAACTACACTGTGAAGTGCAGGTACTAGCCCAAGCTGACACAACTAATGAACAGCAGAGCATGGACTTATTAATAGGATTTGGGATCCAATGACCTAGGTCTGACTCATAGCTCTGCTTTTTACCACCTCTGAGAGCTAGAGAAATTCACTTAAACTCTCCTGACTTCAGTTTCCTTCTATACAGATTACAAAACTTCTAATGTTCCTTCCTGGTCCAGACCTATAATCGTAACATCTTATAATCTAGGTTCTGATTCTCACTCTGCCAAATATTAGTATGACCTCAGGTAAATCATTTAACTTCTCTCAGTTTTCTCATTACTATAAATTTAGGTTATCTACTCTCAAGTAGGCCCTCACTGCTGAACAACAATTCTTGTATGCTTCTCTGATGGAACTTCTATCATATTCTCCACAAAGGCTATTCCAAAACATCTCCTCTGTCTTCAGATACTCTTGTCAAAGAGGTGACCTTGCATAACAGTAATGAAATTTGAAGATTCCTTTGTATTGCTAAGCTGAGAGGTACTTAGCACCAAGTTTCAAATTAGGCCTCTGGTTAAAGAAACAGAAGCTATGAACCCCTGTTGTAAAAGGATGTAACAGGAAGGGACTGAACAGGGAGGAGCATTACTGTATATAAGGAAAAAGCCCAGCTGGGAAAGTCAGAACTTCTTGGGATGAGCGCCTGAGGACTGCACTGCTGCTGCTGGACTGGAACTTCTGTGGAGAAAGTGATTTTGATTTTGAGAATAGGAGAAAGTGATTTTGATGTTGTGGGTGGAGCTTATGGTGCTTCCATAAGGCAAGCGGGAGCTGCTGAGGGCTGCTGAGGATTTCTGAGGGCCAGGCTGAGCTTCTGACGCTGCTGAGGATTTCAGAGGACCAGCTGGACCTGCTGCCAGAGGAAGCATAAAGGTACTTAGTCTGTGGCTCTGTTAAGTTTTCTCTTCCCAGGAACAGAAACTGTGAAGGACTTGAGGACTTGATTAGACACTATGAGTTTCAGTATGGAGTAGGAACTGCATGGAGAGCTGAACAAGGAGCTGGGAGCTGCCTGCCACAACCAACTCAGGTGGCAGTTGGTTAGATTTGAGCGGGAGCTCAGACCATGGAAGAGGAGCCATGGAACCTGAAAGCATTCCCCAAGTCAAGATGAAAAGACCGCTACATGGGTACTGAGTAGTGACTGAAATTGTAATTTACTAGTAACCTAGGGGTGGATGGCTTGTGCATTTCCCACTTACCCCTCAAGAGGGTACTGAGTAGTGACTGATGATGGAATAGTGACTGTGAATAGTAACTGATTTGTAACTTAGTGTGCCCCATGGGTGGAGGGCTTTGACCTTTTGTACTTTATGATTGAATTACTGAGTTACAAAGTGATTGACTGACTAAATTGTACTTTGTTCAAAACTATGTGACTACTTCGGTGAAAATTATGTGGCCATTTTAGTGATAAGCTGTTGAGCTATGACATGGTGAATGCTATATTTTGATTTTCTGTGATAAGTTGTAATATTCTAAATGTTTTACCTTGATTTTCTATGAATGTTTTGCTCTGATGTGTTACTGAATAGAGTGTTCACTATACTATGTAATCAGAACCTTGAAAGCTATTCACAGCAGCAGTCTTCTGGAAAGCTGCTTATGCTTGGCTTTACACCTTGCCTCCTAATTTTCTGAGAATATAAAGGCCACCTAGAGCAAGCTCTCGCTTCTCCCTAACTCCAGATCTCAACATTTCATCATCCTACACTTTCACTTCCTTTATTCTAGTCTCTTGCCAAGGCTAACTCCATTTATCTTCTTTATCTCATACCCTCCAATGTCCTGATTCCAGGAACTTGCCCCTAGAATGGATTTCTCTCTTTTACTCATCTTCAATCTCTCTATTTACTTATACTTCAGGTTTCCAACCTGGAGACATCCTTTGCTCTTTCCTCAACATCTATATTCAATCAATTATTAAGTCCAATAAAATATATCCTACTAATACAACATCTCTTCAGGCATGTCTGAACCTTCATGATCCCATCTCGGGTTTTCTTGGCAAATATACTATATTGGCTTGCCATTTTCTTCTCCAGCTTATTTTACAAATGAGGAACTGAAGCAAACAGGGTTAAGTGACTTTCCCAGGGTCACACAGCTAGTAAGTACATGACACCAAATTTTGAACTCAGGAAAATGAGAGTCTTTCTGACTCTAAGCCTGACACTCTATCTGTTCTACCACCTAGTTTTCTGCTCTTCTCGTACAACTTCTACCCTAATTCAGACCCCGTGACCTGTTCTATTTTAATAGCCTGCTAACTGGTCTCCTTGACTCAAATTTTCTCCTTCAATTTATTGTCCACATAGTTAATTTTATATTCTTAAAACAATTTATTCTCACCCAAATTTTAAAAAAAAATCAATAATTTCCTATTATTTCTAGGTTAAGTTAAAAAAATCAAAATCCTGGTATTTAAAAACTTTTACAATCTGGTTCTCTTTTCATCTTCAATCTTATTAAATATTCAATAAATTCAATTAAATATTCAAAATCTCACCAATTCCCATCACACACAATATTCCATCCCGAGCCTCAAAGCTATTCCATAAGTGGTTTCCAATATAAAGTACTGTCTCCCTCTTCACCCTTACTTTCTAGAATACCTAGCTTCCTTCAAAGTACAGCTCAGCTGTTACCTTTTATAAGGGGCCTTTCCTTATCTCATGAATTATTAGCACTCTTTCCCATACAAAATAATTTTAACACAATTTATATGTATTTATGTGTATACATACCCTATCCTTCCAGAAGAATGCAAACTCCTGCAGAACAGAGACTATTATTTATTTTATTATTTGCATACCTAGAATCTAGCACAGAAACTTGGAAATGGTAGTCCTTTTATAAATGTTTGCTGAAATGAGCTGAATTTAAAATTAAGGCTCTTTATTATTAAAAACATCACCTAGGAGCAGATCAATACCCATCTCTTAAAATTAAAATTACTTGTTGGTCTATGACACTCAGGGGTTAAAGAGAATCACTGCTATCACTGAACGCCAATTTTTGTGTTTAATTTTGTACCTGAATAGGAAAATAACTGTCAACAGTTGGCACTAAAAAAAACCCCTTATTTCTGAAAGCTCTATAAAATACGATGTCATATGATTCAGTCTTTAAAGAGCTGATAAACGCACCAGGGAAGTCATAATGATGACATTTCAATAGAAATCAAAGAGCTGGATTTAAAAGGGACCATACACACTTAATTAAATTGAACTTTCATCTCCAGATAATTGATAGCTATATGGTGACTATTTTAAATTACTATCCAGCACCATGTGGGTCTCTTTATTTGACTATTAAGAATATCAGCCCATTTTACATTTTCTAATGAAATATGATTTTAAATGGAAATGACCTGGACGGCCTATAGGAATGATCTGTCTTTCTGAGTTCAAAGCTGACTTCATGAAGAAAAAGGAGGATTAACACTGATATCTGAACCACAGAGGAAAAAAAGATAACTTTTCCATTAATCCTTTAAAGGTCAATTAAATTCACAAAATTGCACTTTTACAGCTTAATTATTTATTTAAAATAATTGAAGTGAAGAGATAACCTCGACTTGTAAAAGTCAAAGTTTCTGAAATTCAGCAAAAGCCTTCTCAGTACCAACAAACCTAATGCTAAATGCTACCCAGAATAGAAACATTGGCGATGCAGAAGAAAGTCAATGGCTGCAGAGTAGGAAGCTGGTGATGGATTGGAAACTATTAAAGGACAAGAACCATATCTCACGTAGAGACCTAATGTGAGATAGTGGAATAGCAATTGCACTAAGAGGTGGAAGTCCTAGAGGTGAGTCACTTCTCTACCAGCTACTATCTGAGAGACATCAGGTTAAGGTACTTTAGGACAGAATAAGAGGAACTGGATGCTAGATTGGGAAGAAGCTTTAAGATAATTAATTTTACAATATAAAATTCAATCCAATCAGTGATTAGGGCATTGGATCAGCAAAGTGGATAAAGCATAAGGCTTGGATTCAGGAAGATGTGAGTTCAAATGTGAGTTCAGACTTAATGACTGTGTGGCCCTGGACAAGTCACTTTACTTCTGTGAGCCTCAGATTTCCCACCTATAAAACAGAAATAAAAATAACAACTACATTCCACAGTTGTTACAAAGATAAATTACAATATTTATTAAGTATTTTGCAAATATTAAAGAGCTATAGAAACACTAGTTGTTCTTGTTATTGTATTGAATAAGCTCTTAATTCTATGTATGTGCTGACTTCCACCATTAGAATGTAAGTTCACTGAAGGCAGGGACTGTATTTCCTTTTGCTTGTATTTGCATTCCCAGTACTTATGACAGTCCCTGGTACATAGCAAGCACTTAATAAATGGTCACTCTATACATCCACCTATCTATCTATCTATCTATCTATCTATCTATCTATCTATCTACAAAGACTGAGGAGCAGTCAGACAGGTAGGAGGAGAAAAGAGAGAGAAAGAGACAGACAGAGACAGAAACAGAGAGACAGAGAGAGAGAAAGAGAGAAAGCAGGAAAACCCAGAAAGGAGGGAATATCCAGGAGGAAAAGTTGTTAGCAGTCAGACGGTACCAGGATAAGGATCAATAAAAGACTATCAAAGCTGGCAATTAAGTTAACACTGGTAACTTTGGAGAAAGAAGTTTTAATTCAGTAGAGGCAACTAGGTAACACAGTGGATACAGCACTGGATCTCAAGACAGGAAAATCTGAGTTTGAATTCAGCCCCACATATTAGCTGTGTGACCATAGACTTAAATGCCATCTGCCTCAGTTTCCTTGACTGTAGAATAGGAATAAAAATAATAATAGCACCTATGTTCCAGGTTGGTCATAAGGATAAAATGAGCCAATATTTATAAAGCTCTTAGCATAGTGTCTAGAACACAGAGGTACTTAATAAATGTTTGTTGACTTCAATTTAATGATCAGAAAAGGTTTTACATTGGAGTTAGCAATTGATCTGAACTCTGAAAGAAGCTAAAGCTTCTAAGAGGTAGAGGTGAGGTCGACATGGAGAAGCAGGAGATACAACCCAAATTTAGGTATGGGCAAGTAGAATGTCAGAGATATAACAGAGAATGTAAGAGATGAAATGAAGTTAGAGGACAGGACACCAACGGTCAGAGAAATGAAGAGACTTGCCCATAGTCAATCTCATTGCAGAGCTAGAACTCAAACCTGAATTCCCACCCCAGGTGGCTTTTTACTATACTATACTGTCTTCTAATCAATGTCTTTTACTACAAAGCCCCACTACCACCACTAAAAAAAAATATTTAATGCCATTTTACAAATAAGTGGACTGAGATAAAGTTAACTGACTTGCTGAAGGTCACACAATCTGTGGCAAAGCTTGGACTGAAACTACATTGCCTGATTTTCAGTTTAATAATGTTACTGCCTGCTGTTAATAATGGTTGTAATTGCTTCTGATTTCTATTGTGCATTAACAATAAGTAATAAATACCCTAACTGTGAGGGGCACATCAATTCTAGTGAAGTCAATGAACCACTAAAATTCAACATCATTATAAATTGTATGAATCAGACAAGGCACCTACATCCTGAAGAACAGGCTCCCAAATAAAGCAATAAGACTACAGTCTTGGATCAAGATTAGCAGTATCATTTTAATTTAAGGTTGAAGGCACCTAATGGGCAGACAACTAAAATGTGGCCCAGAGAAATTAACTTAAGAATTTTAGATCATAGTCACAGGGTCCTAACCAATGTGAAATAATCATACAACATTAGACTTCAAAGGGATATTGCATTTTAGCCAGATAGCATATGGACTATCACAGACTAAGGGGTCTAGCCTCTCACTTAACTGGTAAGGAAATTGAGGTTCAAAAACATTCAAAAAGTTTTCCAAGATGCTACTACTAGGAGACCCAGGGCTCAAAGCAAGACCTTGTGACTACTAGTCCAGTCTTCTTTTTTAATATACCACACCTGTCTTTCTCCTTTCACTGCTGTAGGTGGACATTTATTTATGGTCTTTACATAATTTCCTTAACATGAGAAAATGGTATTTGAAAAAAAAAACTGAATGCTGTTGGCATTTATAATGTTCCTCTACTTATCAAAGCAACATTTAATAAATATCTATCATGTTGATGGTGCCAAACAAGGTGCTGTAGATACAAAGACACCAAAACATCCCCTGCAATTAAGGCGATTACATCGGCAGGCAGAGTGGTAACAGGCAAGAGATATACAAGTAAATACACGGTACATGTAAAATCATGCAAAGCTAATTTCAAGAGAGTAAGCACTTAAAGCAGCTATCCTCCTGCTACTAGGAAAGGCAGAATGAGGATTACACTCTTCACTTAATTCAGTTTCTAGTGATTTCCCCAGGGTAGTTTCCCTGGGGAGGATTTACTGCTTTATGTAATGTGTCCAAGGACCACCACTGCATCAGAGTCACCTTCTCTTAGAGAAGGGACTACAAACAATCCAACCGTTCCATTCAGAAAGACGACTGAAAATAAATCTGACCACAACTTCATCGTCACTTACCTCTTCTACCTTGGGCTCTGGGACGGCACAGTCCTTGAATCCAAACCTGACACAGCCTCATTCATAGCCCCCCAAAACAATCATAGCAACAATGACTTCTCATTCTAATGCAGCATTTTAGGACTTCCAAACATTTTCCTCACAACGAACCAGTGAAGGTAAGGGAAGAAGAAGGGAACAAGCCTTATTAAGAGCCTACTACGTGCCAGGCACTGAGCAAAAATCTTTACCAACATTAACTCAGTGAGGAAGGTAGTGCTTATATTACTCACTTCATTTCACAGATGAGGAAATGAAGTTTAGGGAGGTTGTCACTTGCCTACAGTAATTCAGAGATGTTTAAGGAGGAAAAGACACAGGCTTCAATATTGTGGTCATGAATATTTTTTAACCCTTCTATCCTTCTCACCAGTACTGGGGAAGTTTCACATGGAAGAGAGAAGATCTAGAGGACATGATTAAGAACTTCAAATACTTGATCAACTAACACAACACACATAAAGTTCTTTGCAAACTTTAAAATACTACATAAATAATAATAATTCTTATTAGTGGTAGTAGTACAAGAGTTGTATAAGGGAAAGCAGGATTAGATAGATAGAAGAGACATTGTAAGTGTCTAATAGGTGCCAGGCACTATGCTAAGTACTGGGAACAAAAATACAAGGTAATACCTTCCTTCAGGTAGTTTATGTTCTAATGGGTAAAGTCAACACATAAAGGGAGTACTAGAAAGAGGTTTATAGGGTGAAACTAGAGGAAGAGCTACATCACACCTAAGGTGGGCATCTTGAGGATTCAGCAAGGTCCAACCCTTTACAACAGCACTCATTAAGTTTGTGCTCACTTTTGCCCTGGGCTCCACATGCACTGGCAGGGGAGCATGTCATAGATTTTTAGTGAGATCTTTTGTACCAATTAGAATCCCACATCAAATCCCTATTTCTAAAAACTAAAATAAGATTGACTAATTAGTATAAAGTGATGATTAAGGAAGGGAAAAGGGGAAGCAAATTGATGGGAGCCTATTACACACCTACAACACCTAAAACAAAGTAGGTGTGCAATAAAACCTTATTGAACTGATGTCCTGGTCCAAATGAGGAGGACAAGTATTATCTGTACAAGAATTACCTGTAAGCAGATCCCAGAATATTTCTCCTCCATCTTTAACATCATGACACTGACAACAGAATAGCATTTACATCTTGCTTCAGTGATTATCTCATTAGGCTGCTCTCTTTCTTTTGCCAGGAAGAGAAAAGGTAAGGCAGGTGGGGCTTAACGCCCTATGTTTCCTCAAATCATATCCCTTTGCAAGAAAGAGCTCCTAGAGCATTAATGAATGGGCCTGGATCTTAGTAACACCTACCTGTGCCTGTCCTTTATAATTCCCTTAAAGGAGAAACTGTGTTCTACATACACAAAACTCTGGCTCCCTTTTACATCATTTTAAAGTACTTTAGAAGTAAGAGCCTCTAAATATAAAAAGAACTGGGGTTTGGAGGTTGGTGAGTGAGGGTACGGAAAGGGGAAGAAGTGAAGCACGGAGGGCAGCTAGGTGGCGCAGTCAATAGAGCACCAGCCCTGGAGTCAGAAGAACCTGAGTTCAAATCCGACTTCAGACACTCTACTCCCCAACCCCCAAAAAAACTAGCCATGTGACCTCGAGCCAGTCACTTAACCCCAATTGACCTCCAAAAAGAAAATTAAAAAAAAAAAGCAGTGAAGCATGGATTTCAGAGACTGAGACTTCTTTGTTCTCACAGGATTACAAGGACAGATAGAGTCAGACAGTAAACACCCTTGTAAACACTCAAAAAAAGCCATTATGAAAAAAAAGTTCTCGGTTTAGGGGTTTCTTTTCGGAAAAAGATAGGGCCACAAAGGTGACATACCTCTCTATAGAGCAACTCTTGTACAGTTATCCCTTCTACACTGCGGGAGTTCATACCAGACAGGAAGTCTGAATTTCTTTTTCTTATATGGGGTGTTTATAGTACTTTATTTAGGTTAAGTATTTGTTTACAGGTTCTGTATCATCCACTGGCCTTTGTGTGTTTGTCTGTGGCTTCAGCAAAACTAAAAAAAATTCTTATTTAATTTCTTATGCCAACTCACATTACATTGAAACTGTGACATAACAAAAATGCAATGGGGAAAGGCTAGATGTGGAAAAGATAACTGTACATGGAATGCAAATGGATTTAGGCTCTTTGAGTACAGCTGTGACTATCAATAATGAGTGACTGAAAATAGGTATAGCATGGTAAATGCATCTGAAGAGCAATGTCCTTGGAACACAAGGGTTCAAGGTCTAAGCAACTGTCATAACAGGGGTGGGGGTTTGGCAAAAAACAATCAACCTATAGATACTTATAACACACTCAATGTGTGCCAAGAACTGAGGCTAGATAGACAGAAATCAAATTATCTCTGCCCTCAAGAAGCTTCAGATGACCAGATCAGATAATATTTAACATCCCTTCCAGCTCTAAATCTGTGATCCTATGAACACACTTAAGTACATATGTAATGCCAAACAAAGGCAACTTTCAAGGTTCGGATTGCCAGTATAGCAAACCCCATTTATTCAGCAAACATTCACAGAACAGGGAAAGACAAAATACAGTATAACTCATACATTTCACAAGTTAGTTCTTCATTCAGTCCAGGTACTACTCCACCCCTAGACAGTACAAGCTTTTAGTCAAAGTCTCTTCTCAAACTGAGATCAGTTTCCAGTCATCACAAAACAGCCAAAAGTTTCCCACCCCTGGACTCAAAGTAATTACAATACCATCCATTAACACTAAGTACTTTCTCAAAAGGAAGCAGGAGAGCACAAAAGGCCATCCACCCTTAAGCCATAACAAGGTCAAGATAACATCTCAGCCTGGCCGCTAGGTGGCACAGTGAATAGAGCACCAGCCCTGGAGTCAGGAGGACCTGAGTTCAAATCCGACCTCAGACACAAAAACTAGCCTTGTGACCTTGGGCAAGTCACTTATCCCCAACTGCCCTCCAAAAAGCAAAAAAAAAAAAAAGATAACTTCTCAGCATAGAGAGGCCAAGAAAAGGACTTTTTTTCATCTTCACTCTAGGCAAGCCCTCAGCAATCTCAGTTCCTGGGGAGACAAGGCTGAACAAAGCCATGGCCAGTGTCCTCTTCAAGTCACATTCTGCCTGGGTTTAGAACAGTCCCAGAACCCCTGAAAGTATCAGCAAGGCCCCCTTCCAGGATTTCTGTGAACATACAACAAGAAAGTCCTTCTTCAGAGCTTCTGCACCAACAGCCAAGTTCCAGGACCTCTACAACAGCAGCACTGCCCACCATCAGGTAAATCTGGAAAAACAACATCAAAACAGACAAAATACCGGTATCACAGCCATGCCTCTTCAGTTCTCAGCAGCTCCAGGTGGCAGTCCTCAAAAGTCCTGGGCAGCTCCAATGGGCTCTTAACAGTCTCTCTCAACAACTCAGGCACCATGACATTGGATACTGCTCTTCCCAAAAATCCTTCTCCTTCTTCTAGCCTTTCCTGGGCTTAAGCCTTCCTTTCTATTCATGGCTCTTCCCAGGTCAGCCCCCTCTCTTCATATCAACAAGTCCATCCCACAAGAGGGATTCACAAGCTCTGGGTCTTAACATTCAACCCCAAATCCAAGTCAATTCAGGGGCATCTCCAAATTACATTACCATTACAACATACAAATACCTACAAAGTAAATTGAGGTAGTTTTGATGAAGGGAAGTCAAGTGAAGGTTCTTTTAAAGATGGTAAGGAGGAGGGGAGCGCTAGGTTTATATGTAGTAGAGAAGATGCCAGTAGATGAAGAGACTGAAGTTTTAAGATGGTAGGGATGATCAATGATCTCTACTACCCCCCATACAATTTATCCAATGAAATTCTATTGAAATATTTGAGTTCATAATGATGATGATAATTATTACTACTACTTGGCTGAACAGAGTGAAAAAAAACCACTTTGTTTCTAACAACCATGTGAGGTAGATCCAACAATTATTATCTCCATTGTACAGATGAGAAAACAGAGGCATGCAGAAGTTACTTCCTCTACAGTCATACAGCTACTAAATATGAATGACAAGACTTGAACTCTGCTCTTACAACTACAGAACTGATTCTCCTTCTACTTTATCAGGCTGGTTCTAATATGCCACACGGGCAGAATTGATGGAGAAAAGAAAAAAAAACTGATCAAAAGTTTCCAATAAAACCTTGGCTAACAGTACTTATATGACTAAGTTTCAGAAGTGTTTCAGAAGATGAAACACACTCTTTTCATTCCTCCTGCTACCCACCAATCCAGGAAAAGCAGTTAGCCTACAAGAATTCATATCAGGCATAGTTTGATTACTGTGATATGTTTCTGAAAATTAACTGCATAAAGATGGTGGCATAGAAGGAGGAAAATGCCGTGGGTCACACACAGCCACCTCAAATACTCATAAAATATGACTCTAAACAAATATTAAGGCTCCAAAACTCACAAAAATCACAGAAAAATACATCTCCTGCTGAAGGCAGCTGGGCAGGAAGGGCTCATCACAGTTTGCTGGGAGCCCAAAACCAGCCCAGCCTGAAACTGTGGCTTGGCCCAGGGGCAGCCAAGAAGAGCCACAGCAGGAGCCTTTAGGAGACTGGATCAGTGGCAGTTGTGACAGTTTCTAGAATTATCAAGCCGTAAAAAATAAGGACTAAGTGAAAGGTCAGTGGAACTCAGCTAAATTTGGGGGAGAAAAGCTGTCCAGCCAAACTGCCTCGAGGGCAAGGAAGCAGCAGAAGCAGCCTTGCAGTAGCTTCCACGTGGCTACTTCAGAGCTCCTGGCCTACAGACTGCAGGGGGGCCAAGCAATCATTCAGAGGCTAAGTGCTCTTGTGCTGAGTGGCCTGGATCCAGATCATAGTCTTGGGTGGTGGTCCCAGGTGTGCTTTCAGTGAACCAAAGCTGGTGGGGGCTTCAGCAGCCTCCCAATAGCTCCAGTACCTGTGAAAACCCCAGCAATTTGGGACAGAGCTTTCCTCTCTGGAAGCAGAGCTCCACAGAGCTAAAAAATCAAGTAATTGACTGTCCAACATGAGCAGGCAAAGGAAGCAAAGTAAGAACAGCAACCCAACTTTAGATTCCTTCTTTGGGGACAAAAAGGATCAAAGCATGGAATGGGAAGAAGATAGCACAGTCAGAACTCCCACACCAAAAGCTTCCAAGAAACACAAAGACTGCCTACGAGCAATAGATGAGCTTAAGAAAGATTTTGAAAACCAAATAAGAGAAGTAGAAGAAAAATTGGGAAAAGAAATGAGAATGATGCAAGAAAATCATGAAAAGAGAGTCAACAACTTTACTGAAGAAAATAACACCTTAAAAAATAGATGAACTCAAATGGCAAAAGAGGTCCAAAAAGCCAATGAGGAGAAGAATGCCTTATAAAAAGTCTTATTTGTCAGATGCAAAAAGAATCTCAAAAGCATTCTGAAGAGAAAAATTCCTTCAGAATTAGAGTGGAGCAAATGGAAGCAAATGACTTTAAGAGAAATCAAGATACTATTAAACAG
>CM053594.1:74044090-74073329 GCA_028646575.1 Pseudocheirus occidentalis | reverse complement strand
ATTGAAGAATGCCTAGAAGCTATATATCAACTGAAAAAGGACTTTGAAAACCAAATAAGAGAAGTGGAGGAAAAATTGGGAAGAGAAATGAGAATGATGTGAGAAAATCATGAAAAGAGAGTCAACAACCTGACTGAAGAAAGGGAAGGTGCTGGAATTAGGAGGCTTTGGGAAAGGCTTCCTGTAGAAGATGGGATTTTTGTTGGAACTTAAAGGAAGCTTGGAAGGCAGTAGACAGAGATGAGGAAGGGAGAACATCCCAGGCATGGGAGATAGCCAGAGAAAATGCCTGGAACAGGGAGATGGAGTGTCTTGTTAATGAAACAGCAAGAAAGACAGTGTTGTTACCTGATTGAAGAGTATATGATAGGAAGTAAGGTGTAAAAGATTGGAAGAGTAATAGAGAGCTAGGTTGTGAAGGACTTTCAATGCCAAATAGAGCATTTTGTACTTGATCATGGAGGGAATAAGGAGCTGCTCAAGTTTATTGAGTATGGATGTAATATGATTGATCTTGTGCTTTAGGAAAATCACTTTGGTTACTGAAAGGATAATGGATTGTAGTGAGGAGACACTTGAGACAGGCAGACCCATCAGCAAGATATTGCAGTAGTTCATTCATGAGGTTAATGAGGGCCTGCTTTAGAGCGATGGCAGTTTTGGAGGATAGAAGAAGGCAGGTGTATTTGAGAGATGTTGTAAAGGTGAAATTGAGAGGGCTTGGCAACAGATTGGAAATGGGGGTTTAGAGAGAATGTGGAGCTGAGTTGTGAGCCTGATGGACTGGTTGGATGGTGTCTCTTTTGACAATAATAGGTAAGGTAGGAGCAGGGGAGTGTTTGGGGGAAAGATAATGGGTTCTGTTTGGTCAAGTTGAATTTAAAATGTCTACTGCATATCTACTTTGAGATGTCCAAAAGGCAGTTGGAAAGGCAAGATTAGAAGTCAGCAGATAGATAGATTTGAGAATCATCAACATAGAGGTGATGATTAAATATATATGGGAGCTGATGAGATCACCAAGTGAACTAGCATAAAGGACAAAGAGAAGGCCCATGACAGAATCCTGTGGGAAATCTCTGATTATATGGTGTGATACGGAGGAGGATTCAGTAAAAAGATTGAGAAGGAGTGGTCACATAATTAGGACGAGAACTAAGAGAGAATGGTGTCCTGAAAACCTAGAAACAAGAGATTATCAAAGAGGAAAGAGTGATCAACAGTGTTAAGCAGAGCAGAGACATTGAGGAGACTGAAGATTGAGAAAATGTCATTCGATTTGGCAATTGAGATCATTGGTAAGTTTGGAGAGAACAATTTTGGTGTAATGATGGAATCAGAAGCCTGATTTTAAGGTGGTAAAAAAGTGAGAGGAGAGAAAGTGACTGGAGACACCTATTGCAGATGGTCTTTCCAAGAAGTTTAGCCACAAAAGACATAAGAGATATAGGAGGACAGCAGGTACGCTAGTATCAAGTAAGACGTTTTTTTGTTTGTTTTTTGAGGATAGAGGAGATATAAGCATTTTTGTAGACAGTGGAGAAGGAGTCAGTAGACAGAGAGGGATTGAAAATAAATGATGGAATGGGGATCACAGAAGGGGAAATCTGTAGGAGGAGACAGGAAGAAATGGAATTGCCTGATTGGGTTGAAGGGTTAACCTTGGTAAGCAGTAAGGTCACTTCATTATGTGAGATAGGGGTGAAGGAGAAGATGATCTTAGAATGCAAATGAGTCATATGAGATAAAGAAGAGGGGAGAAGAGGAAGCTCACAATGAGTGGTTTCCCTTCTCCTCCTCCTCCTCCTCCTCCTCCTCTTTCTCCTTTTCTTGTAAAGTAACAGGCAAGATTCTCAGCTGAAAGAGTGGTGGTAGGGAGAACCATGGGAGGTTTGAGGAGGAATGAAAAGTTTGAAAGAGCCACTGTAGAGAGTGGGATAGTGAGTTGATATGGGCATTTTAGTAGGATTGCCTAGCCCCAGTGAGGGTCCAGTTGAACTTGTGTAACACAGTTTTTTAGTGGACCCAGATAGAATGACCGTGTGATTGTCTCCATCTTCATCAAGCAACGCATGTTTAGGAGCGAAGGTTGTAGGTGGTGGAAGTGATCCAAGGTTGAGCCTCGCAGGATGTATTTGGTGAAATGATAGAAGGGTTAGGGATTCAAGAGAAGAGAATAGTAGAATTGATTCATCAAGGGGCCAGGATGGGGAAAAGAGGAGAGAATGACTGGGGAGATGACCTGGGAGAAAATTGACATGTTGAGGGATTGGATTGGAGTGATTAGAGTTCATGGTATGTGTGAAAAGTAGGGTTTGGTAAAGGAAGGCAGAGGGATATGTGAAATATAAACAGTTCACACTGGCAACTCAAGCCTTCCATAGTCTGCTTCCTGCCTGCCTCTTCAGTAATATTTCATATTAATTTCTTTTATACGCTCTAAATTATGGCCAAATTGGCTTGCCTGTTGTTCTCTAAATTCAGTATTCCATCCTCTCAATGCTTTTGTAATGTAACTCCTGTTTCATCTCTGCTCTAAGAATCATTTTCTTTCATGGTGCTTTCATCACCTCTCTCCTGGATAAATTTAATAGCCTCCTAACTGAGCTCTGCCTCAAGCCCCTCTCTTCCTCAATCCATCCTTTACCCAGCTCCAAAGTGATATTCCTTAAGCACAGATCTAAGTGTGTCATGTCTGTGTTTAATTAATTCTAGTGTCTCTCTCTAAGACCAAATAGAAACTCTTTGTTTCTCTTTTTCTCATCTCAAAGTCTTCACAGTGTATCTCCAGCCTACCTTTTCAACCTTAATACATGACTCCCCTTTATACTCTTATGGTCTATTCACACTGACCTTCTTGCTGTTCTTTACTCATGATATTTATCTTCCTGCTTTTGCTTTCCCTCATTCCAGAGATATACTCTCTTCTCCTCTATATCAGGAATCCATGATTTCCTTCAACTTTCAATTCTTGCCCCACCTCCTACTTGAGGCTTTTCTTAGCAGCTTGCTGCCTCTTCCCACCCCACAGCCCCAGCTTCTAGTACTACTCTCTCCTAAATGACCTTCTTCTTATTTTGTTAATATTCATATTTTGTATATGCTTACATATGTACATGTTGTGTCCCCCAAAAGTTTTATTTTTGTTGTTATAACTTCATTATTTATGATATTTCCTGACACCTGGGAGTTGCTTAATAAATGTTTGTCAATTGATTTGAAATGGGTATTTCATTTGTAGGCTCTTGAAAATGAACAAGAATGATTCTTTTTACCTCTATAAATTTTGAAAATCACTTTTAAAACTATGAAGATCCTTCATATTATAAAACTCAAAAAGGAAAGGTTAAATCTTGTCTTTGGGTTTGCCTAGCAGCGCACCTTGTATACACTAGGTGCTCAAAAGATGCTTATCAAATTGAATTAAATGTAGTAACAAATGTCCACTAAGAGAGATGGAGGCAAGAGGTTGATAAAGAAATAATAAGCAAATGTGTTTCTTTTGGTTCTCTACAATCCTTTGGACTCAGATAGTACATCTATGATTTCTGAACCCAGTAGTAGTTGAGGAAGTTTGGAGTATAAATTGGAGGTAAGAAAATATTTTCCCTAAGCAGTAAAATCTATAACAATTTCAGTACAAATTGAATTGATTAAGTGGAAGATTAGTATGATTTTTCACATTTCTTTCATGCTTTATGGTTTGTAAAGTGCTTTTCCAACAGCAATTTTAGGAGGGATCATACAAATATCTGTATCTCCATTTCACAGACGAAGAAACTGAGTTAGAGAAGGGAGGTGACAAAAAAAACAGTCATGTAGCTAGTATGTGACAAGCGTCAGGATTCAAATCAACATCTTCTATTTCTAGTCAAATGTTCTTTCCTTTATACCACTTTCCTTCTTTGTTTGGTTGTAAAAGTGTGATAGCTATTAGGGGAAAGTAAACTCTACCAAAGTTAAGCTGAAGAAAACATATTATGAACTGTTTTTCCTCTTGTTCTTAATAAAACCAGACTAGAAAACCTAAAATCTTTAAACCCATTGTTATTTATTTTATGAACATATCCTCTATGATTTCTTAGCCTCAGTGAAAAAGAAATCTTTGGATCCCTGTTGTGAATTTTTTGGCAAGTCAAGTGCTGTTTAATAGTTTATAATTCACACTACAGAAGTAATGCTAATGTTTTGGCACTTAGAACCATGAATTCTTACAAAGTGCATGTATACATATATGTAGATATATAGAGACACACACATGTATATGTGTCTATGTATGTGTATATACACATATACATATATCTATATATACACTAATTTAGTGACTGTGAAATCATTTTAACTTTTATGTGTACTAGAATTTTGTTATACTTAGGGGCCTGGTAGCTGAATATAAAATCCTCTAAACCAATAATTTCTTTATTGTTACATTTTTATTTACTTCCTTGTCTTTATAACTGCATTAAGACTGCTCCAATATTAAGTTCTCTCCTTAAATATGAGTGCTGTTGCCAAAATGAAGGTTTAATAGATACCGTTTTAGAAGACTAAAAGCAGTTGGGCATCAACAACAAAGGCTATGTGGCTTTGAGGGGGCGTGGTTTTTTAAAGACTAAATGCTTCCTAAATAGGCTTTATGTACTTCACAGGGTTATTATGAAACAAATAATTTATAAGTACAAATAGATTTACTTTAGCTGCCACTACTGACTACTACTACTTTTTTTAATAATTCAGAAGATTCTTGGTTTCATCAGCATAAGTGGTCCTTCCATTGATGCAGATCCCCATGCTTCCAAACTTTATTTAGCACATGATCTTCTTGAGTTATTATGACTGAAAAAGAATTTTTACAGTTTCTCTTTTTCTCTCTTCCTGGTGGTGAGCCTTTTCTGATATCTAATGAAGATGTTCCTTGAACAACAGACATATCGCCTGTTGCTAGGTTTGTGGTACAACCTTTGAGAACCTAGTTACTTGCACGCTATAAAGAGTTATCAGAAGAATAATGTAGTAGAGGGTTACTGTTAATATTTTCGTTACAAGTCCTCACAAAAGTGATACTAATATAGACCTGAAGAGTCTCAGTATTGAGATCTATAGTTTTTTCCTGACAGGCATACCTTTGCCTAACATCATCAATTGGTTCTATAAAAGTATGCTAGGCAATAGAGTGTTCAAAAGGGAATATTATAAATGGGAATGTAAGCAGATTGGTGTTGAGCGTAGTTGGTGTTCCACCTTTTACCAGCTGTGCCATTCTTGTCTCAGATGACTTAATAAAAGACATTGCGGTAGAGGTTTAATAACATTATGGTGTGCTTTTTATTGTAAAGAGAGTTGGATGTCACGATGTTATGGAGAGTTAGCCTGAATAATTCTGGAATCTATTTATATCTCGTCTAGATGGATCTGTGGCCCCTTGAGAAGTTTTTAAAAGGCTATTTCCTTTTTCTGAAAGACATACTTAATGACCAACTGGGGTATAGTGTAAATATCTTTGGTCATCATCTGTGTTAATTTTATTACCATGTATGTGTTTCTCTCCCCTCTTCCTTCCTCTCTTCCTCCTCTTCTGTATTTGTCTCTTTGTTTCTGTCTCTTTTTCTTTGCATGCGATTGCATTTCTGTTAGTCTGTTCCTCTTTCTGTAACTATCTTCCTCTATAACTGTCTCATCTCATTCTCTGTGCATATTTCTTCCCATCTTTGTATTTCTGTGTTATCTCCTTGTACCTGTATAAGAATGTGTGTGTGTCTGACTGTCTCTGCTTGTGTGTCCATTTGTACCTCTCTGCCTGTGTCTCTATCTCTGTGCATATGCACCTGTCTTTTTATGTATAGTTCTCTTTGTGTTTATCTTTCTCTATTTGGATATGAGTTCATTTTTCTGTCTCTTTGTACATCTTTATCTGCACTATTTCTATGTGTATGTGCCTTCTCTTTCTGTCTTTGTATATACCTCTCTCGCCATCTCTGTGTGCAGATGTTTTTTTTTTTTGTATTTGTGCATTTCTCTCTATTTCTTGTATGTGTTCATTTCTCTCTCTAAGTATCCATGTCTCTGTGGGTTTTAATTCTCTATGCAGCACCACATCTGGCCTTCTTCTGTTTATATATTCTTTCCATATATTTTCCTGGAGCTCTCCATGTCTTTGTTACCTTCCCATGAAACTTGTACATATATTTAAAAATACACTTAATGTATGTTAAAATTAATTTTATGCTTCATTTGGCATTTTCTTTTGTGTTTTCAATTAAAAAAATTTTAAAATTTTGAATGCCAGTAAGAATGAATATTTCAGCATACAAACAAATGAAGAATTAATAGTATATAGTAGTGTATATTTGATAATAACAAAACGGTCATGTTTGTCTGTCCCCTTCTGAGCTTTTCCTGTCTTGTTTGTCTTTTAATCTTCTATTAATCTTTTAACTTTCTTTTCATCCTTTATTTTACATTATCATTACTACCTACTTTTCTCTTCTTCACCTCAACCTGCAACTTTTCTACCCCCAAGATAAAAATTCTCCTTTGTGCAGTAAATAGAGCATTGGCTCTGGAGTCAGGAGAACCTGAGTTCAAATCCAACCTCAGAACTTGAGATTTACTAGCTGTGTGACCTTGGACAAGTCAATTAACCCCAATTGCCTTGCTTTCCCCCCCTCCAAAAAAAAACCAAAAGAAAAAATTATCCCTTGTAAAAAATTAATATAGCTAAGTAAAACAAATTTTCCACTGACTTTGTATGAAAATTCGTGTTTTATTTTTCACTTCTTGTCTTTTACCATCTTGAAAAGAGGCAAGGAATATGGTTAATTACCAGTATTTCTGAGTTATAATTGGTTATTGTATTGATTAGAGTTATTAAGTCATTTAAAATTGTTTTCCCTTTACATTATCATAGTGATTTTGTGAATTATTCTTGTGTCTGCCCACATTATAGCAGTTCAGATCTTTCCAGTTTTCTCAGAAATCTGTCTGTTTCATAATTTTTCATTGGCATAATAATATTCTGTTACATTCTTTTAGCATGATTTATTTATCTATTTCCTAACTGATAACTACCAACCTTGGTTTCAAGTATTTGTCTCTACAAAAAGTGCTGCTATAATTATTTTTGTAGGTATTGGTCTCTACGTTTTAGTTTGCCTACTAATAATATCTCTAGGTCAAAGGGTATGCACATTTTAGTGTCTTTTGGGATATTATTCTAAGTTGTTTAAATGATTGAACTGTGGGTAGGGTGTTTTCCATAGATTTTTTCCTTTTGTTAACGGTTTTGCAAATGACCCTGGAATCTTGAAGACTATACCAAGTGTATTGTAAGCTTTATTAGGTTGTACAGACTTTGAGATCAACCTCCATAAATGAGGAATTTTAGATCCACTTGACTAAATGAAGAGAGGCATGTTACCAAAAAGTTTGTTACCAGGTAATTAACTCTTTAATCTTACCTCTTAGCAAAACTGTCTTTTGCCTTTAGATTGTGCAGTCTGGATTAATAGTTGTGGTCTCTACAGAAATGAAATAAAGAATCCTTAAAAATACTGAAATACGACACTTTATTGGAGCTATACTTGGTTTTGGATACTTGTTTTATTATTGAACAAAGAATTCATGCTTTGAAGGAGACAGTGTAGAATGTCTTGGGATTCGAAGTCAGGGCATTAAGTTTCTAAGCATATTGAATATCTGTGTAATTTTATGAAAATCATTCCTTTCAGCCCCAATTTCTTTCTCTGCAAAACTAGATCCTTTTAGAGAATAAATATTTCCTTATACCAAATATTCTGTGGTTCTGTGAATCTATTACTATGAAAGAATTAGACATGGTCAAATGATTTGGTATGGTCTCTGTACTCATTAGCTCATTAAGTTGGTCACTACATTTCAATGTTGGCTGGTTTTTTTTCATTAAGAAGCATTTATTAAATTCCTGCTATGAGCAAAACATTGGGGTAAATTCTGGGGATACAAGAGCTAAAGCAAAGTAATCGTTGCTCTTAAGAAGTTTATATTATTTTGCTGTGTGTGTATGGGGAAGCTTTACAAATAAATACAAAGAACTTTCCAGGGTGAAGGAGGATACTTTCCAGCTGCAGTTCACCAGTCATGCAATCTGCATTCTGGACAGACATCCTCCCAGTCTCTCCACGTTCAACATAGTAACCCTGGACACTGCTCTGAAAGTAGCCTAGTCTGTGATAGGTGAGTATTCTCCCTTACCTTGCCCATAGCCAGGCCTTATTACACCACTGTTTTCAAATTATGACTCTTTGTATTCCCTTCACTACATCTCTCAACATGCATTGTCTTCTTATCAGAATGTAAGCTTCTCTAGGGCAGGTTCTGTCTTTCTTGTTTATTTGTAGACCTCATGTTTAGGGGTCTACAACTCTGTGCTGGTAGGTGGTCATACAATGATTGTGTTGCCAAGGTAGGAATAAAATCCAGTTTTCTTAAATCCAAACTTGTAGATTTGTTGTAGGTTTTTGGCTGTTTGTTGAATACTACTGCCTTGAATCTTAGGGTTTTCCTTCTTTCTCCTTTATCATTTCTCTACCCACTCTCCCTCTCACCAACCCCAATCTCCCTTTTTGGTTAGAACTTTCATGGTTATGCCCTAAATATAAATGTGACTTGTGTTTAGATTTACATACAAGTCCAGAAGGAATTTATTTCCTTTAAAGTAATACAATTGTGAATCAGTTTTAGTACTTGCAGGGTGTGCACTTCATTATGAAATGGCCTCCTAAAATGTTTAATTACAGGCATCAGCTACAATCATTAAAAACAACAACAACCAATTGAGTCATCTCCATCCCACTACTTCTATGTAATGCTCAACCACACTCAGGTGGAGAGGAAAAAGTGGTTTTCATGCCTCCCTAACTGAATTTTACTGAAATTTGCATATGTCAATTCCAGTAAGGTTTAAGTACTCTGCATATAAGTGAATAATGATCACATATTTCAAGTAAGACTTTCATAAGTTTCAGAATAGTTCTTCATAGGTTCCCATAGGTACCAGCAAAGTACATCTTCCCCTGTTCATGTGATTTCAATGCCTTTAAGTTATGTAATAACATAATTCTTAGAGGCTGTGAAATATTAAGGTTTCTGAGTCATCAAAAACTGTCCTCCTATGTTGTGTCCATTTGCTGTGCTTTATTCTGTCTTCCTTCACTTTTCCTTACTCATTGTCCAGAAGACTTAAGTAGGCAGTACTGAAAGATACCTGATCCTCCAACAACTGTAATAAGAGGAGCTCATGTTTATACATCCCTTAATAGTTTACTAAGCACTTTGCTCATAGTAACACAGTGAAGTAGATAATGTAAGTATTTTAACTGTCACAGCTAGCTAGCCAAGCATTGTAGTGGACATGGGACTCTAGATTTAGAGCCTGAAATTTTGGGACCAAAGTCAGCCCCTGACACTTATTGTATAACTGTCAACAAAACACTTGACCTCCCTTGGCCTTAGTTTCTTTCATCAATAAAATGGTCTTAATAATACCTGTAATATCTGTCCTTACAAGGCTATTTTTAGACTCAAGATCATGTATACAAAAAGCTTCCTAAATTTAGCTCCTTATGCATATTAATTATTATTATTATCATTTCTGTTCATCCATTCCTCTTGAGCTTCACAGGTCAAAGGAACTGCACAGTAAGAGCAATCTACTGAATTTAATGAATTGATGATCCCATCTTATACCTTTCCATCTCTGTGTAGATAACTGGGCCGTTGGCTTATCTTTTCAAATTGTTGGGCTTTTAGTCAGCTGAATCTGGTTTTTTGGAATACAGTCAGACAGCTGATCAGTTGTTTTTCACCTTTTTTTTAAAAAAATGAGTTCCTTAACTCCTTTTCCCTTTGGCACAACTAGTCCCACTCCCTGAAAGCTTCTGCATAGCTCTTTACATGACATTTTACAGGGTAGAGATATTTGTACAATGCTTCCTTATCTGCTGGTTGGTCATCCCTTTTAAAGATGAGTTAACTGGTGCCAAGAGCTATGAATCCATTTACCCCTTTGCCCCCATGGTAATCAAACCATAGAACTGGTGAGCTGGAGTAGATCTCAGAGGTTATCCAATTTAACCTGCGTCTACATAGGATACCCTTTTCAGTCATCTTTGATAAGCGGGTATCCAGCTTCCTTTGAAGATCTCCAGTGATAGAGACTTCACCACCTCTCACTGACCTAGAATCTGCCTCTCAGCAATTTTACCTACTGCTTGTAATTAATTCTTCCATTTGGAAGTAAACCCTTCATACCAGTCTAAAGAAAGATGTCATCTTCCTTCCAAACCTTGTCTTCTTTAGGCCAAAAGTCTCCAATTCATTCCACCATTTCTTCCCTGCCGCCTGCCTTGTGGCCCTACTCTGGATGCTTTTCAGTTTCCTAATGTTGATAGCTGTTACAGCTGGGATTCTGAATTAAGCAAGCAACTACTCTGTGCTTTGTGTATTGATTTATTGATTGACTTTAGTCACACTGTATCCTGTTCTTCCCATTGTATATTCCAACATATAGGTAGCTTATCATTTGCTCTTATAATCATGTACATCTTATCTATATTCTTTTTTCTTTGTATATATGTAAAATGTTGTATCATGCCTAGAAAGTAATTAGAAGGGGTGCATGGCATGCTTAGGATTAATTAAAGTACCAGAGCATGGACTTTACCCTTAAGTCCACTGGGTAATTATATTAACATAAATGTTTTAGATCATACTTAATTCAAGTACAAGAAGTCAGGTAATTGACATTAAAATAATAGTTCCCATTATAGGTTTTGACCTTTAACATTTTTGGAACTGTATCTCTTTATTTTCTTATAATGCCTACAGTGAGCTGATTTTTAAAAAAATATTGCCATCCATATTGGAGGTGTCATGCTTTTAGGATATAAAGTCATTCAATCATAGGATTTTGAACCAGACAGAATTTTAGACATCGTCATTACCTAGATTACCAAATAGAGGTCCAGAGAAGGAGAGAATTTGATCCAAGTTAGAGGTAGAGTTGAGATTTGAACCCAGGACCTTTATTACAAAAGTTGTGTTATGTACCTTCCTACCCTTCTTTAGTTCTTTAACACTAGACAAGAATGATGTAGTCATATGTGTATTGGAATTCAGGTTACCTAAATTTCTTATTCCAGGTGTTGGTTTTAGGGGTCAACAGAGACAACAGCTTTGTACTGGTTGATAATCCTGAGATTTGGGTGATTGTCATTACTAGTGGAAGAACCTGCCCTGAGTCTTCTACCAATGTGCAATGGCAGCTTTGTGTGCTAGTCAGCATATTGGGTAGTATTCTAAAGTCAGAATTGGGAGAGAACTCAGAAGCTCTCTAATCTCACTTATACCTGACAAAGAATCTATTTACAACATTCTTAACAAATTGCTGTTCAGTCTTACCTAAGTGAAAAAGGACCTGTCTGTTTTCTGAGGAACGCCATCCAACTTTGTATAGACCAAGTTATTTGAAAATTTGTTCTTACATTGTCCTGAATCACTTTTTCTACATCATCCACCTCCTGCTCCTAATTCTTCTCTCTATGGCCTTACAGAACAAATCTAATCCTTAGTCTTTCTATGACATGACCTCTCTATCCATGTCTGTTCTGTCTACTCTCCTCTGTATAGTTCCCAGATTATTAATATTCCTCCTTGGTTGGGGAATCCACAACAGGAGAATATAATTGATATGTGGTACGACTATACTAGAATACTGGAATAATCCCTTCATGCTGCAGATAGGAGATTTGCTGACCACTAGGACTAATTTAAGGGTTCCATAGGATATGGATCCTGGGCTCTATTAGTTGACTATTATTTTCCTTCAATGTGTTTTCATATGATAATAGAGTTTTTAGCTGGAAAGGACCTTAGCCGTTATCTTGCACAACTTCAACTCCTTTATTTTGTAGAAGGGAAAATTGCATTTCAGAAATTTAAAGTGACTTGTCCAATTTATCTTAATTGACAGTTCTCTTTCTGCTTCACCATGCAACAGGATTTATGTTTGAGACATTCTGAACCAACTCTGCCCCAGCATTTTGCCTGAGTCCATTCTTCATGATCATTCTCAAAGGGCCTTCCTCTGCTGCCAGATATCAAATCTCACAGGGACATAGGATTTGGAACTGGAAGAGATCTCTGAGATATTCTAACCCTCATTTTACAAAGCGGAAATCTAAAGATAATGAGAAGTGTAACTTTAGTCCAGGATCATGGATATAGTAGGAGATATGGGATTTGAATCTATCTCTTCCCACTTTAAATCTAGTGCTTTTCCCATATCTGATAATTTTTACCTCCTTAATATACCTCAGAAATTTATAATACATACATTATTCAACCTTCTTTTATAGCTTCTTTTTGGATTTCTCTTTGTTTTCCCTAATGAAATATAAGTTCCTTGAGGCTAAGGATTGCATGTTATTTGAAGAGGAAATTGGATATAATGCAAAGTCTACTGTATTTATGTCAGAAGTCCTAGATTAAAAACTCACATTTTATGCTTTCTAATCAGTTGTCTTATTCTTATCTCAATATTATAATCTATTTCTCTTTTATAGATAATACCAACACTGTATTCCTCATGTGAATGCTTTGAGTAAAGTGTTTTTTAATAGTTTATAGCTATGCATCTGAGCTACTATTATTATTGTTTGTCTTTTTGTCTTGGTGATGCTGTGTGGCTGAACAACTATGGGTTTTCTTGGCATGATAAAACATTGCTGGTAAATTAAAGGGCAATGGAAAAATTCTTGTTGGGTGTAAGTAGGATGAGGCATATTGTGAATTGTGATTTACTCAGGAGAAATGATATAAAATGCCTTATTAGTTAGAAATTACTGAACAAGGATTTGAACTAGTCATGCACAGAGAGAGAGAGATGCAAGCCAGAGTGATAAAAAGTATTAAGATAATCAGAGGAGAACTTCCAGGGTAGCTTGAGTAGATTCCTCTATCAGGAATATTTGAAAAGCCATTGCTAAGGATTCTGTATGATGAGAAAGCTGAAAGGGGTTGTGATCTTTGTAGGGAGAGAAATGACCCTCATGACCAAGTCATCAACCTATAATTTAACATGGTACCTCACTAGACTCTTTTGTAGAGTCCAGCACAATTTTTTCAGAATGTTTACTGAATGGAAGAAAATGACCTGGGACAAAAACAAAGCTCATTTTTGGTCTGTTCTTTAATATTTTAAAAGACTGAATAATTAATAATTAATTAGCTGAACCTTTTTCTTTCCTCTTTTCTTTTCCTTTTTCATTAAGGCAAATAATTCTACCTGTTAATCACCGGTGGTTTTTTTTGGGGGGGGGCAGATGTGAGATAAAGAATAATTATACAACCACAACAATTTGACAGTGCTTCATAAGATCATAGGATTTAGAGTAGAATGGACCTTAGAGATCATCTAGGTCTGAAGTCCTTCATTTTAATCAAATGAGATACTGTGTAATACAGCTTCTAAACCTTAAAATTCTATATAAACACTGATTATTATTTTACAGATAAGTATACAGAGACCCAGAACAATAATGTGACTTCCAAGAGTCACACAGGGTAGAATGGCAGACCAGAAATTTGAATACCCATCCTCTGACTCTGGATCTTGCACTCTATTTTCTGAATCCTATCAGCTTTGATGGAGAAAGGCCCCTCTGAGGTGTTCTTTGCTAGCAAAAGCAGTGAATATTTCATGAAGCACAACACATCCAAGTCTTACCCATAGTGATTGTTCTTCAGCATTCCTCAGCAGTTACCTTATTAAACTGTCACCTTTGATAGAGTGTATGAACAGATTTCCTCCTCTGTAAAGCATCCTTCCTTTCCTAATCACTTTTAAAGTTATAAATATTTTCAGAAGTTTTATCTATTCATTTATTTTTCTGTCAGCTATTAATCTTTTTGGTACTTCACATGTCTGGATAATGTGCCTGTATGTTTCCCTATGAAGGCGTCACAAATGCTGTTTGCCAGTCATCGTCACTTCATGCTTTCACCTCAGAACCAAAAAAGATACCTGCTTTTCCCCCAAGAAAATGTTAGGAGTCTGTTTTTGGTCTTCTTTGCTGGCCCCTCTTAGACTTTTCCATTTTTACAGTTTAATCCAGGGTAACTGTGGATAGAAATTGTTCCCTTTTACCATCTTTTTAAATGTTTATGATACAATTTCATCAAACCCTTTCACTGAGGTTTCATGGAATCATTGAATTGAAAGGGACTTGAAGTGGCATTTAGTCTTAGTTAATGTGGGAGAATGGAATGTCCATCATATGCACCCAGGAAGTTGCCATCCGGTCTTTTCTAGGGGATCTCTTTTGAGGGAAATCCCACTTTCTCCTAAGTTAGTTTATTCTATTTTTATACAGTTCTGTTAGGCAATTTCCTTTTCATTGAGACTGAATCTGGCCCTCTAGAAGTCATCTGATTGCTCCTTTTTCTAGTATCTGGGACGAAACAAAACAAGTCTTGCCCGTCTCTCATGGGGCAGCTCTTTAAATACTTGGAGGAGACAGAACTCATTCCACATAATTTCTTCTTAATTTGTCATTTCTACCTTTGTCCTGTTCTTTCCTTTTTGTACTTCTGATGTACCTATACTAATTCAGGCCTTCTTTTCTCTTTATCTCTTAGACTGATAATCATGAGAAGCTAAATGGTCTTTCTGGTTCCTTTGGATGCCCTCTGGAAAGCATTTGTAAAACTCCCCTTCTCAAAAATTTTCTGTGGTTCATCTTTGCGGGGTATTGAACCAAATATAAACTATTTACTATAGCCCTGAAGGCTATCTCTGGTCTAGATCCGTTCTACGCATTCAGCATATTTTCCTCCTAATATATTTCATGCATTTTTCATTATAGCCAAGCTGGACTCCATTCTTTTTCTCATTCTCATTGCTGTACCGTTGATCACACCATTGTCCATGTCTGCAGTGGATTTTTCTCTCTAATCCAAGTCTGTTGAAGTACTTCTATTGTTTGAAAGCTGAAGTAATACTATCCCCTGCCGCCTTCATGAAGCCATTTCCTGGCCTTCTAGGTGAAAATCACATTTCTTACATCATGTTCCTACTTCTCTTCTTTGTGTTTCTCTTATTTCCCTTGTATTATACTTTTTGGTGTACTTGTCATTTACTTGCTTTTGTTTTTTAGTTTCTTAAGAGCAGGGCTTGTATTATATTTACTTTGATTTCAAGTGTTTGTTTGGTTAGAGACCCACCTATTAAGTGTTAGAAAATAAACATTTGCTCAATTTAAAGTTTTTCTCAGGTTCAAGTGTTGGGATAAGAGAGGGCACTTGAGCAATCATTCATCCAAATAAGAACATAGCAAAGTAGATGAAGGTGACAGATTTGATTGGGGAAATACATACTTTCCCCAAAGGTATTTCCTTAACTCCAGCTTTCTGTATAGGCTGAGAATTGAGGTTTTGGGGAACAGAAGCTTAGTAGGAAGTCTGTCAATGGGTAGATGGTTTGAGTAGCAAAAGATCAGACATTATTAAATGGTATAAAAGTAATAACAATAATATTTTGAACAACAACAACAAAGAAAAATAAAATTCGTGTAATAAATTTGCATAGTGTAGCAAAATAAATTCCCGCATTGGCCATTTCACACATATGTGCCTTATTCTGCGTTTTAAGACTATCTATCATATTATTTGGCTAAAGATGTTTCGTCCTTAGTCCTCTGGATTCATGATTTATCATTGCATTGATCAGAGTTCCAAAGTATTTCAAAATTATTTTTATTTATAGTATTGTATTTTCCCTAGTTTTGTTCATTCTACACCAGTTCATGTAAGTTTTCCCAATTTTGTCTGAAACTGTCCTTTGTGTTATTTCTTATGGCACAATAATATTTTATCAAACCCATATTTCACAGTTTGATTAGCTATCTGTCAATATGAGAGCAATTTTTTGTATACTAAGAAAAGACATGCTATATATGCATACATATGCATGCATGTATATATTCACATGCACACATATATACATATACACACACATACACACACTTCCATTTTGAGACTGAGAGGTTGAGGGGTTTTTCTGTGGTCACAAAGCTGGTAAATGTTTGAAGTAGCATTCTAAGTTGCTAGCTCTTTCCATAGTACCATAATCTTTCTGTGTTGTATCACAGCTCCAGTCCCTGTCCCTGGGTATGAAAGTGAGGAGAGATTTAACACAATTGCTTCAGGGGATAGTGGGCCTAAATGAAAATATTCTTGCATGTGAGAGACCTGTATATATTTATAGGCAGTAGGTAAGGGTCCAATGTAGGAAGAAAGATGTAAAATTAGGGAAAAAAGTATTTGTAGGGCATTTTAACAAATGATATAGGAAGAGATAAAGTGGATACAATAGAGGGAATTAGTCTTTTTGAAGAGAGGGCTACATCTTTGTCAGAAACAGGAATAAAATAAGGGGGACATGGAGATGAGGTCAAGGGTTTTTGAGCTGTTGAGGAAAGGAGATGGAACTTATGGGCAAATGACCTCCCCTTTCTCAGCAAATATGAGGTGAGATCCTCTGCAGAGAGGACTGGGAAAGAGAATGATGTAAGAGACTTGAGGAGAGAAGAGGTTTGGGATAGCAACTATGGGGCACTCAACACCAGCCATGGTTAGACCATAGTTAGACTATGGGTCTAGCACTAGCCATTCCCATCTCCTTTCACCTCTTTTCTTTCTTTCTTTTTTTGTTTTTTTCCTATTTTTGAATTATTTTATTTATTTTCTTGTTTACTTCATTCATTTCCATGAGATTTTGAGTTACAAATTTTCTCCCCGTCTTTCCCCTACCACAACTCCAAAACAGTGATCCCACTGTAAAGCAACTCCCCCAGTCTGGCCTCTCCTATGTCCTTCTTCATCACATCTCTAACTTTCTGGTAGGGCAGGATGTGTCTCCCTACCCTAGTGCCTGTATATCTTAATTCCCAGTTGCATGTAGTTAAAAATAATAATAATAATAGTTTTATATATATTAACATTTGATTGTAGAACTTTAAATTCTAGATTCTTTCGGTTCCTCCCTTGTCACCCACACCCTTTAGAAGGACAAGCAATTCAACATAGGCTGTACATGTATAATTACTCAGGACATCTCCACATTGGACATATTGTGAGAGACTGATTATATGTTCCTCCTTCCTATCCTGCCCCCAACCCCTCGTTCTATTCTCTACCCTGTCCCTGTCCCTTTACAGAAATGTGTATTTTGAGCAACCCTTCCCCTGACCCTGCCCTCCCCTCTGTTATCCCACCTCTCATCCCCATCCCCCCTACTCTCCTGTATTGCAAGATACCCAGTTTAGAGTTTATGTCATTCTTTCCCTAAGTCAAATTCAATGAGAATAAAGTTGACCCTTTCCCTTTTGCCTTCCCTGTTCTTCCCCTCCATTGTAACAGTTATCCCTTGCCTCTTCTATATGGGTTAATTAACCCCACTCTGTCTCTCCCTGTCTCCTTTCATTCTCATCCTCTCGCACCTCAGAATTTCACCTTTTAAAGTATCATCCCTAGGGGCGGCTAGGTGGCGCAGTGAATAGAGCACCGGCCCTCGAGTCAGGAATACCTGAGTTCAAATCCGGCCTCAGACACTTAACACAAAAACTAGCCGTGTGACCTTGGGCAAGTCACTCAACCCCAACTGCCCTCCAAAAAGCAAAAAAATAAAAAAAAATAAAGTATCATCCCTTCCTATTCCTGTGCCTTCTATGTACACATATACAGAAATATTCAGATATGTATTCATACACATATATACCCTCCTATATAGACATATGTGTGTGTATAAGGATATATACATATGTATTCCCTTTACCTATCCTCATGCTGAGAAGTTTCATAAGTTACTATTATCATTTTTCCATATTGGCATGTAAATAGTTCAACTTTGATAAGTTCCTTATGATTTCTTTCCCATGTTTACCTTCTCATGATTCTTGTGTTTGAATGTCAAATTTTCTGTTCAGTTCTGTTTTTTTTCAGCAAGAACCCTTGAAAGTCCTCCACCTCATTGAATGACTGTATTTTCCCCTGGAACAGCATACTCAATTTTGCTGGGTAGGTGATTCTTGGTTTTAATCCTAGCTCCCTTGATCTCCACAATATCATATTCCAGGCCCTTCAGTCCCTCAATGTAGAAGCTGCCAGATCCTGGGTTATCCTAATTGTGTTTCCATAGTATTCAAATTATTTCCTCTTGGCAGCCTGTAATCTTTTCTCCTTGATCTGGGGACTCTGGAACCTGGGTATAACATTCCTAGGAGTTTTCTTTTGGGGATCTTTTTCAAGAGATGATAGGTGAATTCTTTCAAGCTGTATTTTGCCCTCTGGTTCTAAAATATCAAGGCAATTTTCCTTGAGAATTTCTTGAAGGATGCTTTCTAAGTTCTTTTTTTTTTTTGATCATGGCTTTCAGGTTGTCCAATAATTTTTAAATTGTTTCTCTTGGATCTGGAGATTTTTCACATTACCTTCTTTTTTGTTTGTTTGTTTGGATCTGTTCAATAGTATCTTGATTTCTCGTAAAGTCATTTGCTTCCATTTGCTCCACTCTAATTCTGAAGGAATTATTCTCTTCAGAAAGCTTTTGAGATTCTTTTTCCATCTGGTAAATTTGACTTTTGAGGGCATTCTTCTCCTCATTTGGGCCTCTTTTGCCATTTGAGTTCATCTATTATTTAAGGAGTTATTTTCTTCAGTCAGATTGTTGACTCTCTTTTCATTATTTTCTTGCATCAGTCTAATTTCTCTTCCCAATTTTTCCCCCACTTCTCTTATTTGATTTTCAAAATCCTTAAGTTGATATATGGCTTATAGGCATTCTTCATGTTTCTTGGAAGCTTCTGGTGTGGGAGTTCTGACTGTGTTGTCTTCCTCCTGTTCCATGCTTTGATTCTTTTTGTCCCCAAAAAAGGATTCTAGAGTTTGGTTGCTGTTCTTACTTTGCTTCCTTTTCCTGTTCATGTTGCCAGTGAATTATTCGACTTTTTAGCTCTGTGGAACTCTGCTTCGAGAGGGGAAAGCTCTGTCCCATATTGCTTGGGTTTGCTATTAGGGGGTGCTGCAGCCCCTGCCAGCTTTGGCTCATTGAAAATGCACCCCAGGACCACCACCCAAGACCACCATCTGGATCCAGGCTGCTCAGCGCAAGAGCACTTAGCCTCTGAACAATAGTTTGGCTCCCTTACAGTCTGCAGGCCGGGAGCTCTGAAGCAGTTACATAGAGGTGGGTGCAGGGCCACCACTTCTGTGCTTCCTTGCCCTGAAGGCAGTTTAGCCAGACTGCTTTTCTCCCCCAAAATTAGCTGAATTGCACTGACCTTTCACCTAGTCCTTATTTATTCTGGATTGATAATTCTGGAACCTGCCACAGCTAACACTGATCCACTCTCCTGGAGGCTCCAGCTGCAGTTTGTCCTGGCTGCCCCTGGGGCCAGGCTGTAATTTCAGGCTGGGTTGGTTTCGGCTCCCAGTGTGCTGTGATGAGCCCTTTGTGCCGTGCTGCCTTCAGTGAGAGATGTGTTTTCTGCATTTTTGTGAGTTTTGGAGCCCTAAAATTGGTTTAGAGTCATATTTTATGGGTATTTGAACTGTGAAACTTTGCTACTTCTATGCTGCCATCTTGGCTCCGCCCCCAAACCCCTAACTCTTTTCTAGAATGCATGTTCATGATATGTAGGCATGATGCTTCAGAATGACTTACTTATTTTTGTCATCTTTTTTTCCCCAGACATGAGCCATGGAATTTTCAGTATGCTTTTTGTCATCTTCTCCTTTGCTAACCTCTTCATCTAAGTCACTAAGTAATAAAGGGCATGTTGACTTTTGGTGTTTTGTGGAGCTCATCAAGCTTTTCATAGAACTTTCCCAACTCCTCATCTCTCCAATAGATGTCAGTACATGAGTGGCTGTTATATTAATGACGGTCTTATGTTCATTATGAACACTGCAAGATGGAATGGCCAGGTGTCTCAAGAAATAAAATTTCTTATTGTCTTTGTATATTTGATGTAAGCAATTCTGTCAGTTCTTTTGTTTGCTTTTTTTTGTATCACTATTGCAGGACTCACTAATATTTTTGTATTTCAATTCTCACCAATTCATATCTCATTGGGCCAAGATTTCACATTTAAAGAACTAAAGTTCATTTAACTTTTACAGATAGTCTTAATATTGTGTGAATCTTAGCATCCTTAATTTCCTTTTCACCATTCCACTACAGTTCAGGCTGCTTTAAAATCTTTCCTTTTATTCACGGGTTGCTAATGACCAAAGAATAATTTAGTGTCCATTCTGTTGGTAATAAACTTCTCTATGACTGTCTAGGCTATTGTTTTAGAAGTAGTTACAGTCTGTCATTAGGACTTTATCATAAACCTTTGTCGCTTAATAGGGTCTTTCAGAGCTTATACTGGGACTGGCATAGCCATCAGGAATCCAGTGTTACCTCCACACCATGATGAGACATTGGAATAAGACTTTACATAGGCATGTAACAACTGAGAATAGAAATTTAACCTTTGAAATTCTGCAGTCTGGAAGTCCTGCTTAGTTAGATAATGCACATTTTATCCTTTTTATGGGGTAAGGAACCTGTCAATCAATAATCCCTCATATTTGCATAACACTTTTTAATGTGGTCATTACATAGGATTTCAGTTTATCATTTCATGGGAGCAGTGTGGCTGCTCAAGCAGAAGGAGCTCATTAGGAAATATTTCACAACTAGCTTAGGATTGTGGGCGCTTCTTGGGCACCTCCTGCCTAAACTTATATTCATTCTTAAAAACTGAGTTGATTGGGTGGCTAGGTGGTGCAGTGAATAGAGCACCAGCCCTGGAGTCAGGAAGACCTGAGTTTAAATCCTGCCTCAGACACGTAATACTTACTATCTGTGTGACCTTAGGCAAATCACTTAACCCCGGTTGCCCTCCAAAAAGCAAAAAATACAAAAGAAAACAACTGAGTTGATTTCTGGATAATTCATCATTTATAACTTTTTCATTTGTATTCATCCTTGATCTGTGCCCAAGAGGATTTTTTCCCCTTGTCTGTCATCACTAAATGAGACATGTTCAGCTTGGCATCTAATGGAAACCAAATTTTTTCCCCCTTACTCTGCAGTTTAACTTCCTTTGTGTACATGAATTTGAAGAAGTCACTTTGCTCCTTTGTGCCTTTGTTTTCTATTTCATGAAATGGAAATGAATATGTCTTTTCAACATAAAGATTATTGTGAGAATAAGTAGATTGCTTTGGTGTAATCTTAATCAGTTAATCAACAAACATTTGTTAAGCACTGGCAATTTATGAACTCCACAAAACACCTGGCAAGTCAGGCACTTGCTATATGTTGAAGGTACAAAGCCAAAGTGGAAATGAATTTACTTTCAGACAGCTTACAGTCTAGCGAGGAGAGACTGAATGTACTTGTGAGTTTATAAGCGGTGGATAAAAGAAACATCAGTGGGATGGCTCCTTGTAGCTGACAGGACCAAGAAATCAGAAAAGAGGTGATAGTGCCATGTAACTGATAAGGAAAGAGTGAATGGAAAGAAAAGAAGAAGAAAGCCGAGGTCTGACCTTTGGTGTAAACTCACAGTTAGGTGCCATGTTCTAGAGCAGCACTTCTCAACCTGTGGGTTATGTTCAATTTGTAACAATAAAAATACACCCTGCGTATCAGATAGATTCATAACAGTAGCAAAATTACAGTTATGAAATAGCAATGAAAATAATTTTATGGTTAGGGTTCAGCACAACATGAGGAACTATATTAAAGGGTTGCGGCATTAGGAGGATTGAGAACCACTGTTCTGGAGCATGATTCAACAAAGGAGACCGAGGAGTATCAACAGGTAAGAAAAGAACCAAGGAGAGATCATGGAAGTCCAGAGAGGAGAGAGTATTTGGGAGGATAGGTGGTCAACAGCGTCAGATACAGCAGAGAGAGATCAAGAAGAATGAGGTCTGAGAAGAGGCCTTAATATTTTATAATTAACACATAATTGGTAACATTGGAGAGAGCAGGTTTAGTTGAGTTACATGGTCAGGAGTAATTTTGTTGGGAAATATAGTCAATTGCACCTTCAGGTCATTTGTATCTTCCTCCTATGTGAAAATCTTTTCCTACTTTTCTTGCCCAAAGTGATCTCTCCCTTTTCTAATTTCCTACTACATTTAGAGTGTAGGCCAAGTTCATCCTTAAAACAAGGATCTTAGAACAGAGAGAAATAGATCCCAAAGGGACCTTAAAATGTTATTCAAATGAATTTATGTTAATGATCAGATTAACTAAGCAATGTTATTGCTTTTGGATATACGTATATATGTAAAATATACACACATGCATATATACTCTTTATATATTCAAGTACATATATGCCAAAAACAAATATCCATATCAATGTGTATATCATTGAATATATACATATTCAGTTAGAAACACTGAATTGTAGAATTGTATGATTTTGATGTATGCATAGGATATTAGGCTATAGAATATTGTCACTATAAGACAAATTAGAATCACAGAATATTGGGTCTGGAAGGGATTTTAGCAATTATCTAGTCAGCATTTCTTAACCTTTTTTGTACTCTGGACAGTTTTGACACCTTCATGAAGTCTACAGACCCATTCTTAGAATATTTTTAAATGCATAAAATACTTAGGATTGTAAAAGAAACCAATAATTATATTAACTAATATTTATATAGCACTTTAAGGTTTGCAAAATGCTTTTTAAAAGATCTCATTCTGTCTTCACAACAACTTTGGGATATAGATGTTATTATTATCACCATTTAACTCCTCCTCCTTCTCCTGTCCTCCTCGTCCTCCTCGTCCTCCTCTTTCTTCTACTACTACTACTGCTACTGCTACTACTACTACTACTACTACTACTACTACTACTACTTTTCCTCTTCCTCCTCCTCTTCCTCCTCTTTCCTACAGTTGCTGCTACTGCTATTACTGCTACTAGTAAGCATTTGTATGTTGCTTTAAGATTTATAAAACACTTTACAAATACTATTTTATCTTCAATTACCTTGGGAAATGGATGCTATTATTATCTCTGTTTTGCAAATGAAGAAACTGAGGCAGACAGTGGTTAGTGACTTGTCCAAGGTCACAGAGCTAGTAAGTATCTAAGGACAGATTTGAACTCATATTTTCCTGGCTCTAGGTTCAGTGCTCTATCTACTGTCCATCCTAGTTGCCTCATTTATATTGAGATATAGTCATCAAATTTTTTTTAAACAATTCACAGGCCTCCTCCGCCTCCTCCAGATTAAGAAGTCCTGATTTAGTTAAACCTCCTGATTCTGTTATGGTTTAAGACATTAAGGAACAAGCAGGGTAAGAGCCTTGTGCAAATTTTTCAGCCAATTAGCGGCAGGACTGGGATTCAAGAAGCCTTTGTTTTTTGATCATTAATCCAGTATTCTTTTCGTTATGCCAAGCTTCATCCCTACTAGCTCCTTCAATTCACTATTACTTTTCCACTGGGTGTTTGTATCTTTCATTCTATAATGGAAGGTTCCTTCTTTGTTACAAATAATTCCAGGTATTAGGGGCTAAGTAGTATGGAGTGCTTTGATCTAAATTTTTTGAGCACTGGGAGCACCCTTTATTATACTTTTGATAGCACATATTACGGAGTCTGTCTATATTGTGTCTCTATGTAAGGCCCATCTAGATGATAGTAATTACTCTTTATGTAGTGATAACTCATAATTTTTAGTTTGCCATAGTGTTTATAGCAATGCTTTGAAGTAGGTAGTGCAGTTTATTATTCCCATTTTATAGTTGAATAGACTGAGATCTATAGATAAGAAGTTTTTTCAGCTTGTAAATATGGCAACCAGTACTTGAACCCAGATTTCCTTATTCAAAATCTGCTAATCTTTCTAACTAATACTAATTTGCTTTTATCTGAAGATTACAAACTTCTTGTCAAATATGTTTTTACTTATCTTACTCACAGTGAAAAAAGCCTTGGATTTATTTGAGTTTTTCTTACATTCTTTTCCCTGATTCATCTCTGGGAGAGGAGTTAAGGACCAGTGACTCAGCAGGAAGAGGAAGAGAAACCAGGGCCTTATTGTATTCAATTATACTTTTTTCCTCCCTTTGGTGGTCTGATGCCTTTTCTGCTCTCTCTTTCTTTGTTTTGGATTAGAAACTTCATGTCTAGTTACTCTTCTTCCTGCCCACCCCAAATTATTTTTGATCAAGCACTGTAGCCTCAAATCTGGAGTAAGTGGAGAAATAGAAAAGACCTTGTTTGCTTAAAGAAAGAATTAATAGAAAGCTGTTAGTTTTTAATTAAGTACACTGACCACATCTTCCTTTTTACCACTGAGAGAAGAGTAAACAATTCTTATGTGGTTTACTGTCTGCAACAATTAGCAGAGACAATTAACCCTTATGTGTCCTTCCTTTGCCATTGCATTCAGAGTTGGAACAGACCTTAGACGTTATTTAGTTCATGCTTCTCATTTGAAACGAGGTTAAGTGACTTCCCTGTTTTCAAGGTGATTTTTTTTTTTTTTTTGCTTTTTGGAGGGCAGTTGGGGTTAAGTGACTTGCCCAAGGTCGCATGGCTAGTTTTTTGTGTTAAGTGTCTGAGGCCGGATTTGAACTCAGGTATTCCTGACTCCAGGGCCGGTGCTCTATTCACTGCGCCACCTAGCCGCCCCCAAGGTGATATGTTTTTAAGCGAACAGGATAGACTGAGGATTGTCAAACCTTTGTAATTATGAAAACTTAGGAAAAACCAGCCTTGCTCAGTACGTAAACTGTATTACCCTCTTTTCAGAAATGACTTCCGTTATAGTTGGGAACTAATGCTATACTCTAGGGTATGGGTGAAAGAATTTTTTTCAGAGAAAGGAAATAAAAAAATGGATACAGAAATAACTGCATCACACAGATTTAACATATTAGAAGATAGTCATTTCACACCATCCTCTAAAACAGTGGTTCTTAATCTTTTTTTTTTTTTTTTTTTGGTATCATGGACTCCTTTGGCAATCTGATGAAGCCCATGCAGCCCTTCTCAGGATAATGTTCCTAAGTACATAAAATGAAATATTAAGATAACAAAGGAAACAAATTGTTGAAATAGAGTAATCAAGATATTAAAAATAGACAAGTTTGACAGACCCTCAGTAAGGACCCATCCCCTAAAGTTTAACCTTATTTACAAAATATCTTGAGGGACGCAAGCAAGATTCTTTAAAACCAAAGTTCAATACAGCCCCCCCCCATCTTATATTCTAATATAACATTAAACTTGGTTCAGAGAGAGTGGGGTATCGTGTTCACTTCTTTTCCATTAAGGGGCTTATCTGTTCTAGATCCTTGCAGGCATTCTTACCAGACTCATTCCTGAGGGGCTCTGGTCTTTGATGAGATGAGAGCTAGGCAAGATTACCTTTCATTACATTTGTCACCTCATCCAAACCTTAGGTTTGGGTTCACATATAAGTTTTCCTTAGAATGGGAAGTAGACAGGTACTTTTATACATGGTAACTGAGGTGTAGGGCAGGTATTTATTTCTCCACACACACATGTGTGTATGTATGTGTATATGCACATGTATACGTACGTGTGTGTATATGATGATGAAACATCAAACACTCCATAAGCATTCATTGACAAAACAGAACAGAATTCAGTTATTCAGCTATTATGGGAGTCTGAGGAGTTTGATTCTTAAACTTTATCAGAATATGAAGAAGTTAAAAATTGTTGATTGAGACATTTATATTTCCCTTCAGCTCTTCACTGTTCAAGACACTCCTTTTAAGTGTTGGGTGGTCAAAGACCAGGCCAGGGCTAGTCCTCTTGTCAGTGGTTGTCTAGGGCACAGAAGCTTCCCTTGACTACCAGTAAGCACAATTCATTGGACATGGGATCTCTAGACCTCTCAAACTAGGCCTGAACTCACTGTTCTCAAAGATGATATTCAGTCACTTAGTAGGAAAAGAAAGAAAAAGCAGAAGAGGCATCCAGGGCTTTAGATACTGGTTCATCTAGTTGAACTCATCTGCCCAAAGAGCACAGCTCATTCCTCTCCCACTTTACCCATCCCCTTCACAGGGTGTCTAGAGACAGAACACATTACTTGCTACAATGGAGAGTTTATAAAATAGTAACAACCCCCACACAGGGGTTTATAAAATGGAGATAATAACAGATCACCTGCTTTACAGGGTTGTTAAATTATAAAATGATATATTTGTAAAGTGCTTTGCAAACCTTATTTCCTATATAACTGCTATCACTCATAATGATGACGATGATGATGCTAAAAGCTATCTCCTCCTTTAACTGATAGAGCAAACCACATCCCCTGCCCTTGGTATAATGGGAGGGAAAGGTGGGGAAGAGAAGATGTAAGGAGTCAAGATTTCCTTCAGGATTTCCTATTTCATACCAAAACACCAAAAATCCTTTCAATCCTGGTTTATTACATGGCCAGAAGTAGCCAGGCAGTCACACATATTCCTGCATATGAAATGGAAAAAAAAAGTAAAAAATTATTGGTGAATGAATGGCTCCTGTACGACTCAGTAGTTAACACTTTTTAGAATGAACAATGAATATTTTCTCTTATCAAGATTGCATTTCCAGAGATTTGAAGCTATTTAAATGGAAAAAATATAATGTAGAATAAAGAAGTTTGAAGGTGGTAACTGTCTCTGGGATTTTTGCCTTGTCCTCAGTTAGGTCACCTGTGGAGTGCTGTTTTCAGTTCTGGCCACTGCATTTTAGAAGGGGCATTGACCAAATGGACTGGGTTCAGAGAAGGAGGAGTAACTAGGAGAGTGAAGGAATTTGAGAATATATCATTACAATATTGGTTGTAGGGTCTTTGGAAGTATGACTGTCTTTAATACCTAAAGGGATATCACAGGAAAGAGGGGAATCACAAAACAGAAATAGTACCCATAGCTGGAAGCTGTAGTTTAATTCATTTTGACAAATATTTAATAAATGCCTATTTTGTGTATAGAAATTATATTTTAAGTTAACATAAAAAGGAACTTCCTACACATTGGAGCTCCCTAACAGAATACACATTTTGGGAGAAGGGGATCTTTGTCTCCCTGTCACTGGAGATCTTCAGATGTAGCAGGGATTACCAGGTGTCAGGAATGTTGGAGAGGGGATGCATTCTTCATGTGGGGGTTGTGCCTTTTGTCCTCTGAAGTAATTTACAGCTTTTGAGGTTCTGTAATTCTGTAAGTCATCCCTTCCCTGCCTCCTCTTCCCCTCCTCAAATCAATCTGATCTCTTTATACTTTTTTTCATGGCATTAGCAAGTAACTTCCAGGATTATCTATGTTTCTTTAGAGGGCTTAAAACTGCAAGTGATCTATAATATGTCAATGGATCTGAAATCTGATTAATATCTGATTATTATACTTCTCTCTCCAGTGAATTTTGTGACCCATCTCTGCCTTCTCATTCCCCTTTGATTCTTATTTACTTGTTTTGAAATCTTCATTAGAAAACCTTACTAGTATACTAGAAACATTCCCCCCAATTTTCCGTATTCTGTGGATAAAGTACAGTACTTTTTATATGCTATATAATTTGTTCACATTCTTTCCAGCTTTTCACATCCTTAATGGTATCTTTTATACCATTCCTTGTAGACAACTTATTGCTATTAACATATTGCATCTTTCTTGTAGTCCACCAAATATTTTCCCGCTACACTTTGGGTCACCAGATGCCATTGTAAAAGTGTAGTACTTAACAGTTTAAAGTCACATAGCACTAGGAAATATTCATGTTTATATACACATACCTATTTATATATATACTTGGAGGAAACTAATGATTGAACATACCTCCTATCCCCATTATCTTTTTACTTTTCCCCTCTTTTTTATGAGCTGTTGTCTGAAAGAGACATTGCTGTTAATTAATGTAACTGATCATCACATTTTTAGCAGGTGCCACATGGAAATGTTGAAAGGGCTTTGCTCTATTGATGATTTAATTTGTTTTGCTATGATCAAGTACTGAGAAGATCATTTCAATGTTAATTCAACATCTGTCAGGTGCACATTTGGAAACTTGCAATTTGATTTGCTCATTTCCTCACCCAGTTTTAACTGCTACAAATGCTTGTGACTGTGGGATCTTGCCCCATGGGTGAGCTTTGTCTCTGATCATAAATATTCAAGGTGTCGTCATCTTTACTTTTAATGGTAACATGTATGTTACAGATGTGTCTGGGTTTCTGAGTTGAAAAGATGAGCACATCCTTGGCCAATAGTGAAGAAACATAAGCTGCAAAAGTATAAGATTAGGAAGAATGGACTTCATAGATAGTTGTGAAGAGGACCTGATGGATAATGTTATAGAAGTTCAGAGGAATTTGCATCTATGAGATGACATTCGATCAAATATCCATAGAAGGAAACCAAGACAGAGAAAGATGAAAGGACTTGCCCAATGTCACCTACATAGTAAGTGAAAGATAGGGCTTGAACCCAGACTTTGAGTTCCAGATCCATCCATCCATCCATCCATCCATCCAAGTATGAGTGTATTTACACACAAATAGCTTCAATTTTCTCATCTGAGAGTGATTGATTAGACGATCTCTAAGTTTCCTTCTAATTATAAATCCTGTGATCCTGTGAACTTCTGTATTATGTCAGATGCCGAGTTCACAATCTAAAACAAACATGGGAACCTGGAGAGGATTCAGAAGGCAGCAGTAAAGATGACTAAAGAGGTCAGAGAAATTAGCTTTATTGAAGTGGCAATTATTGAAGTTTTTGTTGGATACCCCCTGCCCCGCCTCTATCACCCTTGATGAGTTCATCTGATCTTATGTATTCGGTTATCACCACACAATAACATAGGATTGTAGAATCTCAGCTTTGGAAGAGACTTAAGAGTCCATCTCTTTCAACATGTAACTGCATAAGAATCTTTTCTGTAGCATTTCATACAAGTAACCATTTCGCCTTTGCTTGAAGACCTATGACAGTGGTTCTCAACCTCCCTAATGCTGCAACCCTTTAATGCAGTTCCTCATGTTGTAGTGACCCCCAACCATAAAATTATGTAATGTAATGGTAATTAATTTGTTTGATCAGATGTTAAGTAAATCCTAGTAACCTAGTGTTAAGTATAGAACTCTGTCCATTGGT
>CM053594.1:74025203-74043590 GCA_028646575.1 Pseudocheirus occidentalis | reverse complement strand
TTTTGCCCTCTGATTCTAAAACATCAGGGCAATTTTCTTTGAGGATTTCTTGAAGGATGTTTTCCAAGTTCTTTTTCTGGTCATGGGTTTCAGGTAGACCAATAATTTTCAAATTGTCTCTCCTGGATCTATTTTCCAGGTCAGTGGACTTTGCTGCTTCTATACCGCCATCTTGGCTCCGCCCCCTCCCCTAATTCTCAGATGGCCTTTTAAAACATTAGTTCAGGTTTTTGTGGAAGTGAAGCTTTCTCTTTAGTTAGTCTAGAAGACTGGAAGCTCTCTTGTAATTACAGTTGTTTTTTTAAGAGTATCAGAGTTATTGTGTTCCAGGAACTTTAATTTGGGTTTAAAAAAATTACCAGTATATTCATGTTTTCCTATTAACAAAATGTTATATACATTATAAATCAGGCCTGTTTTCTCTATTTCCACAACTATATTTCTAGTCACCCACAGAGCATTATGTGGATGTCATATTGTCTGTCACCTCATACTCAGTATGTCTAAACAGAATTAATGATCTTACTCTTTATACCAGCTCCACTTCTAATTTCCTTGTTTCTCTCAATGACGCCACTATTCTGCCTGCCCAGGCTCAAAACCTTGTCATCATCTTTGACTTCTCACTTCCTTTATCTCCTCATTTCCAATGAGTCATTCAATCATCAAGTCCTCTTCAGTTTTTCTTCAAAGTGTCTCTCTCATCAATTGTGTTCTGTATCTACACTGAGAGAAATTAATGACATAGACAGAGGCCCCAGGGTGGGAACCAAATATTCTTAGGTAGAATTTTCACGTGAAAGCCATTGAAATCTGCAGTGGTAGGGACTAGTAGTGGAAAGTCCTGGACAGGATTGATTTTGGGGCAGGACATGCATCCTGCTAAGGTTTCGAATTTCTTTTCCTGATGATTTTTTTTTTTTTTTGAGGCAGTTGGGTTTAAATGCTTTGCTCAGGGTCACACAGCTGGTAAATGTCTGAAACTGGATTTTAATTCAGGTACTCTTGACTCTAGGACTGATACTTTATCTACTGTGCCACCTAGCTTCCCATAGAGCATTCTTTCCTCCTACTGTTATACAGATTGCTGCATAAACCTTTTTTCAACTGTGTGTTCTTAGTCTTTCTGGAATTCTAAGTAGCATCTATGGTGTAGGGAATAGAGAACCAGACTTGGAAGCAGGAAGACCTGGGTTTAAGTTCTGCATCTTGCGTCTACTGACTATGTGACTCTGGGTAAGTCACCTCTGTGTGTATTAGTCTTAATTATAGGGCTATAAATTGCAAACAAGGTACTTATGTTCATAAGTGGAGGGAACTCCCTATACCAATGAAATCCCAGGTCCATTTCCTATCCCTTATATGTGTCTTTACCTCTTTTTCCCACTAATAACACCATAGCATAGGGTCTCAATACCTAAATTGTACCAACAGCCCTTTAGTTGGTCTCTCTGATTCCTATATCTTTTTCTTCCATTATCAGACTAATCATCCTGAAAGACCTTTTTTAAAACTTTTTTTTATTTTTTAGCATGTCCCCCTCCCAGTTGGTCACTGATTTCAATGGTTCTTTACCATTTGTTGTATCTCATTTAAAAGTGATCAATCTGGCTTCATGTCTTCCCTAATATATTTATTTTCTGTGTCCCTCTACCCCCATTCTGCCCATTCCTATTTTCCACATTTTTTTTTCTCCTCTTGATTTAGCGTAGTTCCTTCATTGCCTTGGAAATATGTCATACTCATTCATGCCTCTAACTCTCACTCCTGTTGTTTTTGTTGTATAATAGACCCATCTCTCAGTGCTTAGAAGTGGAGCCATGATAGGGGCATTACCAAAAGCAAAGTAGCAGCATTTTATTGGCCCAATATACCCCTACACGTTGGTGAGGACTTGATTCCTTAAGCTGAAAAAAAGTAGAGATGACATTTCATAATGAAATGTAAAGACTTTTTCCTACCTCTTTCTGCACACAGTGTGCTTTTGTGTTGCTACAGCCCTAGGTGTCCTTTAATCAGCTCTTGTGGTCCTTGAATATTGATCCTTAAGATTTTGCTGCTTTTCCTGCTGTTATGAAACCATGTTATACTGATCTGTACTGATCCTATGTGAAGAAGTCCTATTTGCAGTTTGGCCTGCTCACAACATCCAGAATCTTGGTCTTGGAAGGAACCTGAGAAGCCAACTAGTGCAACTTTATCATGAGCATACCTGAATAGTTACCCTTTAGCTTTTGCTTGGAAAGTTTGAGAGAGGAAGAACCCATTATCTCCTCAGGCAATCCATTCCAATTTTTGACAGTTCCAGTTGTTAGACATTTTCCTCATATCATGCTTAAATTTTCTTCTTTGTAACTTTTACCCATTGTAATATAGGATTATAGATTTAGAAATATAAGGGACCTGGAGACCGGACCCTTCATTTTGTAGATTAGGAAACTGAAGCACAGACAGGTGAAATGATTTGCTCCAGGTTCCATAGGGAGTGACTGAGGCAAGTACAGTTATCTTTTCCACATCTCAGCTTTTCTCCAATATGGTTTTAATATATCGTGGGTCAGCATAAGAAATTAAATAGGAATGTTTTGAAAGTTTTGTGGAAGCTGCAGATGACACGTGAAGGCCAACAAATGACACCCAGAACCTGTGACCAAAACCTTAATCCAAATTTTACAAAAAGGCATTTTAAATATCCCATAAAAGGAAAAGAAAAAATTTCAGTCTTCTTCTCTGGTAGGAAGAGAGGACCAAAAAGTTTTACCTGGATTTTCCAAATCATAAGAGGCACTGTGCCTCTGACCATGGTGGTGCAGAAGGGATAACTATATTTGAATCCAAGTCCTCTCACTTCAAAGCCAGTGTTCTTTCTTCTGTAATATGCTGTCTCTTTTGTATCTTATTGCAGTATTATGGAAACTATTTGAGGACAGGCGCTAACTTACTTTGTATTCATCTCTAGTCTAGTACAGGGTGCTGTAAAGCCAAACGTGAGCAGCTCTCTTAAGGACTGCTGCTGCTGCTTTAAGGTTCTGATCACATAGTATGGTGAACTTTCTATTTATTCAGTAATAAACTGAGACAAAACATTCACCAAAACCAAAAAAAGTACAGCATTTACAATGTTATAACATAACAACTTATCAATAAAGTGGCCACATAATTTTAAACAAAAGATATACTTCAGTAAGTCCTTAACTCAAATCATCCTTAAGGAGCAAGCCTCCTTAAGGGACACAAAGTACAAAGTTCTCCACCCCTAGCTCACATTGTCTTAATCTCTCAGTCAAAAAGTCTTCTTTCTTCTCAATTTAAGATAAGTTTCCAATCATCCTTAACTCAGTCATTCTTAAGAGGTACAAGATAGAGACTACAACCCCCCCCACCCCCCTTCCAGGCCACAGTAAGTCATGATCTTCTGAGTCAGCACTAAGTACTCAAGGAGGGGTCTTTTCGTTTTGACTTGAGACTGGCTCCCAAATACCATGGTTCCTCTTCCATGGGTCTAGCTCCTGCCTGAATCTACCCAGTTGTCACCCAGATTCACAGGTAGGCAGCTCTTAAATCCTTGTCCAGTTCCTCATTGAAGTTCAGTGTCCAGTCCTCCTCAAATCTTTTGTAGTTTCTGTTTCTGGGAAGACAAAGCTTAACAGAGTCAAAACAATATTCATGCACATTGCCGACACTATCATCAATTCACTAGATAGTGAAACCTCTGAAACCACTACAGACCCACAAAGAAGGTCTGAGGACTCAACACAAATCGTCAGTATAGTCCCAGGACCTCTGAAACCCTCCTCCAGGACTTCTGTAAACAGGCAATAAGAAAATCCTCTTTAAAGGCTTCCAATAAGGTCCCATGGCTTCTGTACAAATATTAAATCACAAGTCAACAGAACAGAACAGAGTACCGGGATACTCCAAGTTTTTTCCTTCTCAACTCTGCTATCACAGGTGTTCCCTTCTCAGTTCTGCTCTCTCCCAGTTTAGGCTTCTCCTTATATTTATGGTCATTAGCTCTTACCTGTTCTGCCCCTTCCTGTTGAATCAGCAAGTTCCTCCCACTGTGGGTTTCACAAGTTCTGTTTCTTAACAAACACTTGATATAATCAAGGGCAAGGTTCAACTGAAACAAGGCATTAAGTACTTGTTTGCTTGCCATTACAGGTGCTTAGTATATAGTGAGCGCTTCATAAATGCTTGCTTTCTTGATTTTTATGTCCAATGCCACCAAGCAGAAAAAGTCACATGATTGCTTTTGATATATACTTGAAGATAGCTACCCTAACCTCTCTTCCCAACTCCTCTCCCCACCTTCCTCAAGTTATCTTCTCTCTTGGCTAAGCCCATTTATTTTGTTTAATCATTCTTCATTATAATATCTATTTGAGTCTACTCACATGTCTGGTTGCTTTCCAGTATACCCATTCTAGTTTGATTTATGTTTTTCTTAAAATGTGGCATCACAGATTGGGCATAAGTTCATTAACAATATTCTTTAGATGCATATCTTTCATTTACTATCCATGTGGCAATAGGAAAATCAACTTTCTCTTTCTGAGATGCATTTTCTTCCTTTGTAAAGTGGTCAGGTTGGGTCTGCTTCTTTTTGAGGACTTCTCTAGCTCTGACATTCTATGGTTCTATGTCATTCTGGCTGTTTGACCTTGTTTTCGTAGAAGTCATTCACTTACTTTTTGTTAGTAGACATAATACTGAGATTCTTTTCCTTCTTATTTCCCATACTTCACTTTTCTCATTAAAGATGTAAGATAGCAGGTTTTTTTAGTTGAAGTATTTTGGGATTCTTTATTGATTTTGTCTTTGTGCCCATTTATTAATGGACCCTGACTATTCTTTTTGCTTTAATTGCAAAATCTTTCTTTCTCAGTCTCAGCTAAATGCCAGAGACTTACTGTGATTTTCAGTTGTCCTAACCCTATCTCTGTAATCTGAACTGATTAGTATATTCTTAGATCAGCATACTTTTCTTTAAAATATATGAAATAAATAACTATTCATAAAAAAGACCAAGTCAGCATACTGTAGTGGCAAGAACCCACAGCTTGGAGTCAGACCTGGATATGCATTCAGATTCAAACTATTCGTTTACTGTATTATGATGTATGAGTCTCTTTACCTTTCTTGGTTTTGGTTTCCTCGCCTGTAAAATGATGTTAATAAAATTTGTCCTGTCTCACAGAGGTGCTGTGAAGGAAGTGCTTCATACCTAAACCTGGTAACTCAATGAGAATTATTATAAAAACAATCAAATAGAGACATTTTTTACTGCCATGATTCTCTCCTTGAAATAAAGGAATAGGTAGAATTAGTAAAGTATCAAACTGAAGTATAAATACTAATTTATTGAGGGCCTGTTTTATATAAGATGAGGTTTACAAGGTGGTGTAAAATAGTAACTCACATTTCTCTGACCATTTAAAGTTTTTCTTTAGTCCACAAAATGATCTTCTTTTATGTGCTTAGTGCAAATAAAATTAGCCCCATTTTTCATAGAAGTTGAGTGACATAGACAATATCACAGGTGCTCTAAGTAATAGAACTGCACCTTTGGGCACCTTTATGAAAAGAACAGAATTTGGGGAGTCTCTTTACCTTGGTAGCAGAGGGAGGGGGTGAGATGTATTTATCTAGAAACTTTGGGTCTTAGTTTAAGGTTTACATAAACATCTAGATAAGCATAAGAGGTAAAAGCTTATCTCTAACAGTTTGAAGAAGAGTTGAGGTGTTTTATTGAGCTGCAAATTTAATGAATTCTCAGCATCAGGTGACATTTAAGAAGCCAAAGGGATCTTCATCTGCCTTCACTCAGGTCTAGTTTCTGCAAGGATGTTCCTGCTGTTCTTGTTCCTTGGTATGCTGCATCTACAGGATTGTGTCCACCTTGGCTCCATGCTTGAGGGAATGATATTGACTAACTGAAGTTATATACAGAATGTGGAAAACAATGGAGACCACGCCCTTGGAAGATCAGTTAAACTGGGTTTGCTTAACTTGGTGATGAGAAGATTTGGACTGATGGTGTGATTGGGGGAATAGTGATGTGATCCCTGTGTTCAGGTATCAGAGGGTTTATCACATATAAGTACATTTTAGACATTTTTTGTGTTGTCTCCCAAGGACAGAGCTGGGAGCAGTGGTCTGGAAGTTGTACAGACTGATAGACTGACCCATGACTCAAGGAAAAACTGCCTAAGAATCATAAATCCAAGAAGCTGAATGAATTGTGTTAGGAGACAGTGGTTTAATTGTTACCAGAGTTTTTCAAGAGGATCATAGTATTCTAGATTTAAAGGCAGAACAAATCACAGCCATCATCTAGGCCAACTCCCTTGTTTTTCAGATGAAGAAACTGAGTCCCAGAAAAAGGGAAGTGACTTGTCCAATATTGCATAGATAGTAAAAGAAAGAATCATGATTCAGACTTTAGTCCTTTGACTTCAAGTTAAGAAACTACAGATATAGAAGGCATTTTTAATTCATCTTTTTTCCCTGTAGTGGTTGGCATTTTGTAGTACCTACAGTATTTTTCCATGTATAGACGCTTTTAGTGTATTGCTTCTAAAAATAATTTTCTGAGTCTCTCTTGTATTCTACAGATATAAACGCAGTCCCTCTCCCCTCCCCCTCCCTCTCCCCTTCTCCTCCCTCTCCCCTTCCCTGTCCCTCCCTCTCTGTGTCTCCCTCTCCCTCCATATTTAACCAAAAGACAATGTAATAGGAAATTAGTAATTTTTAGTAATAGGAAATAAAACTTTAAATGAATACAAGGTCCTTTTTATCCATACCCATGAGTCACACCTTGCATATCAGGAATTGGGGTTTCCTTTTTCTATCTTTCCATTTGGTGTTGTGGATCTAGACCTTTGTGCTATATTCCTTGTTCTGATTGGTTAACAGATCTAAATTTCTCTCCCTGGGGACATGTATACTATGTTTGGGTATTTGGTCCTGTTCTTGAGCCCCATTAGTCATTTGATAAATCATATTCATTACTAGATGTACTTGTGGCCAGGGATTCTGTTCATCAGGACTGAACTTGGCCACTCATGTATCTCCTTTTTTTTCTTCTATGTAGAATAATTTTCCTTTAGTGGAGAAATAAAAGAGAAGACTTAGAAGAGATGATTCCTATCTCCTAATCTAGGATAGGTTGTCATAGGGAAGGAGAATTAGACTTCTTTTCTGTGACTCCAAAGGAGACAACTGGGATTAAAGGGTGAATTTTACTGGAAAGTAGACTCTAGTTCAATTTAAGGAATAACTTTCTAACAGGTGGGGCTGTCTAAGATTGCCACAGGCTCCATTTCATGTTCTCTGTCCCTGAGGGTGCTCAGTCAGAGACTGACCAATTGTTTCTGGACCAATTTCAGGGCTGGATTACTTTTTAAGACCAATGATTGGGCCAGATGACCTTGAAGGTTCCACTGAATCCTAAGATTCTGTGATTCTTTAAGAAATTCTCTGTGGTGCTTATAGAAGTAGTCCATAGCAAAATTGGTGGAAAGCAATGATTTGAATTCAAATTTCTTCAAATAATGAAGATGCCAAGTGGTGGTAGAGAGCAATATAATCCATATCCATTACACTTGATTGTTATCTAAACTATGTTTGTACACATATCTGTATCTATTTTGCTTATGGTAGAAGCTTTTATAATTGAGGTAAGCAAGCTAAGAACAAATACATTTCTGAATGTATGATTTCTGATGATTTTGGTAATTAAAGAAATTGCACTTCATCTGCTTCACCACAGAGTGCTGCCCTTATTCAGTGCATTGTTCAGTTGGACATATTTCAGTGGTTCGAAGAATAGAACTTTAAAAACAGTTTATCTGAAAATTGAGTATTTCATTTATTTAGTTATAATATTTCTTTCTCCCTGTTGTGTGTGTTATTTGGTGTCTCCTGTTGAACTACAAGAGTTGTAAGAACTGATTTTCCCTCTGATTTTTACTGAATGGTAGGTGGTAAATTCAGAAGAAAGTAAAATATCCTGTACTGCTATAGTCTAAACACAGAGCTAACTTTTCCTTTGGCCACAGGTGTAAAATATTTAAGCTAGTTTCTGATCTGTGGAATAAGAGGAGAATTGTATGGCAGGTTGCTGTATGCATAATTTTCTACTTTGTAGGGAGGAAAGAGGTTTGGAGTTAGATTATTATATGTAAACTTATTATATGTAAACTTTGGAAGAGAATCTTTCTCTGCATTTCTTAGGGGCTGGGATAGTTTGCCCTTTCCCTGGAGTTGTTAAGGGAGATTTTTTTTTTTATCTTCTATATTTCCATTGAGTCCGCTTAGCAGGCGGAGAGTTGGGTGTATGAGTATCTTTTTTTTCTATAATAGATAAAATACCAAATTTAATGAAAAAAATTCAAGATCAACAGAGAAATGAAATATATAATTATTTCTTGTGAACAAGAGTAATAGAATCTTAGAATTTTAGAACTGAGCATGACCTTCGTGGTTACCTAATCATAGATTTCTAGATTGTTAGAATTGGAAGGACCATGGAAGTCATCTAGACCAATACCTTCATTTTACAGAGTACAAATCTGAGACTCTTAGTGTTGGCATGCTGTCCCCAAGATCATACAGTAAGTTAATAGCAGAACTTCAGATTTTAAAAAAATGGAGTAAAAGGAGGTTTTAGTATGAAAACAAAAGCAGCACAAATTTTAATGTCCCAAACAGCAATCTCTCCTTTTAAAGTTGGCATTTTCACCTCTCCTATCTTCTCACAAGAAAGGAGTCCATTATGGACACCACTAACCAATGGTTCATTCATATGAGTTCTGAGATTTTCTGTTATAGCTAAGGGAATCTCTTGAAATTGTTCTCAAAAAGATCAGGAGTCAGTGTGGTGTATTTTTTGAGCTGCTGATTTGGAATATACCATGTCCTAGACTTACAAGGAGAACATGCCTGTCTTCTTGGTAAAAACCTTATCTGTAGATTGATCTTTCCAGGTTCCATGCACTAGAATCAGGTAAATAACTCTTAAGATGATAAAAGGATCATAGATATAGAAGTAAGAGTGACATTTAGAAGCCATGAGATCATGCTTTTTATTTTGTCAGTGAGAAACTAAAACCAAGAGAGTTTAAGTGACTTGCTCAGGGACAGAGCTAGTTTAAGCATCAAAGGCAAGATTTGAACTCAGATCTTCCTGACTCCAAGTCTGCCACTCTATTCACTATATCACCAAATTTTCTTTCTGAGTTCATTTCTAAGCTGAAAGGACCAGTATAGTGTAACTTAAAAAAAATTCAATTTCATTTTATTTTTATTTCTGAAAATTCTCTCTCCCTCCTTCCTTACCCTAATCATTGGGATGGTGAGAAAAACAAAACCTATTGCAAATATGTATAGTCATGCAAAACAGAGTCCTACATTAGTCATGTCTTTCCCCAAAACCCCCAAAAAGGAAAGAAAAAATAGAGAGAAATGAAATGTGTTTCTATCTGTGCTATGAATCTAACAGGTCTTATTTGGTGGCAGATAGTATATTTCATTATGATCCTTTCAAATCATGGTTGGTCATTGTGTGGACCTGCATTAATAATTCTTTCAAAGTTGATTATCTTTACAGTATTATTGTTAGGTTTAAATTCTTTCTCTGGTTCTGCTCACTGCATTTTATCAGTTCATGCAGGTATTTCCAAGTTTTTCTGACACCATCTCTTTCATCATATCTTACAACAGAATAGTGTTTCATCACAGTCATAACTTTTTTAGACCTTCCCTAATTGATAGACACCTTTCGATTTCCAGTTCTTTGCTACCACTAAAAGAATTGCTATATTTTTGTAAATATGACTCCTATTCATCTTCGACCTTTTTGAAATGTAGACCTAGTAGGTAGTAGTTGCTGAATTTTGAATCTAATGTTTTAAGATGTTAGGTAATTCTGTGGAAAGAATTGTTGCCTTCAAACTGGATCAGTAACTTAGAATAATTTCTTGAGCATCTTATGCAGGTCTTAATTTTTATGCTCTTGAAACTTTTCAGAGGCTTTATAATCTCATGTATTATATTTAATCTAGATGTTTTGTCTGTCCCTAGTATATTGTAAACCAATGTGAGGATGACAGTCCTTTTTATAACATCCATGAAAATACTATTTTCTGTGTGTGTGTGTGTGTGTACAACCTCAAATACAACAAATACAACCTCCGACACATAACACATAAATATATATGCATGTGCATGTATATTTATTTTCCCCCAAATTGCTCGTGTTGCTTGGCTTGTAGTGAGCCTCAGATTATGTCTTCAAGGGCACAGAAAAAGAACCATCTTAACTCTTAAGCACTTTTTTTCCTGTTACAAATTAGCTACTTTTTCTGGTACAGATAAAGACTATTTCTAGAGTTCTGAACAGAATTAAGTGGCAGTCAATCTGAGATTTGGCTTGTTATAATCCAAAGAAGTGAAAGAAATAGTGTACAACCTAGTCAAGATTTTTAATCTGGCTAATGGGATATATTTCAGAAAAACCATTACGTATTCAGAGGGTACTAACAGCTGGGGATAAGAAGAACTTGGGTAAAAATGTGAGATTTGATCTGCATCTTGAAGGAAACCAGGGCGCTAGGATGTGGAGGTGGGGGATAAGACTAACAAAGTCAGTGAGATGGGAGATGTAGTGTCTTGTGTTAGTGGTAGCTAGTAGGCCTGGGTAGATTGTACATTGTGTAAAGGGGGGTAAAATTTAAGATGACTGGCTGTTACGTGTACAAACCCTGATTTTGAGGAGGCATAGGATTATAGAATTGAGAGCTGGAAGGAATATGATCTTATAGAAACCTCTTATTTCTTATAGAAACCAATTTCCTCACAAGGAAATTGACTTACCAAAAGGACACCTTACTTGTCCACAGACACCCACAGTCACACAGGAAATACACTCAGTCTTTTTTCTCCAAAACCAATGCTTTAAAAAACAAAAGAAAATGTGTAAGACTGACTTATTGCCAAAAACAAAAAAATGCAGGTCTTTTAAATCTAAACTTCTTCAAGGCCATGTCTCACTAATTTGTGTAGTTGATAATTTAAAAATTCAAATGAATTCAAAATTCAAAATTCAGGTCTTTACATACATCCTTTCTTATGACCTCTTGTACCTTTTTGGGAGGGAATGAACTTAGAGATTTGCATAGAAGAAACAGACCATACATGAATTTATTGAAGTAATAGGTATTTATCTGTAATATTTAGCATCTACCATGTGTTAACAGGTGCCATGCTTGGTACTGAGGACAGAAAGATAAAAACAAAGCATTTCTTGTCCTCGCATCCTATTAGGAGAGACAGGGTACTCCTATTAGTTTTACAAAATTAATCAAATTTAATTTTGGGTGGGGCAGATTCTAGCATCTAGAGTTATCAAGAAAGGCCTTCCATAGAAGCTGGTACTTGAGCTCCACTTTTAAGGATGTTAGGGATCCTAAGGAATGAATGTGATTAGGTACTACTTTCTAAACCTGTGGTATGACTTGGTCAAAGATGCCAAGATGAGGGGGGCTAGGTGGAGCAGTAAATAGAGCACTGGCCCTGGAGTCAGGAGAACTTGAGTTCAAATACAACCTCAGACACATAACACTTGCTAGCCGTGTAACCTTGGGCAAGTCACTTAACCCCAATTACCCCTACAAAAAGCAAAAAAAAAAAAAAAGGATTAAGATGGAATATAGAACTTGTGTGATTAAGAAGGCCAGTTTGACTGAATAGGACAATACAGTCCAATGACAGTACAAAATTAATACCTTGAAGGGAAGTAATGTAGAATAAGGCTTCAGAAGGTTGGAACCAGATTATCCAGAGTTTCAAAGGTACCATACAGAGGAATTTGTATTTGATATTAGAGGTAAGAGGAAAGCATAGGAGTTTATAGAGCAGGTTAATGATATGGTGACAACTTTGCTTTATGGATATTACAGTTGCATGGCAGCTGGATAAGAGTCAGATAAGAAACTTAAGACAGCCAATTAGAAGGCTATTGAAATAGTCTGGGTGGAAGATAATGAACTAGGACTAGAATGATGGTTATGTGAGTAGAGAAGGGATGATGCATAGAATGTTAAGGAATAATTGACTTGCCAACTGATTGGATATGTAAGATAAATGACAATGAGAATGACTTTAAGGTATTGTGAAGTTTATACTTGGAAGCATGATGGTACTCTTGACAGAAATAGAAAAAGCTGGAAGAGGAGTAGTTTCAGGATAAAATATAATAATACCTGTTTAACATGTTGAGTTTGAGGTAGCTTTAGGGACACGTAGTGTTACATATATAACAGGGAACTGGTAATACAGAATTGCACTTTGAGAAAAGACTAGCAGTCCTATATGTATGTGTGTATATATACGTATATATGTGTTTTGATGTACATACATAAATATATACACATATATATGTTGACATACATAAATATATCTAATATGTTTGGGAGTTATCTGTTTATATATGATAATTTAACCAGTGGGAGCTGATAAAGTTACTGAGGGAAGATATAAAGAGAAGAGAAGTCCCAGGCTAGAATTTCTAGAATTCCTGCAGTTAAGTTTGGGGATGTGGATGATTATGATTTAGCAAAAGAATCTTACAAGTATAGGTCAGATAGGTAGGAGGAGAACCAAGAGAAAATTGTATCAGTAAAGGAAGAAGAGAGAGACAGAGAGAAGAGAGTATTTAGGAAGAAATGGTGATCGTCAGTATGAAATATTGAAAAGAGGTCAAGAAGGGTGAGAATTGAAAAAAATGGTTGTTGAGTTTGGCAATTAAGAGGCCATTAGTAATTTTGAAGAGAACAGTTTTAGTTGAGTGACGTGATCAGAATCCATATTATAAGGGTTTGAGTATTAAATGAGAAGAAAGGAAATGGAAGCATTGTCTTTTTTTCTAGGAGATGGTTTGTGAAGGGGAGGAGAGATATTTGGAGAAAGGGAGGTAAAAACTTGAGAGGATTGAGTTAAATGATTTTTTAAAAAAAGAATTGTGTAAACATGGGCATGTCTGTAAGAAGCAGGAAATGATCCAAAAAATAGGGAAGATTTAAGGAATAGAAGTGGAAGTAATTGTTGGTTGGTCATCTGCTAGAGAAAATGGGAAAAGATTTTATCAAATTGCAGAAAGAGAAATTGGCCTTGTGAGAGGAGTCACCCTTTCATCAGAGGCTGGAATAAATAAAGAAAATAGTAGATAATGTCAGAAGGTTTTGATACGGGAAGTAGAGGGAGCTCACCATAAATGGCCTCTGGTTTCTTAATAAAATATAAAGTGAAATCCTCGATTTAGAGGTAGGTGGATGGGAAGTTGTAGTGAAGGAGGCTCAACTTGAGCCACACATGAGGGGGGGCACCAGAGAAGAGGATATAGAGATAGGCTGGACCACATTAACCAGAGAGACAAGATACAACTGAATCTCCAGAGGGAACAATACTGGAATTATGTTGAGTAAAAGAAGATCAAGATCAAAGAAGATCAAATAATAATATGTTATGAAGGTTTCACTGGAGTCTCCTCCATTGTCTTAATAAGATCACTTATGTCTGGGAGGATCAGGGAATCCGTGATATCGAAGGTAGCTGGACCTTGAAGTAAAGGAAACATTTCAGTAGATAGTGACTGGGGAGAGAAAGTCCATCGCCAAGCACTTCTAGAAGTATGAATAGAGGCAGAAAAAAATTGGATAAAATCAAGGAACCACGAAGTTTACTTGGCTTGGAAGATAGATTACATGAAGTTAAATGATGTGTAATGAGGTGAACCTAGAAAGTTGGAGCCAGTTTGTAGAGAGCCTAGAATACCAAGGTCAGGAACTTAAAGTTACTGCCTGAGATAATGGAGAATCACGGAGAGTTTTTGAGCAGCAGAATGACAGGATCCAAATAGAACACGAGGAAGATTACTGACATATTTAAAGGTAGAAATGATGGCCACTCGCTAATATGAAATGCAAGCCAAATTGTACGAACATTTCTATTCAAGGGTTTTTAAAAATTTGTCAAATTGTGCTGATAATTGAATGTTCTTGTCCCCCAAATTTTGTTGTAGTTAGATAAATATAAGCATTGTTGGGCTTGATTCCATAAATGAATTTGTGTGACATTCCTTCTGAATTGGAGAAAGCTAGAGTACACCAAAACCTGAAATCAATACCTCTATGGGTCCCTTTTGTGTCTAGTAGCTGCTGATGCCAAAAAACCACAGGTGCGTTGTGGCAAGTATGTGAGCCTTCATGTAACTAAGGGATATTGGCATGATCTGCTGAAGTCATAGCAACCTCCTTGAACTGAAGATAGTCCCACTTAAAAAATCACTTTAACAAGATCTTGGATCAATGAGAATGTGATGATAAAATTAGACAGTCTTACTCTTTTGCTGTGCAAAACTGATAAAGATTCCAGCAGAGGTCTGCGAGGGAGGTCAGGGAGGCTGATCATCTAGCACAATAAATCTTGGCATTGAAAATCAGTCACTGTATCCAAGGTGCATCTAGTATCCAAAAGGATAAATTAATCCATAGGAATAAAAATTGTAATACAGGAAATGTTGAGAAGAGTCGGAATAAATCAGACAAGGAAGCGAAGCTGGTAGTAGAAAGAGTACTTGTCTTGGAAGTGAAGGGCTCAAAACATGGATCATGCATTACTATTTGCTATTTGTTCTTATGCAAGTCATCTCCCCTGTAAACCTCAGTTTCTTCACGTATAAAATGACTAAGTATATTTAGGTGACCTCTGAGATTGCCTGTAGTTATAACAGTTCATGTTACTGTAAACTATCCAGACATAGGAATGTTAATTGTTCACAAAATTGAATGGAAAATGAGCCCATGATAATATAAATATATTCATTTCTTGGCCATTCCAAATATATTTTAGGCAAACTTCTTGAATATGCTCACTAAGGAGATCACATTTTCATACTTGTTAACAATATCTAGAAAAGCATGAACAAAACTTTATTTATAATAAAGTAAAAATGCATGCCAGAATGCAGAAGAACGCTGGAGGTGATCTGGTCTAAGTTTTTCATTTCATAGGTGAAGAACTAAAGCTCAGAGAATGTAAAAATGACTTGCCAAATGTTATATAACTTAAAAAATTGTATAGATATTAAAAATAATATAGAAAACTAATATTTATATGGTAGTTTAAGGGTTACAAAACACTTTATATATATTATCTCATTTGAACCTTACAACAGTGCTGGGAGGTAGTCAGTCAACTGCTGTTGTTTTTTGTCGTGTCTGATTCTACATGACCCCATTTGGGGTTTTCTTGGCACAGATACCATAGTGATTTGCCATTTACTTCTCCAGCTCATTTTACAGATGAGGAAACTGAGGCAAATAGGATTAAATGATTTGCCCAGGGTCACATAGCCACTAAGTGTCTGAGGCCAGATTTGACCAGGGAAGATGAGTCTTCCTGACAGTAGGCCCAGTGCTCTGTGTACTGTGCAGCTGTCCTTAAAGGAGGATCTACAGAGAGCTCTCCCATGTTCGCTTTCTACTCTCTTCAGTCAGAGGAAAGGAGAAGGGGTCCCAGGGGAAAGGGGATACTGAGGATGTGTGAGCTTAAGAGTTGGTCTTGCAAGATTATCATTTTCTGTAGATTATGATGAAGTCCAAGCGATCAATCAGGGTTGGAAAAGATGAAGTGGCTTCTGGGAGGCAGGACATTCCAGACAAGGGGAACAGTCATTGAAAAGACCTGCCATTGAAAAGACTCGCAGTTGGGAGATGGAAATGTCTTGTAGGAGGAACAGCAAGAATTTAGTGTCACTGAATTGCAGAATATGTAAAGATGAGTAAAGTATAAGAAAACTGGAAATATAGATGCTGTTATTATTCTCATTTTACAGATTATGTAAATGACACACAAAGACATTAAGTGATTTGCCCAAAGTCAGACAGCTAGTAAGTGTATGAAGAATGATTTGAACTAAGGTCTTCCTGACTCCAGGTGTAGCACTTTAACCGTCAAGATTAAAGGACAGACATCTTGACTCAGCCCCATTTTTTCTTTCACTATTCTATTCTACCTCCTCCTCCCCTCCCCCACCAAATTTTTACATAATAAATCTACATACATTTTGTGGCTTAGTGCTTGTGCTTTCCCTCTGAGATTACCTCCAATTTATCATAAGCATATCTTTGTAGTACAACATCACTTGTATTCTGTCTTCCGCATCAGACTGGGCTACTTGAAGGCAAGGAATGTCTTGCCTTCCTTTGTGTCTTAGCATAGAGCTTAGCCCAGTACCTGACTATAAATAAATAATAAATGTTTGTTGACTTCACTTGGTTTTAGTATGAACACTCAGATGAGAATGGTAAAAATCTTTTGGAGAGATATATTCTTCCAGGATTTAGCTAGATGAAACGAGAAGACCTACAAGAAAGAAAGCAGTATGATGAGCTTCAGTCACATGATCCAGGTTTGAATCTTCACTTGACCACTTGGTGGCAAAATCCCTTATCTTAACCTGAACCTAAGCTTTGGTTTCCTCATCTGTAAAATAAGGGTAGTGATATTTTCATTACCTTTTTCACAGTATTGTTGATACTGTGTTGATACTTTGTTACTGTAATGCTCTTTATAGATATTGGTATTTCTCCTTATGGGTTGTATTGCTATTACTAAAAAATTCATTACTGTGGCTAGCCTTCTGCTAAGTCTTCCTGTACACAGTTATTGTGTTCATTGAAAGATGGCATTTTCCAGGACTCTCCTAAAGCCTTGTAGCCTGACCCAACCAGAACCAGAGTTTTATTCTGGGCTAGAAGGGACTTTAGAACCTGGAGTCATCTACACACCATGATGAGAAATCAAAGTAGAGCTTTATGGAGGAATTTTTAGCAGTGTTCTAGAGATGTGTCATGATCGTGAGATAATCAAACACTGATCTCCTTGGCTGCTTGTATCTTTCCCTCTAATGTTACTTTTCTACTTTGTATTTATATTGTATATAAAATACCTAAATTATAACAAACCCAGAGGTTGATCGATAGGCAGAAAAACACCTGAGACTGTGTTCTTCCGGTCTAACTTGAGAACAGCTTCTGTTTTTAGACAACAAAAAAGGACCATGCTTGGTCCCTCAACTCTTTCCATTTGACTGTCACAAATTACATTATTTATGTATAACATGCATATATTTATAAATTATATATATAAATTTTATATATATAACTATATAATATATATAATATATATCATATATATCATATATGATATATATTATATATATAAAAATTATATATCAAGGCGTATATGTATTAGTATGCAGTGATATATTTGCTTGTAATTTGCACACATATATGCATGTAGTAATATATAGTATGCAATAATGTATACATGTATGTACATGTATATATTTTGTACATAATATAATAATGGTTAGCATTTATATAACTCAGAAGTGCAAAGTGTTCTACCTATGCTATCTCATTTGGTACATATTCTTTCTTCTCTTAGAATATAAGCTTCTTGAGGGCAAGGAGTGTTTCACTTTTGTTTTTGTATATTTATTCCTCAGCAAAGTCCTTGTCACATAATAGATACTTAATACTTATTGATTGGTTGATCTTTGGCAAAGAAGAGTTAAAGAAAATGCAAGAAGATTTGTGTGGTAGGTGTGAGTAGGCATTACCAACCAACATTACCAGCCAGGAATTGGGACAAAAATAGGTATGAAGCAATGGTGTCCAACTCAAATAGAAACCAATTCCAGCCATGTTGACTTAGAAAACCATAAATTGACATTATCTATGTTTTATGTTTATGTTTAAAATTATGTTTTAATTTATTTCATTTAACATTTCCCAATTATATTTCAATTTGGCTTAGACTGGGAATTTGATACCTTTGTCTTTGATGTCAAGCCTATAAGCTTTATTAAGTACCTGCCATGTGCCAGGCACATTTCTAAGCACTGGGGATACAAAAAAAGGCAAACCCCCCACCAAAATTCCAAAACCTAGTCTCTGCTTTTTAGGAGCTCATAGTTTAATAGGGGAGACAACATGCAAGAAGCTATATGCAATATAAAATACGTCTATCTACATATCTGTATATATCTATATCTCAATTGGAAATAATCTCCAAGGGAAGATGCTAAGATTAAGATGGACTAGGAGATATGTTCCTGAAAATGACCAGTAAGTTGCTTGGCAAAAATGAGTGATAATGGACAGATAGCTCACATACTCCAGGACTGTCTGTGTAATAGCTAGAATAAGCCTCCCAGCATGTCAATGGACCCTCTGTGGAGGATTTAATATATATATATATATATATATATATATATATATATATATATATATATATATATATATATATATATATATA
>CM053594.1:74013632-74025103 GCA_028646575.1 Pseudocheirus occidentalis | reverse complement strand
CACAGATATATGGATTGTTTGTCATTGAGAAGAAAAATTCAGCAAATTTGTGTTGGGTGCCTCTTAACTGTATGTATGTGCAGGATACCCTACCTGTCTCTAATGATAGACACAGTCTCTATCCTGTAATACTTACAGTCTCATGGGGGGATGGGAGTAAGTTATAGATGAAAACAAATAGAATACAAAATTGAATAAGATAACTAACTGCATAGAAGAGGTCCTAACAAAATGACAAGGGAATATAAGGAGGGAAAAATCACTTCTTTACTAATAGAGTCAGAAATAGAGGGTGAACATGATATTATTTATATAGGTTTGGTTTTGATGTTATCTGTAATGGCCTTTAAGTTTATTATGTTTCCTTATATGTGAAAATGATTGCCAGCTTAGGTAAGTGAACTGTTTCTAGAGTGTTCCTAATTCATCTTGGGATGCAATTTATGACTCCTTAGGAGGCATAATTCCTCTCAGATTTTTCTGTGCATCCCTTTAGCTTTCCTGAAATTTATGCCCATCACAGCTACTTTGGTGAGAGATTGACAATGAGTAAAGGAAAAATAATGGCACAACTGAGAAGCCTAGAGGGCTAATTGCCAGTCTTATGGTCGAGGAATTTGATGAACCCTGCATTCAGTAGAATAAGAAGCCTTAGGGAAACAAAATTAGACTGCGTAGCAAAACATTTTCTAATAATCAGACCTGCCTCACAATGAAAAAATTTGGAAACTCCAGGGATGGAGTGAACTTACAGGGGGAGGCGGCTTCTGTGGCTTGGAAGAGAAAGGTCTGATAGTTGGGGGTGAGTAAAGCCTTAAGAAATATGAAGATATTTGATGATTTGGATTAGATTAAATCTGAGATTCCTTCCAGCTCTTAGCCTTTAGTTCTGTACTAAATGTTTTGAAATGCAAACATTTCTAAAAAAAAGAAAAAAAAAGATAAAATGCAAACATTTCAGAACTCTGTATTTAGCAAATACAGAAAATTGTTGTTATTGTTTTAAAAAATATTTTTAATGACTTGAAAAAAGGCATAGATGGAATGCTTACTGAATTTACCCCATATTAAAAGTCATACAGTATTGCTCACACATTGTGGTGATAGAACTGGAATGCAAACCAACTCAGACCTCCTTGATAGGCCAAAATTTGTCAGGGACAAATGTAAAGTCTTATATTTGGATTAAAAAAAAAACTTCACAAGTGCATGATGGGAGAGGCATAGCTAGACAGTTTTTCTGAAAAATCTCTTGAGATTTTGGTAGACAGCCACTTCAGCATAAGCCAGTAGTATGAAATGGCAGCCAGAAAAACTTAACAGATTTTAGACTGCAGTAAGAGAGTCACAGCATCCTATTCCAGGGATGGGATTATCTCCCTGTCCTGCCTTGGTCTGACCAGTCTGGAGTGTGGAGTTCAGTTCTGCTATCCACATTATTTAGAAGAGGGCAACTGGGATGGTGAAGAGCCTTGAAATAGTACTTTCATGTGATTCTGTTGACTTCCTTCAGTTTGAGGAGAAACAGATTGGAGAGGACAGTGGCATAATAGCTATCTTCCAGGTTTTAAAGAGGCTACATCTGAGAGATCTGGCCCCAGAGAACAGAAATAGGAAAAATAAATAGACATTTCAGAGTCAAATTGAGGCTTGATGTCAGGATCCCAAAATTGATTGGTCAACAATAATAGGTCCCAGGCCAAGCACCTTTTGATCATTTTTTGGACCCTGATTGTTCCATGTAAATAACAATTGTTTCTGTTTTGGGCCAGACCCCGAAGGTCTTCCCCTCCCAGATTGATTTTTTTTTACTAAGTAGTAGAGGTCATTCGCTGCCTCATTTCTTACTTAGCTTTTATCACTGAAAATGGGCATTACCTTAGTCAAAGTGAGACCTGTTAAAGACCTTAGCTTAAAAAGGCTGAGATCTCCTACTGCATCCAGGGCCATCTCCAGTTGTCCTGATCCATATCTGGCCACTGAGACCCAGATGGCTGTGGTGGAGAAAGTGAGGCTAGTGACTTTCCACAGCCCTCTCTCACCTCACTTAAATTCATTTCACTTGCATTTCATGGCATAATCTCTCTAATGTCATGGTTCTCTTCTAGCATGAAGGAGAACAGCAAGAGCTGTCGGAAAGGGGAAGGAGTTGCCTTAGGAATTAGTGCTTCCTTGTTATTGAAGATTTTCATAGGAAGTATTTAAAGGCCACTTGTTGGGTATGTTATAGAAGAGATTCTTTTTTAGGTGAAATGAGTCTAGATGTGCCTTCTGAGGTACCTTCCAGATTCTAAATTTCCATTTCCATTTAAAGTTAAAGCATGTTAAAATTAATTTTCAAGATTAAATTAAGTTAATTTTCAAGATTAAAATATTACTCATTTTTTTCCCCCATGGAGAGGTGGCCAGCTATGGGATGGGATATAATTTTAAATAATAAGCTCCATGATGTTGAAAGTGATGAATTCTAGGCTCTATAACTACTTTCTGAGAAAAAAAAAAGCATTTATATAGTCCCTACTATGTGCCAGGTACTGTGCTAAGCACTTCTTCCAGCTGTGACATTCTGTATTCTTTGGTGTATTCTAAGGTCCCTTACACCTCTAAAATAATGAAATGCACAGGTTGGTAAATGGTTGTATGTACTACTGGCTACTTCTGTTATCCATTTTCAAATTTAGTTGAAATTATTACACAAAATTAATCTTTCAAGTGTGCATTGAATGGATTGCAATTGTGAACAGTATTAATTGCTGGTCAAGTATTTTTCTTTGAGTTTAAAATGTTAACTTTTTCACTGCTTTGAAGGGATATAATATACAGTTAGAGCCTGGGGCTCAAACAATTGTCTTTTCAGATTCCTTTGTTTCTATTTAGAGTGTTGTCCTGGGAAAAGAAGGTCAGAAAATGTCATGTTGCCAATTGTATGCTGTGGGTGCTCACTTTCAGTCACATGAAGCAAAGAAAATGGAAATTCAAAAGAGAGAGAGAGAGAGAGAGAGAGAGAGTGTGTGTGTGTGTGTGTGTGTAGGGGGTGGGGGAGCAGCAGTGTTTCTAAGGACAAGTGTTCATGTGCAATATTGTTGAGCTATTTTTAGCCAACTCCCCTCCCAACAGTGCTGTTTAAAGATTCAGCCCAGGCTCCTAATAGGTATATTTATAACCATTCTGTCAACTGCCACAGCATGAATCCTGCTACAGATGATTCTATTCTTGGAAGGAGTTACCATGGTTACCATTAACCCTTTGGCCATGAAATAGTCTATAAATCCATATGCTTTTTTTCAAGGGACTCTGTAGCAGAATGCCCCAGCCCAGTTTGCTGAGAAATAAGGAAATACAAAAATGAGTGCATTTTATGTTTAAACAGTGAATTAAAAGGATACATGAAAAGAAATACTATTACTTACTGTGAATATAGGTTTTCCCCATCTGCAAAAAGTTAGCATTTTATTAAAATAAAATTTCTAACACAAATCAGTAGAAGTGCCAGCATTCCTTCCCCAATTCTTTGGCAACGTATACTACATAGGTTCCTTAGTCTGATGAACTCTTTGTGTACAAATGTAAAACCTTGCACTTAAGTTCAGACAAAAGCATGTAGAAAGAGGGCGAAATGGATAGACCTTAGTTCATACAAAGAAGACTTGTGATTGTAATGCACTGCAAGCTCATGGTGAGTCAGTGGGGTGATGTGGCAGCTAAAAAATCAGAATGTCATCTTATTCCATTCCTTCAGTGAATTTGTATTCTCATTGATTTGGACACACCCTCCATATGGTGCAGAACATAGCCATTGTGCCCTTTCTCATTTTCTATTATTCTTAACCACAACTATCCATACATCTTCCAAGAATATATACCCCAAAAAGGAGAACATTTAGCCTGAAGCATTATTTCATAGACAAGGACACTGAGGCTCAGAGAGAAAGAGAGACATGTTATTAGGTTTCACCATTAGAGTCATAGAATCCTGGGTGAGGGAGGTGAGAGTCCTATAGTATTTTACCTTGTTCAGACCACATTTAGAAAACTATTTTATTTTAGGTTTTTTGGTTTGATACTACAGATGAAAAATAATACTTGAGTGATGAGTTCTGCTAATTTATGTTTGTTTTGATATAAATGAATTGTATGGCCTAGCTTTTTGTTATTCTTTCCATGGAGGAAAAAAAAATTAGTTTATTTTCCAGTGTCTTTTTTAAAAAATCATTGGACTTGTCAGTGTAGTGTAGTGCAGCAGATTAGACATCATTTACTAATAATGATTCTTTTGAAATTTGCTGGAGAAATTGAAAAATACAACAAACATTGTTCTTCTAAAATGTTTTGTAATTTAAAAAATCTGTACTAATATGGGATATTTGGTTTTTGTTTTTGAAGAATGGATGAAACTCTTTGGTATTGATCACTCAGAAATAATAGAAGGACAATCTACCACAAAAAGAAATAAAGAGACAATATTAGGAGTAACCTATATAAATCAGATTCAGGTTAGTTGAAGAAAGCCTATTTTGAAAAATACTGTGTGTTTGATTTTAAATATGGCTATTACTTACACACACCTACATAGATCTAAGGCAAATCAGCAAGCTTTTATAAAATGCTTATGATGTACTGTGCCTTGTGCTGAGCCTTGCCAATACACATATAAACAGAAAGAAGCACAGTCCATGTCTTCAAGGAACTTACATTCTAATGGAGAAAACAGCACATAAAAAGAACCTCAAAAGTGGATGGGGGGAGTAGGGCAGGGAAAATAAAAGTTCAGAGAATCCGGAACAAGAGTCTACAGAGGAATGGAGTCAATATGACTGTCCTAGGAATTTTCCTTCAGTAGCTCTTAGAGGAACTAACCAGTCAGAGGAAGTAGTTGCAGGGGTGGAGTGATCACCCAGTGTAAAAACAAACTACTAGAGAAGTAGGGAAGTTCTAGGGTGAAAAGACTGTAAATGCACCTACATTCCAAATAAGGTGCACTTCCTCACAGGGAATTGTGGAATAGTGGAAAGTAAACTAGATTATGGGCTAGGAAAATCTGAATTGAAGTCACAGTTCTGCCATTAGCAAGATGTGCCCTTGGCAAGCCTCTGTGGGCCACTGTTTTCTTAGGCTTGAATAGCTCTAAGGTAGCTACTAATTTTAACATTCTAGATTCTAATGTTATGTTCCAAGGTTTCTCTTGGCCCTAAAATTCCAATAATCAGTGAACTTAAAAGTCCTGATGTTGTAAGTTGGATTTGGGACAGAAAGATTTTTACTCAAATGCTAGGGTAATCTGGATTCCTTAGAATACAATATGGAACTAGGAGCAACAAAGACAGATGGATATAAGATTATTAGAATGTAAAGAAATTAATGGAAGGTGTCTTAGGGCTGGCTGGTAGCTTGGTGGTGCAGTATATAGAGCGCATAGCCTGGAGTCAGGAAGACTCATCTTTCTGGATTCAAATCTGGTCTCATACTAGCTGTGTGACCCAAGGCAAGTCCATTACCCTTGTTTACCTTAGTTTCCTCATTTGTAAAATGAGTGGGGGAGGAAATGGCAAGCCCCCCAGTATATTTGACAAGAAAACCCCCAATAGGGTCATGAAGAGTTGGACATGACTGAAAATGACTAAACAACTACAAAACTTAGGCCTTAACTCTGTTTTCTCCCTTCCTACCTGAACAGATCTACAACTTATTGTAAAAATTGATTTTTTTAAAATAAGAACCACTCTTCTCTACTTTTTAAAAAATTATTTTCAGTTACAAATTCTCTAGCTCCCTCCACCCCCTTCGTTAACCACTGAGAAAACAAGAAATAAGATGCCAGTTATACATATGAAGTCATGCAAAGCATATTTTCATATTAGCCCAGTTCTGGAAATAAAAAAGCAAGAAGAATAAAGACAGGAAAAATGTTTCCGTCTGCATTCTGAGTCCATAAGTACTCTTATTTGTCCTTTACACTTATGGTGGAGTTGATCACAGTTTATCAGAGTTACTAAGTCTTTCACATTTAATTATCTTTGTGATATTGCTGTTACTATGTAGATTGTTCTCCTTGTTCTGCTCACTTTACTTTGCATCGGTTTATATGTCTTCCTTAGTTTTTCTGAAACCATCATCTTCATAATTTCTTTTGCACAATTGTATTATATCACATTCTGGTACCATAACTTGTTCTGCCATTTCCTCCACTTTTAATAAAGAAAACTTACTATGTGTAGACAAATACTCTGTTGGGGTTGAAAGGCGGTAGTGGTGGAGTAGAGATACAAAGATCAATTAGCATTTATTACGTGTCTATTATGTGTCAGGAGCTTTGCTGGGTGCTGCTGTTAGAAATAAAAAAAATGAAACCATTCTTACTGGCAAGGAACTTAGTGGGAGAGGACACAAGTACCTATATAAAAATATCCAGCATAACTACAAAATGAAAAAATACAAATATATGTACAAAGTAGTGAATTGCAAGGTAGTTTGGCAGAGAGGGCACTAGAAGTTGGAGAGTGGGATATTAGGAAAGATTTCATACATAAGATGGTACTTGACCTGCATCTTAATTGAAGAGAAGGACTCCATAAGGTTGAGTTGAAGAGAAAGAATATTCCAAGCTTGTGGAGTGTCCAGTGCCAAATGATAGAGACAGGAAATGTGGCTGTCTGGTTAAAAGCAGAGAGAAGGCCATTTTCCTCTGAATCGTGGAGGGCACAAAGGGGAATAAAGTCTGTTATGGTTGAAGTCAGATTGTGTAGGGCTTTAAAGGCTAAACAGAGGGATTTATATTTTGTCCTAGACACAGAAAAGAGCCCCTGGAATTGATTAAGCAGGGTATTCAAATGGTCAGATCTGCACTTAAGGAAAATTACTTTGGTATTAGTTGGTAGGATGGGCTTGAGTAATAAGAGACCAGAGAGAGGGAGACCAATATGAGACTATTATAGTAATCTAGGCAAGAAGTGATGAGCCATCAAGGAGCTTAGAGCCCAACAATAGAGATATAACATACAGACAAATAACTAAAAAATAGAATAAGATTAGTGTATAAGAGAGGCACAAAGTACCTTTTATAAGTTTTGGGGAAGAAAAATAATTTATGGCTAGAGCAAAGAAAAGGGAAAATGAGAAAAATCTTTTGGCTCCCTAAAGGAAAAATAGAACTTATAAATACAAAAATGATACTAAATATAACAAACTCAAGGAAATGTGTGGAGGCCATGGGGTGGGGGGACCCACAGACTATTGTAGTTTTTTACCTAACCATATTCTATGAGGACAAGGATCATTCTATGAAAAGGTTATGAGACTAGTCACTTATGAAGAAAGATGAAAGATAATTTATGGATACCTTGTATACCATAGTGACATTAAAACAATGTCAGAGGGTCTAGAATAAGTTCCATACTGCATTGCATGGATCATCTGTGGAGGATTTATAGGAAGATATGGAAAAGAATCATGCAGGATGAGAAGGTGTGGATGGGTTGGGATATGCAGTTAGGATGGATCACAGTGCCATCTGGAAGTATCCTTTTGCACCTACCTAGTGCAGTGTTCTCTAAAAAGGTAGTATTTAAGGAATTATTGAAGGAATGAATAAATTAAGTTTAGGAGTAAATTGATTTTTGTTGGTGCTAATTACTGTGCTATAGGTAATAATAAAATATTGCCACACATATAGTGCTTTATGATTTACAGAGCTTTTTCTTCATAACAACCTTTTGAGCCAATCAGCAAGCATTTATTAAGTCCCTGCTGTGTGACAGACACTGTGATTGTCAAGGGGGATTCATAGACAAAAGTTTAATAATTTTTTGCCTCAATTAGATTAGTTTAGTCAGGGAGACTATATATACCAATGTGTTGTTGTTCAGTTGTGTCTGACTTTTTGTGGCACCATAGACTTGTCCATGAGGCTTTCTTTGCAGAGATACTGGAATGCTTTGCCATTTCCTTCTCCATTTCCTTCTCTTTGCCTTTTCCTTTAGGGAGCCAAAGTGTCCCCACTTTACAGATGAGGAACTGAGGCAAATAGGGGTGAATTGACTAACCCAGGGTCACTTGCTAGTAAATGTCTAGAGGCTGAATTTGAACTCAGATCTTCCTAATGCCAGGTCTAATACTCTATTGACTCTATTCAATATTCAGGATTCAGTTCAATTGAATACTCTATTCAATGGTTTATTCACTCTATCTACCTATTTGCCTCTGTCCACATAGTATACTACAATAATATAGGCATTTACAGAAAAGACACAAGGAGAATTTAGGGAAAAGACATTAGCAGCTGAGTGAATCAGGAATGGTGCTTGAGTTGAACCTTGAAGGAAACTAGGGATTCACAGAGGTGGACAGGAGAAGGGAATGTATGTTTGGCATGAGGTACAGCATGTGAAAGGGCACGGAGGTATTTGCTAGAATATTGAGTTTGAAGACTAGCAGGGAGGAAAGAGTGATCAGCAGTGTGAAAGACAGCAGAGATGTTGAGGACATTGAGTACTGAGAAAAGGCCATTAGTTGGGGCAATTGAGATCATTAGCAAATTTGGAGAGAACAATGTTGATGGAATGGTGAGATCAGAAGCCTTTTTTAAGGTGGTAAAAAAAAAATTTTGTATATGAAGAAGAGTGACGTAAATGATGAAAGAAGTAGGTTGGGGCCAGGTTGTGAAAGAATAAATGCTAAGCAGAATACTTATTATTTGATCCTGAAGATAATTGGGAGCCACTGTAGTTTATTGATGGGGGAATGACATGGATTTGCATTTAGTAGAGTAAGTTTGGCAGTGATGTGAAAGATGGATCGGAGAGGGCTGAGACAAGACAGAGAGATCAGTAAGGAGGCTGCCATGATAGCTAGGTGAGAAACAGTAAGTGATAAGATGCTGAACAGGAGTGGAAATTGTTTGAGTGAAAGGAATAATAAAGATATAAGAGGAGACGATATTTGACAACCAACTGGATGTGAGAGTGAGTCAGACCAAGAAATCAGGATGATAATGAGGTTATAAACCTAAATGACTGAAAGGAAAGTGATACTGTTGACAAATAGGAAAATGCAGAAAAGCTGTTTATAGGAAATGGTAATGATGATGATTTCTATTTTGGATATTTTGAGTTTGAAATGACTATAGACTATTCTGTTTGATATGTCTAGTAGGCAGTTGATGGTGCTGGACTTCACTAGGGGAGAAAGACTAGGGCAGTGGTTCTCAACCTTCCTAATGCTATGACCCTTTAATACAGTTCCTCATGTTGTGGTGACCCCCAACCATAAAATTATTTTCGTTGCTACTTCTAATTTTGCTACTGTTATGAATCTATCTGATATGCAGGATGTATTTTCATTGTTACAAATTGAACATAACCCACCGATTGAGAACCGCTGGACTAGGGCTTGAAATATAAGTCTGTGTTTCATCATCATAGAGATATAAATAAATGGGAAGTACCGAGGTCATTTAAAATTATCAGGTGATCTAAAACCCAAGGACAGAACTTTGGACAATTGTGGGTATGTATGTATGTATGAATGAATGCAAGTAGAAAATAATCCAATAAAAGAGAATGATAAGGCACAGTCATACAATCAGGAGGTGAAAGAATCAGTCAACATGGTGCAGCTTAGGTGGTGCAGTGAATTGAGCACCGGCCCTGGAATCAGGAGGACCTGAGTCCAAATCCGAGCTCACACACTTGATCATACGTATTAGCTGTGTGACCTTGAGCAAGTCACTTAACCCCAAATGCCTTGCCTTCCCCCCTCAAGAAAAAAAAAGAATCATCAAACATTTGATAATCACTATGTGCTGGACAATTTTAGAGACTGTTGGACAAGAGAAATCTCCCTTCTCTAATCCAGAAACTTGGATCCAGTGAGGAAAAGTTACTTTGCCTGAGAACCTAGAAGGTAGTAAGTGCTAAATCTGAAATATGATCTTAGTTGTTTTTATTCCAAATCCTGTCTTCTTCTGTAATACTAGACTCTAACAACCAAACCTGAGGAGTATCACAAAAACCAAAAGGGGAACAATGTCTAGGAAGAGTGGGTGATCAATAGTGGCACATACTATAGAGAGATCAAGGTGGATGAGGATTGAGAAAATCAATCATATTTAAAATTAAGAGATTGTTAGTGATTTTAGAAAGGGCTGTTTCAGTTGAAGGGAAGCTAGTTTGTTTAGAAGAGAGAGGAGAGGCAATGAAGGCAAAGAGTGTATGTGGTACTTTCTATTGCAGGAATTTGACTGAGAAAGAGAGAATAGATCAATGATGGTATTGTTAGGTATTTTTGCAAATGAAAAACAAAACAAAACTGTAGAGACTTTAATTTGGCAGGAATCATATAACCAGTAAGTATTGGAGTCAATTTCTGAATGGAAGTCTTCTGACTCCATTTCTGATGTTCTTTTCTTTACAACATTCTTCTCTTTTCTACTCCAGTAGAATGATTTTTTTTTTTTGGAGGGCAATTGGGGTTAAGTGACTCATCCAAAGTCACATAGCTAGTAAGTGTGTAAAGTGTCTGAGGCCTGATTTGAACTCAGGTCTTCCTGACTGCAGGGCTGGTTCTCTGTTCACTGGGCCACCTAGCCACCTCCTAGTAGAATGCTTCTAACAACTTGTATATAGGGTAAATAGGAAGTGATTAAGAAAGGGAAGGTGGGGAGCCAAGATGGCTGCATAGAAGCAGCAAGGTCCCGCAGCTCCCACACCGTGACCCTACACACCCATAAAATTATGAGCCCAGACAAAGTCTAGGACTCTCAGACTCACAAAAGTACAGAGAACACATCTCTTGCTGAAGGCAGCTCAGCAGGAGGGGCTCATCGTGGTGGCCGGGAGTGGAGGCTAGAACAGCCTGAAGCTGAGACTGTGGCCCGGCCCGGGGCAGTGGGAAGGAGCTGAGCTGAGCCAAGCTGCACTGCAGCCAGTCTGCAGAGGAGAGGGATCTACAGCCTCCAGCACCTCCACATCTGCCAAGGCGTGAGAAACGGGGACGGGGGAAGGGCAGCTTGCACTGGAACAGAGACCGGCCCAGCCCAAGCCGCAGCTTGAGTCTACTTCAAAGAAAATCTAAAGTACCTGTCTGAGGGGATCTTAAAGATCAGAGACGGTTAGTGAAAGTGAAACTTTGAAAATTAATTTGGGGATGGTAAAGCAGTTTGGCCAATCTGCCCCTGGGGCAAGGAAGCAGTGGGGGCAGGGAACTGCTGGAACCAGCAGCGGCCCCCAACAGGCTGCCTCAGAGCCCCTGGTCTGTGGACTCTGCAGGGGGGCTGAATCGATCAATCAGGGCCAAGTGCGCTTGCATTGAGCGGCCTGGATCCAGATTGTGGTCTTGGGTGGTGCACTTTCAGCAAGCCAAAGCTGGAGGGACTTGCAACACCCCCCTAATAGCTCCAGAAGTTGGGAAAACCCCAGCGATTTGGAACAGAGCTTCCCCCCTTGGAAGCAGAGTTTCACAGAGCTAAAAAAAAAAAA
>CM053594.1:73964080-74013132 GCA_028646575.1 Pseudocheirus occidentalis | reverse complement strand
GAGCAGGGGAGGGGCTTTACAGTGGGATTGCTGTTTTGGGGTTGAGGCAGGGGCAAGACAGGGAGAAAATTTGTAATTCAAAAATGTAATGAAAATGAATAATGTAAACAAGAAAACAAATAAAAAATAAATTTTTAAAAAAAAAGGCCATCTGAGTTCACCAGAAGCCAGAATATGGATAATATCAAAAATTACTATGATCCAAAACTAAGGCCACTACTCAGGAAATTTTAGCATTGTAAAATAAATACTAAGAGAAGAATACAGGTCATGTTGTTGAATCATGTCAAAACAAAATAACAAAAGAAAGAAATCAAATAGATTCTAAAATGTGACTGTGTGTTTTAAATTGTTTTATTTTTTCTCAAACAAGAACTGGAGGCCATAAATTTATTATTTGTCCTTTGGACACAAGGGCTATCAAGGCAATTTGCTATTTTTCATTTCCGCTGGAAGAAATGGATAGAGGTATTACATAACAACTATGGATAATTTGTCTATATTTAATACATGATATAAACAAATTATTACACATGAATGTTAGAAAGATAAAATAAAGATAAATGTGCTCTTTTTAAACACTACTCCCCTCAGGGATTCCAGTTCTAGCCAAACTTCAATATTTCCTATTCTTTGGTTTCATTCATTCTCCTTACCTCCATGTATCTATTCAAGCTGTCCTCCATCCCTGAAACACACTACAGTCTTTCTTATCTTAATTTCAATGAAATTTCACCTTGCTAAAATTCTCTTCATCCTTCAAGATTAAGCTGATGAGCCTCTTCTAAAAAGGCTCCCCTAGTGAAAATGATCTCCCTCTTCAAATTCTCCTAGAGTTGGTCTGTTTCAGGCCAGACTCTGGAGTCTTTGCAGGCTGCTATCTGACATCTCAGTTTTACATATTACATATCATTTGCCTAAAGGTTGCATCACCTCCCCACCACATAGTCACATTAGATTATAAACACCCTGAGGGGTGCCTCTAAGAAAAACTCCCAGCCACAAAAAAATTCCCCTCTCCCTACCTCCCCTTCTTACTACATTAATTTATAACAAGGATTATTTTAATACCTACCTACTCTTCAAAGTACACAGTACTATTAGGTGCTAAAAAATACAAAGATAATTACTAAGACAAAGATAAACATGAAGGACTGTGCACGACTACTAGATTAGTTGGAGTCTCAGTCATCATCCCTTTCGGTGCCGGACAAAGAATGTTACATATGGGAGTTGAAGTAGCTAGGTCCAAACCTGACTCTGCCTCTGGTCAGTTTCATAACCTTGGACAAATCACATATTCTTTCTAGGCTTTAGTTTCTTCATGTGTAAAATGAAGAGGTTAGGCTAAATAACTGTTCAGGTTCCTGCCAGCTAGAAATCCATGATCCTATCCTCTTTCACTGTCTACTTTATTTTCTCCCTTGTAGTCACAGCACATTAGAACAACTAGGATATCATATTATTCCACTAATGGTCAACATGTAGGATGTTGTGTAAGAGACATCATTCAGGAACTAAAGAAATCTGAGAACCAAGAAGGATTGGAAAAGAAGGTGGGCTGATCATGTGACAAGAGTGAGCTAGGAGGATACCCACAAAATGTAAAAAGATCAAAAAGAAGTTCCCAGCATATCCAATAGGTCTCCAATGAACAGTCTAGAATGCAGCATGGAAATGATCCTAAAAAATGAGAATGTGTCCAAAAGTAAGTGATCAGGATGATAAAAGACCTGAAATTCATGCCATATAAGGCCTGACTGAAGGAATTAGGGGTCTTTAACCAAAAGAAGAGTAAATTTAGGTTAAAATATCTGTAAGGCAAGCATTGGATAGAGGAATTCAATTTGTTTTGCTTGGCGTCCAAGAGCAAAAAGAAGAACAAGGGGCTCTTCTTAACAATGAAGCAAATTTAGGTTGTATAAAAAGTCAGCAAGACCTGGGATCAAATCCTGCTTCAAATACATGGTGGCTGTATGACCCAGGACAAATTACTCAACCTTTCAGTTCTATAGGTAACTCTCTAATGTTCTAAGTTGCAGAGAAAGAATCCATCTTCACTGTTAAAGAGAGGGAATTTGTTATCCATGAATTCCCTATTCCAATAAAATCAAAAACGTATTCATTATCCTTATGCAAGGAAAAACGTCCTAACTAGAATTATACAAAAGTGGAATAGGTTACCCTAGGAATGAATGAGTTCCCCACTTCCCAGAAGTCCTCAAGAAAAGAAAGGATGACAACATGCTGAGAATACTGTAGCGGGATCCTTGTTCTGGAATGGGCTTGTCTACACAGGTTTTGAAATCTCTTCTAACTTTAAGACTGCAAGATTTACTCTCACTGAAGGAGAGAGAAAGTGGGGATATGAAAGGGACACAGATCAATACAATGGAAAATAGGGGTGAAGTCCATAAAAGCACTATAAAGTGCTATGAGATTAAATGAAGGAGAAATCAGTGCCAGATGGACAAATCATAGAACACTTGCTGGAGGAATAGAATTTGAATTTCAACCTTGAAAGGTGGGTAAAATCTCACTAGGTAGAAATGAGATGGAGGAAAAAATAGGACATTTCAGAGCAGAGTGTGTAAGCAAAGACAAAAGGACAGGAACTCAGGGGGCAACAGAATAACTTTTAGTTGAAGACTCTGTGTTTTAAAAGAAGAGTGTCAAATATCAGCATATGAAAATCCAACTACTGAGAATCATAATTGATTTTAAACGATTAATTTTCATTGTAAAAGGGATTCAGTAAACCAGTAAAGGGACAGATTTTTTCTGCTTGGAGCAGGAGGCCATTGTATCAGCCTTAAAAGCCTTTTAAACGCCTATAAAGATAGCTAATTAATTTATTATTCAATTAAGAGGACAACAATACAACTCAATTTAAATACCTGCAGAGATTCTTAAGATAGGCCGGCTCATTATTATCTCTCAAGTTAATCATGTAACCAACAAAAGAAACTGATTTCAATGGGATTAGAAAATCTAATACAAACTTCTACAAAATGTATTCAATTTAGTGATAAGGACAATCTCAGAAAACTAAAAAGCAATTTGGTTTCTGATACAGTCAGGGCAAACAATATGTGAATATAAATATACCTTGAAACACTGTTATTCAATTGTGTCAAACTGGAAAGTAACTTTTAAAAAGAAAGAAAAATGAAATCTAGTGGTTAGCAGACATCTTGATGACAGCTCACATTTTTATATTATGATAGTTTATTCTATTCTAGTATTATATTCCCTTCTCCACAAAAACCTTTGGGGAAGAATGAACAAGTATTATCCCATTTTACAGATGAGCACATGATAGCGTTTGAAGGTTTTTAAAGTGCTTTATAAATGTCTCATTTGATCCTCACAACAAACCTGTAAAGTAGGTGCTATAATTATCTCTAAACATGAGGAAATCAAAACTCAAAGGGCTAGTGACTCGCTCTCAGTCACAGAGATAATAAGTATCTTGAAGTAGAATCTAAATCCATAGGCCCACCTAACTGCCTCAGACTAGAGTTGAAATCCTATGTCCACTACTAACCATAACCCAAGTGGTTATGCCACTGGTGTTTTGAACAAGCAGTTTTCCTTTTCTTGGGCCTCAGTCTCTTCATCTTTAAAATGAGAAAGTGAATCAAATATAAAATATGAATCCTAATCATATGAATTAAACCAACAGGCTTAGAAAAGGTCAGATCTAAGAATCAAAGAAAGGTCTCCCAAATCCAACTGGACTGCTTTTATTTATAATCTCCTGTGTGCAGAACACCGCTGGCAATAGGATTTCCATGAGAAAACTTAAGCAAATAAGGTGTCCAAGTTACTGATAACAATTACAGAGAATTCACAGTTGATTAACCATGACTTATTGTACTTGTATTAAGTACAACGTATTGGGTGGTGGGTGTAATGGTAATGGGAATTTGAAGATCTCCCCTTTCCTTTAGAAAAGCAGAGCAAAGAACCTGTGCTAGCAGCCATCCTGGGTACAGTAGGGTGCTTGCTGCCACATTGGGGCACTATTGATGAGGTGCAGGCTCTGGGAGGACCCTTGAGCTCTCCTTGAATCTTTGAGGTACAGGCTCTGGGAAACTCCATGAAGTCTGATTAAATCTTCCAACTTGATGAGGCATTTGCAGAGGCCATAAGTTTTTCATTGTGGCTGGGCCCAAACTTCTGTTACTAGCCTAACCCTCCTCTGTCCATCTACTTCCTACTCTTGAGCCTATCAAAATATCAATCCACCCTTGCATTGACCTCATTAATTCCTCCTAAAAACCCTCACCAAACTCCTCTTCTAGACTTCCCCTAGATTCCTCTGTACATAAGACCTCATCTTCCCTGCATGTGTTGTGATTGACCTAGCACAGTCTTATTCTGTGTCAAAATTACTCTGGCCTGCTGGTCCAATGCAAGCCTTACAGATACCTAAGCTCCCTAAGAGTCTACTTCATATGGCAAACTTTTAATGAACTTTTAATAAACTTTACTTTTCTTTGCCTGAGAAGACTTGAGTTGAATTCATGTGGCAGGACCAGTCATGTTGATATTTTGGGGTCTCCAGAGCAACCCTAACACTAACAACATCATTATGGCGGACTGAAAGCAGGTTCAGATCTGGGTTTAATACAGACCTAACAACATACTTCCAAAGTCTAGCCTGCCTTGGGAACATTTCAACATTAATCTGTGTGAAATATAAAATCCAGAGTTTCCCCCAACCCCCTTCTTCTAAAGCCTTGACTTTTAATCTAAGGTAGAGAGTCCCTGTTTTGTTCTGTTCAGGGTGGGGTGGAGACAGATTCTTTTTTCTAGAGAGCCCTGACTGGTGGGGAGGTGATGAGGTATTCCCTCTCTCCTAAAATGAAATAATGATGAAATGACATCAGCCCCTGCTGGAAGGATTTAAAAATTGTACCCTAACCCCAAAATGAGCCCAAGTCAAGAATGCAACTCCCATGCAATGCATGACCACCCGCTTTGAGAGAAATAAAACTATAGATACAACCTAATTCTGTTTGTCTTTCTTAGACCAACACTGAGGTTGACATCTATTTTCCACCTATTCCAACTAAGTCACTATTGTATTATGTATGCCTTAGGACACTGGTTCTCAACCTGTGGGTTGCAACCCCTTTGGGGGTCAAATGACCCTTTTGCAGGGGTCGCCTAAGACCATTGTTAAACACATATTTCCAGAGGTTTTAGGAACTGAGACACTACTCCTCTATCCATCTCCATGCGGGTCAGCCTACATGCAGATATGCCCACATAGAGTATTAAAGGGTTGCAGCATTAGGAAGGTTGAGAACCACTACCTTAGGAGAAGAGACTTCCAAAATAACTGCACATTACAATTTTTTGTTTCAATCACAGATATTTGAAGGAAGGACTAATATAACTGTGACTGCATAACCAAAGAGTTGATACAAAGTAATATACTGTTAATTATTAAAAGACAAGTAACAGGAAGCTTTCTATGCAGACAGATCAACTGAATGGTATAATTCCTTTATTGTCTTCTTAATAAACAACTGATTACAGACACAGAGGATTTCCATTCTAAACACTTTTAAATGTCAACCAGTTAGCCAAATAAATTCTTATTCCATTTTGGTATTAAACTCCAAAACCTCCTTAAAACAGATTTAAGGTCCTGAGAAAAAGCAACATCAGATTGATTCCTCCAAGATGAAATGTCATGATGGTAATCATCAAAGAAACTGCACTATAAGACATAAGTGAAAACTTAGGATCATAATATTTAGAGCTGGATGGGACCTTAAATATCATCTAGTACAAATCCATTTTTTACAAATGAGGAAACTGAAGCCCAGAAGAAATAAAGGGACCTACCAGAGGTCACAGAGGTAATAAGTAGTAGAGCCAGAATTGAAGACTAAGTCCAATGATCTTTCCCCAGTCTGCCAATCAAAGCTGTTCAAAAGTGAAACAGAATGAATCAAAGGAGAGCGCATTCCTGACAGCTGGTATTACAGACCAGAGGCTGGAGGAAACCTTAGAGGCCATCTAGTCTAGTCTTCTCATTTTACAGATGAGGAAACAAAGACCTAGAGAGATTAGGTGATATGCATTAGGTTATAACTGTATCAAGAAAACAGCAGAGGCGGGCCCTCTCAATCCAAGCCCTAGGCCTTTCCAGTATCCTACAGAATAGGGAATGTTTTGTGCTTGAAGTGAATTGTACAAAATCTTCAAGAAGAGACTATAGGAATCAGATGCAATAATGCAATTTCTAAGTTGGAATAAATTCACAAGCCAGCTGGTCCAATCCATAGCTGAACAAAAACCCCTCTAAAACAAAATCCAAGTGGCCAGCCACATATGGAGTACTATGTTCTTTCTGCACCTCACATCTTAGGAAAGTCATTAAAACTGAAAGCACATCCAGAGCCAGTTAAGTAAAGATGGTGAAAGAAATGAAGATTATGCCATACAAAGTTTAGTCAGTCAATGGGAATATATTAAAGGACCCACTATGCTCCAGGTACTGTGACAAAGTTCACATGATGACATTGACTAGAGAGATTTAGCTTATAAAAGAGATTTTGTAGCACTGTGATATTGCCTCTAAGTATCTGAATGGGAGTTTTCTCTGATTGGAATTAAATTTGGAGTAGCTTGGTGGCACTGGAGATAGAGCGCTGGATCTGGAGTCAGGAAGACCTGAGTTTTAATCTGGCTCGGACACTTACTAGCTGTGTGAACCTGGGCAAGTCACTTAACCTTGTTTGCCTTAGTTCCTCATATGTAAAATGAGCTGGAATAAGGAAATGGACAACAGCCACAAAAACCAGGGATAATAATAGCATCCACCTCCAAGGGTTGCTGTGAGGATGAAAAGAGCTATTTTTAAAGTACTTACCACAGCACCTGACACATTGTAAGGGCACCATATGAATGTTAGCTGTTGCGGCTGTTTTGCCTCTGAGGGCAAGGAAACATTGGCTAGATGTAAGGAAAAACTTCCTAAGCATCATACCTATCCAAAACTGCAACGAGATGCCTTGAGAGGTTGTAAATTCTGGACAATCACTTGAAGGAGGTCCTGTGGAGGAGATTTTCAGTCTAGTATAAGTTTAGATTAGATGGCTTCTAATGTTCCTTCCAACTCAGAATCAATAATGGCCAAGACCAGGCTTCTTTCCACCATATTCCAGTGCACACATGCGTATACACACACACACACACACACACACACACATGCACGAAAATAAGGTCTTTTCTTGAACCTAAGTTTATATTAGAGTCAAATAAGATCATTTAATAAATGTTATATAATAAAAACCTAAAATAAAAACACAATTTATTCAGACAGACGAAGAGAATACAACTTTAGTAGTGGTAGTGGAATGGGGGTTGGGGGTACAGCAGAGAGGAAGGAGAGGGAGACAGATATAAAAGTACAGAGCATGGGGCCTGGGTTTAGAGGGTCAGAATTTGACATGGGTGGACTACTAACTCTGTTCAGTCTAAGGAAACCTACTGGATATCTTTTATCCACAAGTCTTCTATCTGTAAAAGAAATGTATTAAACTGGCCAATTTCTTCTTCTAGCACTGATGTTCTAGATTCTAAACACCAGGACTAGATTAAGGTACACACACACACACACACACACACACACACACACACACACACACACACTCTGTAGAGAGTCATCCTTGAAGCCAGGAAGATCTCAGTTCAATTCCCTCATCTGATAAATATTCCCTTTGTGCCTTTGGGTAAGTCACCTAAACTCTCAGCACTCTAAGCAGCTCTCTAAGATTATAATTTGCAGGGAAGATGAAGACCTGCATTGGTTGAGAGATTCTCCTCATCTAGGAGTTTCCTGATTCAACAAAATCAGAGATCCATTCCCCATCCCTATCTCTTATATGCATATCTATGTGTATTCACACATACATATACCCATGTGTACATAATTGTATAAACAAATATATATATTCACATAAACTTGGGTCCAAGAAAAGACCTTTGCAACATTTTTACCATATAAATTTTCAAAATGACCAAAAGAAGAACTCATCTTACAAGCCCTGGGCACAATTCCTACTACATCTACTAGAATAGGTAGAGGCAACTACTCGGTATAATGAAGAAATAACTGGACTTTGAGTCAGAAAGTCTAAGTTCAAAGCCAGCTCTAGACATTTAATAGCCATATGACCCCCTGGGCAACTCACTTAGCCTCTATCTGTGCCTCAGTAAAATGGAGAGAATAGCACCTGCTATTGTAAGAATAAAATGAAATATTTTAAAGTGTTTTGTAAACCTTAAAATGCTATATAATATCCTTAAAATGCAATAAATGTTAGTTATTGTCATTATAAGATAATGCTGCCCTGCTTTAAACTGTGATAGTCTATACATTTCCTTCCAATTTTAACATTCTATTGTCCAAAGATATCATTCAACATTATCTGTTCTATGATTTAATATTCTTTGTTATCAAATCCCTTCTGGCTTTGATATTCCATGGTCTAAATGTTTTTCATCACTAACAATCTGTAATTCGAAATTTGTGGTAAAGACACACAAAAATAATCTAAAGTTGCTGAACAGAGTTAAAATTATTACTCTGCAGTCTTAGGAGGGTAGAATCAAGGAATGACAGCATTTCACAGGATTTCAGTGGACTTCCTATCTAATCACTGCCTAAATAAGAATCCCAACCCATGTTAATGTCTGTAATTGTTGCAACAGATATTGGTGATGCCACTTGTTTCTTGAATATAACTTACTAAATTGTACAGCTACTTTATACCATCTGTGATTTATAACAATCTGTGATTTTCTCAGCCTATTTATTCTATTATCTATTTATTCCATGGATATATTTTGTAATTCTTCCACAATTTAACACATATTTTCTTGAATTTTTATGGCCAAAAAGATATCAACTTAGTGGTCAACTTTGAGATCATAGCCCCCTGGAATTAGCTGTATTCATCCTCAGATAAGCCACTGGACTTTACAGACTCTGTCAGAGTCTACATTCCAATGGGAAAGCTTTCTAGAAACAGATTAGGACATTTAGCTTCTTCACAACAACCATAAATCACTTTTGCATTGTACTCAAGATGTACAAAGGATCTTCATAACAGTACCCTCTAAATATATTATTCATTATTCTCTTTTTATATATGAGGAAACTGAGATTTAGAAAATTATTTCTACTATAATATAGTGCCTTCCATAGCATATGAAGGACAAAATGTTAGGCTTTCCAAATAACCACTTTATATTAGACACTTCATAAAAATGATTATGCTAGTAATTTTTTTACTTGCTAACTATATCCTCCAAGTTTTTTTTTTGAGGGGGGAAGGTAAAAGGAGGGGACATGGAGATTACTAAACTCTAACCCTTTACTTTTATAAGCAATGACCATGAAAATAGCTCAATGTTTTATTTAACAGTTCATCTGCCACAATAAAAGGCTATTAACCTAATTGTTACTGCTGATACTATTGGTCCTGATAATTAAATTACATTTATCACTACTTGAGTTTCTATTCCTACATCCATTGTCTACACACCTGGCTAGCCTGTTTCCGGGCATTCTCATTGTTAGGCAGAGATGAATGTGATGACCAACTCCTGCTGCGCTGGTAATTCTGTCTGACCTGTGGAACTAATGATACTTAATATTGGCAAGGCCATGTCCTTGCTGCTCAGAATGCAAAGGAAAAAAGATAGCCTCTGTCCCCAAGATGCTTACAATCTATTAAAAGGATATAACACATACAAATAGTATAAAACTAGATTTAAGCTAATGAGGACAAAGGCTAGAACCAGTCTTTAGGAAAATTTAAAGAGGGAGAAAGCACCCACTATGTGCAAGGCACTGTGTTCTGTTGCAAAGAAATTGCTCGTTAAGTTTCAACTCAAATGCTACCTCCCCCTGTTCTATCCAATTATAAGCAAAAATCATGTGCTGTTTTATATTAAGGTTACCTCAGTGAGTGTTATATCCATCCTGACACCACAGGTAATTCTTGTTTTGATTCTTTTTTTTTACCTCTCTGCAGCATTTAACACTTATTGATCACCTTCTCCTCCTAGATATCCTTCCATAGCTCTTTCAGGCTTCTCCTCTGCCTGACCATTCCTTCTCAGTCTCCTTTGCTGGGTCTTCATTCATATCACACTCAATAACTGTGAGTGTCCCCTAAGACTTTAACTTGTGTCCTTTCTCTTCTTCTTCTATTCCTGGGGTTATAGACTTTTTTGTGCCATGGGCACCATTGGTCATCAGGCAAAGACCATGGACCCTTTCTCAGAATGTTTTAAATGCTTAAAATAAAATAGGATTGCAAAGGAAACCAATTATATTGAAATAGTCATTCATATATAAATATATATATTTATATTTATATAGGTATAAAGTTCATGTTTGATGACTTCAAATCAGCTCTCATGAATTCAACAATCATCTCTATTTAGATGAATGAGATTTATACAACCAGATTCTCTCCTGACCTACAGTCCCACACAATGGCCCTTTAGACACCTCCAACTGGATGTCCCACAAGTATCTGAAACTCAACATATCCAAAACATCTAGGGCACGCAGTAGAGCTCTAGACTTAGAATCATAAAAACCTAAATCAAAATATGACTGCAAACACTTTCTAGCTGTGTGACCTAACATAACCTCTATCACATAACCTCTATCTGCCTCAGTTTCCTCAGCTGTAAAATGGAAATAATAGTAGCATCTACCGCCTCCCAGGGTTCTTGTGGGGATTAAAGGAGATCATGTTTGTAAAGCGCTAAGCACAGTGCTTGATACATAGTAGGTCGTTAGTAAATGTTTCCTTTCTTCTTTCCTTTCAAACCTTCCCATATTCAAAACTTCCCCATTACTAATAACTTCCTAGTCTCTCAGACCAGCAAACTCAATGTCATACTTTACTCCTCACTTTGACATATCCAATCTGTTGACAATTTTGTCATTTTTACCTTTATAACATCACTCCTATATGTCTCTGCTCCATTCACATAGCAGCAACCACAGTACGAGCTTTCATCATCTCTGGTCTATACTATTACAATAACCTTCTAAATGGTTTTCTGTCCTTGAGTCTCTCTCTACTTGAATCCATCCTCCACGGAGGGGCTAAAGTGATTTTCCTAAAATGCAAGTTCTACCATATCATTCTCCCCACCCCTATAAACTCAAAGGGCGCCTAATACACTCCAAGATCAATTATAAAATACTCTATTTGCCATTTCATCACTTATCCCCTTCCTATCTTTCCAGTTTTCTTCCAATTTATTCCTCTCTAAGGACCCCAAAATTCAGCTATATTAACCTACTTCCATGCCACCTCCCTCCTCCATGCATTTTCCAGGTATGGTGTTCCCTCGTGCCTGGAGTGCTCTCCTTCCTTCTCTCTCTCTCTCTCTCTCTCTCTCTCTCTCTCTCTCTCTCTCTCTCTCTCACACACACACACACACACACACACACACACACACACACACATATACTCTTTCTCTGCTGGCACCTTCCATTCACTATGATCTTATTAATTTATGCTTCAAGTGGGGACTGAGCTGGATAATCTCTAAAGCTAGCTATGAGATTCAGTTGTTCATAGAAGCAGAGGGCTAAGAGAGGGGTTCTGAGACATATATAAATCTAACTCTGCAATGATACAGAAGCATAGATTGGATAAGTGACTATAATTCCTATGTCCTTTTCATAGTTCCTATAACTCACACTTTATTATCTCACAAGAAAATTTTTGATTGTCAAAAAATCACATCATCACATTGGAGCAGAAGGGGGCCTCTGATAAATTCTACCAAATGTACTACCTTAAATGTATCCAGACTGAAATTCACTTTGCCCAGCCCCCCAAGACACACTTTCTTGTCGAGAGCCTTGCTCCACTCCTACACAGTGATGGCAGTTTAAATATGTTTTTTTTTTCAAATTCCCAATTTTCATTTTAACACTTATGTAAAAGATATTTACATTCAGAGTACAGCAGAGAAAACCAGGTAATTGTTCTAATGTACTGCACAATGCTAGAATGCTAAAGAAATTCTGTATCTCACACAGATGGCTAATCCTACAAAGCTACTTTGACTAAGAAAACCAATTTTGCATTTCATAAATGTAGATCCAAAATGGAAAAACAATTAAAATTCAAGATCTATTACAAAAAGAATAATAGTGGTAACCACTGAAACATGTCGGCTTAAGGACATACTAAGAGCAGTTTAAAAAGTAACTTGTTTTCCTGAAGTGCCAAAGCATTCACAAAACTCATTTAATTGACATTTTTTTAATAATGTCCAAATCATTACTAATGTTTGTGTTTTTTTTCCTCATATGGAAACAGTAAATCTGGTGAGGTCCTGAAATGCCAGCAATAGAGCAGCATAAATTGCCCAGAAGCTGGAGTCAGAAAAAAAACCTAAAATTCCAGCCCTATTATTTAATAACTGTATATCCTGAGAAAAGCCCTTTCACTTCTCATAGGGCCAAAGTTGTTTTGTCTGTAAAATAGAAATAATAATGTACTATCTATATTTCAGGGTTATTATGATAAGAGCACTATCTAAAGATGAAGGTGCTATAGGAACCTGAATTGTTAGTTTAGTCTTCTTGTGCACCAAATTTGTCCAAACAAAAGCCATCCTTTATCTTCAAAGCAGCTTTGTACAAAACTGGAGTATGGTATTACAATCACATTCTTAGGAAGAGAATGGGAATGTAAGGGCTTTTTTTAAATATAAAAAGAGCTTTGATGATTAAAAATACGAAGAAAATAACATTACTTAAATTCAGTGAAATGTGAAAAAATTATACTATATATATGAGGTAATCTTATATTGTTACTTTTCAGTGGATACATATGTAAAATATACATTTATACATAAATATACGTGTAACATAAACCTTTTGAATATATCTTATTTTAGTGGTAGCTTTCAAATTATTTTGGTAATAAGAAACAAAGTAGTTATTAAAAAGACCTATGAAGTAATCTTATATAAGTCAGTAGATTATAACACTGACTAGAAAATATTACAGCGTCACAGAATCTTGAGAATTAGTTAATTTGAGCAGTTATCTACTCTAATCCATACCAGAAATATTCATCTCCTCCAAAATCCTTGACAAGTGGTCTTGTAGCCTCTCCTTCAATCCCTCCAGTGACAGAGAATTCAATGTAAGATAATGTGCAATGACAGTACTAAGAGTTACAATAGTTGAATGATCCTGAGTCTGTAAAAATTATAATATGTTAACTTTTTCTATAACTGTGGACAAGTCACTTGTCCTTCCTGCACTTCGTTTTCTTCATTTATAAAAATAGAAGAGTTTGATTAAATAATCTCTAAGCTCTAATCTCTCTTTCAGCTCTAAATCTATTATCCTATTGTTATTGTACAACCATTTCTTAAATGAGAGGCATTTGTGGTTGTTCAGTCATTCATCACATCTGACTCTTCATGACCCCATGGGCCATAGCATGCCAATGCTGTCCATGGCGTTTTCTTGGCAAAGAGACACTTGAATAGTTTGCTGTTTCCTTCTTCAGTGGCTTCAGGCAAATGGAAGTTAAGTGACTTGCACAGGGTCACATGGCTAGTGCCTGAGGTCACAGTCACATTTGAACTCAGGTCTTCTTGATTCCAGACCCAGCACTTTATCCAATGAGCCACCTGGTTGCCTCTCAGCATATGAAATGTCCATTTCAGAGTTGAAAGAAGCTGCCCTTTTCAGGACACAGAGGTCTCCTAATCGCCGTTCTATGGACGGAGACACACACAAACACACACACACACACACACACACACACACACACACACACTACAGCTTCTCAAGGTGCCTCTTTAACAGTGGCATGGGAAATTTGGTACTAGTTTCAAAGAAAATAAAGAACAGGTCCACTGTCCTCAAGGAACATAGCAAAGAAAAGGAGAAAAGAGCACTAATAATAAATGGGAATAGCCCAAAGAATGTATTGTGCTTAACTCTAGAGACATATTATCTCATGTGATCCTCACAACAACCCTGGGAGGGAGCTGCTACTGTCATCCCCACTGTCTGGTGGAGAAAACCAAAGCAGACAGTGAAGTGAATTTCCCAGGGACACACAGCTAGCAAGCGTGAGGTCTGATCCAAGTTCAGGTCCTTCTGACTTCAGCCAAAGTTTGATACATAAAAGTAAGTTTCTTGGTCCTTTGCCCCATTATTATGATATCGCGGGATGTTAAAGTCAGAAGAAAGTTCAGAAAATACTGTGTACAAGCGCCTCACTTTATAAACAGTGAAACTGAGGCTCATCAATAGGAAATCACTTTCTGAAAGTAAAAGAAAAGGAACAAGAGCCAGAACTAAGACTAAGACCAACTGCTCTTTCTACTAAACCACATGGAATAATTATTTAACAAATTAAATAATGCCTAATAATAACAGTTAACATTTACATAGAATTTCAAGCACTTGCAAAGCACTCTGCATGCATATCTCATCTGATCTTCATCACAAGCCTTATGATAAATTACTGACCCTCAGCCATCCAAAGTGAAGGATTAAAAATTAAGAAAAAAATCCCCACCATGAAAAGAAACCAAATGCTTCAACATGAAGGATATTCTCTACTGAAATTCCTCTCCCAAGATATTTCTCTTCTCCAATTCCGATTTTCTTTATGGGAGATTTGGTGAGTAAATAAAGTCACTACAACATCATTTTGCCCAGTATTTGTGTCCTAGGGGGTATTCTAGTACTGAAAAACAGAAGCTGTTCAAGAAAGAGAAGTATATCCTAAGACTTTGGTCTTAGAGTTGGGAGAGAACTTAAGAGTCATTTGCTTAGTTCCCACTTCTATAAAGCACTTCCTGTTTGCCTCCACCCCTGGGTCTTAGAGATCTCCTTCCTCAAAATACCTTATTTACTTGTCTGGGTACATGTTATATCCCTCACCTTGAGAAAATGTTAACTGCTTTGGAGTTGGGACAATTCTGAGTTTGTCTTTTATCTCCAGGTCCAGCGCTTTATGCACCTATTCATTTAATAAGAATTTTTTTTTTATTCATTTGGCTCTAATTCAATGCATACCTGAAAGAGAAATCCCTACAAAATCCCCAACAAGTAATGATCTAGTCCTCATGTGAATCCCTTCAGTAATAGCAAATTCTATAATTGTGAAGGTAGCTCAGTCCATTTCTAAACAGCTATAATTGTTAAGAAGTTATTCTTCATTCAGTTTTTCCTTGGCTATCAAATCTTAATACCATTAATTTTGTCCCCTGGGCCACACAGATCTAGCCTAATCATTCTTCAACATGAGTCTCAGGGGGAAATTATGCTATTATCCAACTTGTCTGTCTGGCTTTCATTCCCATGACTCAACTAAAACTATTTTCTCCAGGGTGACCAATAACCTGGCAGCAAAGGCTGCCAACTCCAAAGGCCTTTTCTCAAGCTTCATTCATGACCCCTTTGCAACAATTTGCAATTCTTGAACAGTCTTTTCCTTTCAGAGAGTTTCTCCTTCCCAGGTTTTCAAGACATTGCTCTGCATTATTCTCTTTCTTTCTGTCAAACTGATCCCATCAGTCTCCTTTACAAGACCATCAATCATGCCCTATTCCCTATCTATGATTATACTCTAGAGCTCCAACCAGGACTCTTGTTTTCTTTGTTTAATGATCTCTTACAATTTCAATTCAGATCATTTCCTAAAACTGTTTATTTTGCTGTGTCTAGTCTCTCCTGAACTCTGGTCCCACATCACCAACTGCTTTCCAAGTATCTCCCACTCTGTCTGTCCCTGAGTCTTTTCAAACTCAACATATCCAAAACTGAACTTGTCATCTCTCCCAATCTCTATTTCTGTTGAGGATACAATGTTTGAAACTTTGGACTTACCCTCACTCTTTGTTGCCATTCATCCCCCACATCCAATCAGTTGCCAAATCTTATTGATTCTACTTCCTTGGCTTCCCACTACTTACACTATAAACACTCAAAATCAGCCCACATCACCACTTTCCTTGAATACTGCAAAAGCATCTCTGTAATCCTTTATGTCACTCCCTGGAGAACAAAGTGAGTTTGTGGAGCTGCAGAGCTGGAAAAGACCTTGCCTTTAAATCAAACTTTGATAAAACAATACTGTCAAACCAGACTAGAACCGGTCTCTATAAACTATGCGTGACTGGAGCCATACAAAGCAGGCTAGAGACAGGAGAGTGAGGACACAAACACAAGTTTAATTAATTTGAGAGTGAGGAAAATGGCATCTGCCAATGGAAGCTCCCCTTCCCCCCACGAAGGAGGAATAATACTGGTGATATTGAAGTCACTTATGTACATGAAAAGGGCTGGACTACAAAACAATCATTCTTAGGTCTTGAGATAGTTCTCATGGGTGGTATTTCAGGGTGGAACAATACTGGTATTCTTGGGTCATATGGGAACAGTCATTATCTTAAGTCTTGGGGATCATGATAACTCTTCAAGAGTACAGATTCTTAGTTCTGTGGCAGAAACAAGAGTACAGTACCTGGAAGTTACAAGGAACAGGGATTGTCAACACGCAATGGATGATCCATTGGAAATACTGGGAGCTAAATTCCTCAGCCAGCACCTGGTGCTGGTCCAAGAAATACATTTTGCCAGAGGGTATCATCCAGAGTGCAAAGGATTATTGTTATGCCAAGTTCAGGGCACAGCCTGCTTGCTGGGCCTTAGCTCTGGGAAATAGGGTATCTCCAAAATATTTTGACAATTCCAAATTCCATTCTAACATTAAATGCCTAAGACTAGATAATAGGCAAATAGATGGTTCAATGGATAGAGTGCTAGGTCTAGAGCAAGGCAGACCAGTGTTCAAATCTTGTGTCAAACACTTACTACCTATGTGGCCCTGCACAAGTCTTTTAACCTCTGTTTGCCTTAAGAAGTAAAAGAAGAAAATGGCAACGCACTTCAGTGTCTTCACCAAGAAAAGGCCAATGGACAACATGGTCCATTGGGCCACAAAGAGTCAGACAAGACTGAAAAATCGAACAACAAGACCATCTGAGCTCCCACTCTTGAAACAGAGCCCATCTAGTATACCCCCTGGTTTTAAGATTTGGAAACTTAGGCAGAGATAAGTGACATGTTCAAGATTCCAGAGATGGTAAGTGACCTAAGCAGGATATGAACACAAGTCCTGGGACTCCAGAGCCAGTCTTCTTTCCACTGTCTCACCGTCCCCCTGGATATCGTGCTGTTGTTCAGATGTGCTCATTTAATTAGTCTGGCTATTAGCCATTTATATATGTAATTTTATTTCACAAAAAAAGATCCATAGCAGGAATGTTCTAGACTCTTGGCATGATACTTTCCCCAGGCTTTGGTGTGGGTTACACTGGGAAGATAGCACTTTACTAGCTCTGCACTTAATATGTCCATAAACTTGGGCATATGCAGAGGAATGAAGTTCCAGGGAAAATACAGCATCCCATACCTGGAGTTCCCTATGCATTAATCCTAGTACTGTTAGCAGACCACAGACCAGGAGCTCAGCAAGAGACCCATCACTAAGCAAGTCTTGATAATGAAGACTGCAATTGCCCAGGCTGCTCTACAAACTGTTCTGCTTTACTGAGGAAACACTCTAAGCTCATTTGCCTTTATCTGGCTATCCAGACCTATACACTTCACACTCCTGGAGATGTCTGTGTATTTTTAAAAACAGCAGGCAGCTGATTGAACTAAATGCCCCAAAGTGTAGAACTGTGATCCGAATATATTTCCACAGCTGCTAAGCAATGATGAGATTAAAATCTTCACATTGGGAGACATTAATATGGGTTAATCTTGATCCTGAAAATGAGAATTCTTGATAGCAGAGAACCTGGAACCCACTTTCTAAATGAAATCAACTAAATATTTAGTCAACATTGACTATATTCTGTGGGACATGCAAAGAAGTATAAAGAACAGTCACTATCTTCAGAACTTTACAACCCTGCTAGGTCATCAATACTAAGGCAAAAAACAACAGCACTGAACAATATGAAGTATCATACAAATGACTTCTGATTTGTAAGGCAACATGGCACAGTAAAAAAATAAAATAAAACAATCACAACTGGATGTATAATCAGAAGAGCAGGTTCAAATTCCATTTTTACTACTACTACTTGAGGTTATACCTCTGCAACTTTAAGAAAGTCACTTAACATTTCTGTGCTTTAATTCCCTAATCTATAAAATGAAGTATTTAGATTAGATCAATGAATTCTTAAACTAGAGTTTAGAAACTGGTGTTCTTGGGTTACACAGGAACAGTCATCATCTCAAGTCTTAGGGGTTCACCTGAACTTAACCTAGAGTCTAGGAACTTTTACATATGTGTGTATGTATGTATGTGTGTATGTGTGTATGTGTGTATGTATGTATGTATGCATAAACATAAGTTTTGCAGATTTTATTGATAAAATATGAGAAGAGACATTAGAGATCATCTAGCCCCAAGGCAAATATGTATATAAAACTATTATTTCAACATTTTCCTTTGTAATTCTATATATTAAGAATTTCAAAACATTATTCTTAGAAAGGGTCCATAGGCTTCACCAGACTCCCCAAGGCAACAGTGAATAACGTTGAGCACACCCAGGCTCAACATCTTCATTTGATGGTAGATGCAGAGAAGACGACAGAAACCAATGAAAGATAGGTCTAACTTTAAGTGAATTTTCCCAACAGCAATCAATCTAGGTGTCTGAGAGTATGTCTCCCTCTCCTTTCTAATTTCTCTTCCGTTCTCTTGTTCCATCTAAAAAACATTTAAATCCAAAGTATCCTGTTTCCATTTTTAAAAATTTGTTATAGTTTAAGTAATATTTTAAAAATACAGTGTTTTCTAGATTAAAAAATGGTATTACTTTAAGCACACAAACACATAAGAATCCTAATGGGGTCCATGACACGAAAAGAGTGAAGAACCCCTAGACTAGATGATCTCTGGTATCTCTTCCAGATTAAATTCTAGGATTTCATGACCCATGGACAGTAGAGATCAAAAGGTTATAAAAAAGAAAGTTAAGTTTGTATTAAAGTAAAAATAGTGTTTGGTGGAGTTGTGAACTGATTCACTCATTCTGGAGAACAATCTGGAACTATGCCCAAAGGGCTATAAATAACTGCATACCCTTTGACCCAGTAATACCACTTCTGGAGTTGTATCTCAAAGAGATCATAGAAGTGGAAGGAAGACCTATATGTACAAAAATATGTATTGCAGCTCTTTTTGTGGTGGCAAAGAAGTGGAAATTCAGGGGATGCGCATCAATTGGGGAATGGCTAAACAAGTTGTGGTATATTAATATAATGGAATACTATTGTGCTATAAAAAATGAGGAGCAGAGGGACTTCATATTTACCTGGAGAGACGTATACAAAATGCTGCTGAGTGAGAAGAGCAGAACCAAGAGAAATTTGTACACAATTAAAGACATAATATATGTGTGACGACCAGCTTTGATAGACTGGACTCTTCTCAGCAATGCAAGGTTATAAGAGAACACCAAAAGACGCATGATGGAAAGAGATGTCTACATTCATAGAAAGAACTAGAAAGGAGTTTGAATGCAGACTGAAGCAAACTACCTGCTCTCTTTCTTTTTCTTGTTTGGTTTTGTTTTCTCTTTCCCATTGTTCATTCTATTGGCTACAATCCTTCTTTACAACTTGAGCAATGTCTAATGTGAAAGTATTTTCAGATCCTATACTTGACTTCATGACGCCATGCAGGGAGGGGGGGACAAAAGGGAGGGGAGAAAACTTGAAACTCAAGGCGACTGTGGAACTGAATCTTGTATACTAAAAATAAACAAATTAATAAAGACAAAAAAATAATGCCTGACATTTATATTTTTTCTGGTTTATAAAGTACTTGTCTTATAGTCAGCTTCTAAAGTAGTATAAATATGATTATCTTCATTCTAAAGACAAGGAAATGGAGGCACAAAGAGGTTAAGTGATTCACTCAGGGAAACACAGCTAGTCAATATAAGAACTGGGACTCAAATTCACTGCTCTCACTATAGCCCAAAAGCATTAAAAGGAGTAATGAAATCTAGGCAGCGTTTTATAAAGTGGGTAGGATATACACAGGAAATAAGGAGAAGACATCAAAGTGCAAAGGAAAGAACACTTCGGCATGCAGGTGTTCTTGGATTCTAGTACTAGTTCTGCTACTAACTAGCCTCTCCCATCTAGCTGAGAGAAATTACTTTTCTTTGAATGTAGGTTTCTTCTTATGTACAAAAATATAAAGGTTTTCACCTTTCAAATGAGATATTTGCAAAGAACTTGGCATAGTCCTGGGACTGGCATTTAGTGCCTGCTATATCAAAGTTTGCCCCTTCCCTTGCCCTTTTGTTCCCCATTCCAATAATTATAACACCAGAAGGCCCAGACAGCTGGATTGAATCAATTAATCAAAAGTATAAACAATGTAAGTTCTTAATCAATTTGAGAAGGATAAAGTGCTTTTACCGCTGGATAAAGACAGACAACACCAAACAAGAATCAGACAAACTTCTGGGCATATGTGTAACCCAGCAGGCGAGTTCAGAATTACACATCCTAGCAGCAAGCCATCCAAGTGGTAATCAAATCCAATTATAAAGGACTCCTGAGAGAATTAATTTTTTTTTATTGGTTGGGGGTAACAAGTTTTTCTTTTCCACCTCTACTTAAACCAGGTGACAACCTTGTAAACTCAAAAGTCTGGAAGAATTGGGGTTTAAGTGGGCATCAGTAGCAAGACCCCCAAGCAGCAGTGGCTGAAGGCAGCATCTGCATCGGGACTTACACACCAAAGAAATGCAGACTGAAAAACAAAAGTCCTTTGGGCAGAAAGAAATGTCAGTTATGGACCCCACAAAGACACTAATCCTCAGAGCCAGCAAAGAGCTCCTACTAAAGAGAACTTGGGTCTAGGGTCTTATTCCTCTGACTTGGAGATAATTGCTTTTGAAACAAAAGTCCCCATTATATTTTTTTTGCAAATACTTTTTGTAAAAAGGAATTAAGTTGAAAAAAATAAAAAAAAATAAATGAATTAAGTTGGCTGATTATCAATAAGAAGCATACTGACAAGGGCTTGTGAGTAACAGTACTAGAAAACCTCAAGCCCACAGTTACCCTACAATGCTGAGACTGAGTAGTATCTCCTTTCTAGGGACTCAAATTTACAGTACAACTGGAAATTTAAGAGTCAACTCAGAAGGAGGTATTAAATGTATAATAGGCTAGATGGTCTCCAAGATCTAGGATTCTATGGAATTTGAGGCAAGAGAAACAGTAGGTGCAAAGTCATAAATGTCAAATGCAGTACAAAGGAGCAACCTGAGAGACTAGAATAGAGAGGTGGGGCTGTTTGGGGAAATAGGGCTAATAAAATTCAAAGACAATAGGACCAGATTAAGGACTGAAAAAGTGGAGACAAAAAAATTAAATATACTAAATGTTCAAAAGCATAAAGTTCACTTGATAACAACTTTCATTTCTGTAGAGTTTAAATAGAACTTTTGTAACAATTAACCTAAAACAGGGAACATAAGTGTCATTAAACCCAGTTCACAGGTAGCAAAACAGAATGAGAAAAAAACAAAACAAACAAACAAAAAAAACAGAATGAGAAAGATTAAGGGAGACACAGGTTACACATGTTAATAACTAGAATAGTTGGGCCTTGAAGCCATATGTTCTTCATCTCAGTTCAGGGTGCTTTGGCAAGTCAAGACATCATTGGTCCTTTTCAATAATGAAGAACAACAGCTTTCCCATATACCACAACTACCCCTCATTCTCAAAAATCCATTAATAATTTAATTGCATACCTACTAGGAAAGGTCTTCACAGCTTAGTAATGATATACCAAAGTTGACAAAAGATACTGATATAGAAAGGAAAGCTATAGTGAAGCCACGGTATATAACCAGAAACAGATGTACACTGTTAGACACTGCCACAATCAACATTTCTTACAATAAATTAAGCTAGCATAACCAAATTCAGTCCTTATCTTCACAGTAATGATATAAGATCAATTACATGAAACCAGATCAACTAAGTTTCCACTTCCCAAAGACTTATCTCAAAACCAGAAGGGATCTAATCCAAGCAGTTCATATAAGAATAAAAATCCCTTCTAAAATATAAGTCAACAAGTGGTCAACGAGCCTTTGCTTAAAGACTCCTAGTAAGGAGGAACCTGTTCCTTCCTTTCTTCTAACTCCTTCCCCTTCCTTTGCAGAAGAAATGAGATAATATTTGTAAAAGCACAGAGCATAGTGCATAGTGTCTGGCACGTAAATGCTTTATTCCCCTCTTTCTTCCCTCTTCCCTTCTGGAACCTCCTAGGTTCAAGACCACCTACCTCTTCCTAAAATTTGAAAGCAGGTCCTAAACTGCTTTATAATTCCTTTGCTTTATAGTCACTCCATTAAGTAGTTAATGATCTATAAACAATAAGAAACCCCTTAAAACTCTCCATCACCTGCTCAGTTTTCCCCTCAGGAAATAGGACCCAAAACAGGCAAATTAGGAGCAGTCAGTAACTTCCAGTTGGATAAAACTATTTTCCTTGCGTTAAAAATATCTCACTCTTCACAACAGCCTTGCGAGGTCCTTACTGTCTATATTTTGTAGATGAAGAAACTGAGGCTCAGAGAAGGGAAAAGAGTTGCCCAAGATCATAAAACTATTAAGTGGCAGGGCCAGGGCTAGAATCCAGACATTTTAACTTTAGGACTATCAACCACAATGACTGCTGGCCACTTTCATCTTAAAACGATTAATGGTCAGCTTATATGTCACGTAAGTCTTGAGGGTATTTTATGTTATACAACAGGGGGAAAATGTAGGGAGCACGTCGTAGACATCCCTAGAAGGCTGCAACCTGGGAAGGAAATGGAATGAGAGGCTCCTCCAAAGCCAGAGGACATCCTACAGTAATGTTTAGCAATTTGGGACAGAGAAACCCAAAAAAGGTTGGAGGAGGGAAGCAGGCAAGCACTGCTGGCAACCTTTGTTTACATCAATATTCTGTCCAAGGGCTGTGCTTTCAGACTCATGATATGAATACAATTCAGAATTTCCAAACAGCAATAATAAATCACATTTCTATAACACTGAAGTTTACAAAGCACTTTCCTCACTTTCTACCCTGTGAAGGAAATGTCCTAAATTACTAGTTTCCTCCTATTACAGAGAAGTAAAATATTTTCAGAAAAGTAGCTGCCGTGCTCATAAGCGTCAGTTGGAATTTAAACCCAAGTCTCCTGTTTTCAAACTAAGAAAAATGTCAACTTGTTAAAAATCTATCAAAATGAATATATTTTAATATTACTAATTTAATAGTCTAATTTAATAATTATTCATTTAAATAGCTTACTATTAATTTTTAACATTGACAAATTAACAACCTATTTAATAAATACAATAGTAATATTAGAAGATCCAAACATAAGTTTTGTAAATTTCATTGATTAAAAATGAGAAGAGATATTAGATACCATCTAGCCCCAAATTTTCATTTTACAAATAAGGAAACAGAATAAGAAAAAAAAATCGAAGAAAATAACACCTTAGGGGTTGGCTAGGTGGTGCAGTGAATAGAGCACCCTCCCTGGAGTCAAGATGCGGCTTCAGACACTTAACACAAAAACTAGCCATGTGACCTTGGGCAAGTCACTTAACCCCAACTGCCCTAACTCTCCCCCCTCCAAAAAGCAGAAGCAGAAGCAAAAGCAGAAGAAGAAGAAGAAGAAGAAGAAGAAGAAGAAGCAGAAGCAGAAGAAGAAGCAGAAGAAGAAGAAGAAGAAGAAGAAGAAGAAGAAGAAGAAGAAGAAGAAAACAAAAGAACACCTTAAAAACCAGGATTGGCCTAATGTTAAAAAAAAAAAAGGCACAAAAATTCATAGAAGAAAAGAAGTCCTTAAATAGCAAATAAGCCAAATGGAAAAGAAAATACAAAAATTCACTAAGGAAAACAACTCCTTAAAATAAAGAATTAGGAAAGAGAAAAAGAGGTACAAAAGCTCAGTGAAGAAAAAAAAATTTTTTTGCTAATGACCCCATATGAACAATAAACACAAAGTCAAAAGAATAGGGGCAGCTAGGTGGCACAGTGAATAGAGCATCAGCCCTGGAGTCAGGAGGACCCGAGTCCAAATCCAGCCTCAGATACTTAACACAAAACTAACCATGTGACCTTGGACAAGTCACTTAATCCCAACTGCCCTACCTCTCTCCCCCTACGAAAAGCAAAAAAAAAAAAAAAAAAAAAGAATGGAAAAAGAAAAGAAAATGTGAAATAGCTCATCAGAAAAACAATTGATCTAGGAAACAGATTAAGGAGAGATAACTTAAGAAGTAACTAAGTTAAGAATTAACTGAAAGCCATAATCAAAAGAAAAAAAGCCTAGATGTTGTATTTCAAGAAATGACAGAGGTAAACTATTCCCAAATCTTAGATCTAGGGGGTGAAATAGAAATTAAAAGAATCTACCAACCACTTCCTAAAAGAGATCCCAAATGACAACTTCCAGAAATATTATAGCCGAATTCCAGATCTCCCATATCAAGGAGAAAATACTTCAAGAAGCCTGGGGAAAAAAAATAAATTCAAATATCGTGGTGCCACAGTAAGGACAACACAAAATTTAGCACCTTCCATATTAAAGGAGCAGAGTCTTTGGAATATGATGTTCCAGAAGACAAAAGATCTAAGATTACAACCAAGAATCACTTACCCAGAAAACTCTAGTATAATCCCTGGGGGGAGGAGAGGGGAATAAAATAAAATAAATGACTTTCAAACATTCCTAATGAAAAGACCAGAATTAAATAGAAAATCCAACATTCAACCAAGACTACAGAGAAGCATAAAAAGGAAAACATGAAAGAGTGACTGATCATAGGGGACTCTTAAGTTAAGCTATTTATATTCCTATATGAGAAAAGGATACATGTAACTCCTAAGAACTTCATTATTATCAGGGCAGTTAGAAGAAGTCTACATAGAAAGAAAGGTTGTGAGACAGTTAAATTTTCTGGTTTTTTTTTCTTTTTTAAAATTTTATTATTTTTTTGTTTTGTTTTGCTTTGCTTTTTTGGAGGGAAGAAGGCAGGGCAATTGGGGTTAAGTGACTTGCCCAAGGTCACACAGCTAGTAAACGTGTCTAGTATCTGAGGTCAAATTTGAACTCAGGTCCTTCTGAGTCCAGGGCCGGTGCTCTATCCACTGTGCCACCTAGCTACCCCTGAGCCAGTTATGTAGAGATGATCTTTAAAAAAATAAACTGAAGGAGTGACAAAGAGGGAAAAGAGGAAAGGGACTGGTAGAATGGGAAAAAGATTTCACACATAAAAGAGGAACACAAGGAAAAACTTTTATACTGGAGAGAGAAATGGGTATTCTAAGTATTTAAAGAGCAGAGGTGTTGGGAGTAACAGGATAGAGAATCGGATCTGGGATCAGAAGTCCGGTTGAAGTCCTGACCCTATCACTTACTAATTGTATTAACCAGCTCATCTGATTTAAGTTCTCTCTCTGCATCTTCATTTCTTGATCATTTCTTCACTATTTCCACAATCTTTAATTTCAGATTATGGACAATCATTCTGCTAATATGGATCATAACCCCCGTGTCTTTCAAGATAGTATTTGAGAGTTGCTAGGTCTAAATAATAAAACAGCAACAACAAACTCTCCACCATGCAGTAACCATCCTGATTCTGAATATTTTCCAATTTACTTAAACTGTTACTCATATAACAGCCCCTTCAAGCTCTGCACTCTAGCCACTGACAAATCCAGATGCTGCAGGGGTAACCTGAAAAGGAAGAGATCAAGAACAAGACCTTCAGCACATGCCCTAAGAAGGAGTCACAGAAAGATACGGACAAGAAGTGAAGAAGAGAAGGCTAGAAGAGGTACATTCTGCCCTGATAAAAGTAACCCCAAGGATAAAATTCTAGACCTGTCAAAGTAACATCTGAGTAGTATTAACACTACAAAAACCATTGTGACCTATCTTTACAACAGACAGCATACCCGGTACCTAAGCTGGTGTCAAACACAGACTGGGCCACAGGAATGCTGCCCAAATTAAATTTGTAATATAATTTAAATGTAATTTTAATTAAATGCAACTGGGAAATGTTTAGCAAAAGAGAAGTACAATAAAACATTCCAGGGCAGCTAGGTGGCACAGTGGATGGAGTACTAGGCTTGGAATCAGGAAGATTCATCTTCCTGAGTTCAAATCTGGCCTCAGATACTAGCTGTGTGATCCTGGACAATTTCACTTAACCCTATTTATCTCAGTTTTCTCATCTGTAAAATGAGCTAGAGAAGGGAAGGTCAAACCACTCCAGAATCTTTGCCAAGAAAATCTGAAATAAGGTCACAAATCTAACACTAACACACACACACACACACTAACACACACACACACACACACACACAAGACTCTACAATAACAACAAAACAGATAATGCTAGTTTGTGGATTTCAAAATCAATATGCAGCTCCTAGAAATCTTTAGGTATGATCTTCTATTCAGACTTGACACCAAAAGTTGACTCCAAAATTCATTTGTAAAAATTAACTTGTGGTCAGTAACAGCAGTCACAGTCATGACTCCAAATTTCTCAGGCTGGAAATATCAGCACTTGACCCAAGGTTTGCAAAACCATTCACCAGCCTTCCCTGACTGATTACAAGCTGAAATTCTGTCTTCCTCCTTTGTTCCCAAAGCAGCCATAAAAAAGTCATTTTTTTTTTCTGCAAGTATATACAAGATAAGCTCTCAGGGGAAGCACCTAGTCTTCTTTTTGGAAGCTCTGGCAGCAGGCCCAGCAGTTCAGGCATTCTGGCCTAGACATAGGTTAACAAAATTGAGTCCATTTGAGGGATTGGTTTGAAAAAGGGATGCTAAAAGTAAACAAGAATCATAATAAATATCAAGGTTTATTTTTAATTTAAAAAGGTAGGACCCCTATCTGTAAAAATTAAAGAAACAGTTAACATTTATTGAATGTCAGTCCTAAAAATAATGTCCCATTCAAGAGCCTTAGCATAAAGCTATGCACATAGTGAATAGCCATATAATTGTTTTCTTCTTCAAAAGTAAAATTTAATATACAAATACAAAAGCATCTTAAGACAACACAGGAGGAACCAGTTATAAAAACATTTTAATACTAATTCCTCTTCCTCATTTAAGTGCTGTACTCATTCCCTTACAATATTATTTTTAAAAAACCCAAAAGGAAGTCTCTGGTGTTTTTGGTAGGTTCCTTATGCTAGATTTATGAAAAGATATGGGGCAGAATTTCAGAGACGATAACAATTCAAATTTCAAAAAACGTAGAGCTGGAAGAAGTCTAAAAGACTACATGGTTCACTACCATCATTTTACAGATGAGATAAAAAGAGATTGCCACCTACATGGATGGTGGAAGTATTTACACCAATGTTTCACTTAGCCTCAGATATACATTTATAAATACAAACCACATGATTATTCTATCACTTTTAGAGGCCACTACATTTTATGGGTACATATTTTTTTCTCTAGTGTACCTTCAAATGTCTTATAGTAATTAACTTACAAATTGAACAAAAGTGTTTTCTGATTTTCCCTTTGGCATCATTCAGCTTGACTGCAACTATTCCCTTGTACTTAATAAGCACATTAAATAATGAAATTAAACATATCTACAAAGTCAGGATAAATAACTTTGGCTGCTGTGTGCCACTGCTGAGCCTTATACTGCCAAGTTCTCAAAGGTTTTCTCTCCCGAGACATTTGCAAGGCATTTCATTTTGCTCTCCAAAAGATTCATATCTCTGGGAGATGCCAATTCATCCCACCATTCATAACTTGAAATAAGAATGTCTGATCCTAGGATAAGTATCACAAACTAGATGGAGGATAAGCAGCATGAAGAGCTCCCATAACTGAAGAGGGTGAGGATAACACTGCATAGAGGAAAACAGACAGAAATGTGGACTGCAAGAGTGGAGGAGGAGGAGGGTGGAGTACATGAGGACTTCACCCCAAGTCGATATCCAGTACCTTCCAATTCTAACTAATCATTCCTGCTAGCGAGATGCTAAGCTGTCTAATTCTATGCTACTCAAGGACTACAAATTTTATGGGAAAAGCCCCAGTTGCTCCTCTAGTTATATCTCTCTTACTATCACTAGAAGTCTGATCACATACCATTTCCAATGGTACAATTACTAGTCAAAGTAAACCACTCTCAGGTTCCCCAAAGAAACACCGACCTTTTCCTACCTTTTGAATTTCTTCATACTTTCCCTAAATCTAGAATAACCCCACTCCCCCCATCTCATCCTACTGAGATTTTATCAGTAACCCCAGAATCTCATGAAACAACATTTTGTATCTTTTAGAAGTAGATATAATTTGAATTCAATGAAATTTTCATGCACTGTTTTTGTACCTGTGTATGTGTCATATTTCACCACTATTGTGAATTTTGCATTTTCTATATTTATCCAGCACCTGCATGCTGTGACCACTATTTAAGGTGGGCCTTCAGAGAATTTCCCACCTGGTACATTCCTGGTCTTCAGATCTATAAAAATTCATCATTATGCAAGATGAAAACAAGTCTGAAACTGCCACTTTCTCAGATCATTTCCAACCCTGGTAGCAGTAGTTAATTATTTCCCAGTACCAGATAGCCTTCTCTCAATCCTTGCCATGCTTCTCAGTGCCTGGAAGAACATAGTAGACACTTAATAAATGTTTACTGACACTGACTCTGCCATATATATTGGGTGATTAATATTTGCTAAGTAGAATTTAACAGTAAGTGCTTGGCACAATATTTAATTGTAACTGAATTCTTAAATAGGTAGCTTATATCTCATTACAGATAAACAAATTACAGATTAAAATGTCTCTTTGAGGGGGCGGCTAGGTGGTGCAGTGAATAGAGCACCGGCCCTGGAGTCAGGAGTACCTGAGTTCAAATCCGGCCTCAGACACTTAACACACACAAAAAAGTTAGCCGTGTGACCTTGGGCAAGTCACTTAACCCCAACTGCCCTCCAAAAAAAAAAAAGAAAGAAAAAAAAAGAAAATGTCTCTTTGAAGTCATTCTGTTTATATTGGGTAGAAATAACTATATTGCATGAATTTCTACTGAAATTATTAAAAAATAATTTCAAATTTACTTAAATTTTATTAGTATAATTTACAAATTAGCAGATTTCAAATTAAAAGGTGGAATGTGAAGGATTCGTTGTTGATCTTTCTGGTCTCCATTACGATATTGGGCAAACTTTTCAATAATTCTCTGTTATATATGAAGTACACTTAGATATGTGTGTGTACTTGTACACTACTTAGATGTGTTGGAAACAAGGAGGAATAAAAAAAAAATCTCTGACCTCATAGGGCTTATACTCTATTAAAGAAGATTAGAAACATTCACAAATAATCATAATACATAGTACTATGTAAGAAAAAAATAAGAGAAGTATAAAATGTGTATGAAGCCACCAAAATTCTGTTGTAATATTCACTGTTAGACAGGCAATCAAGAAATCGAAGTTAAATCCTAGCTCTACTGCAAACTTGCCATGTGACTTTTAACAAGTCACTTCTCCTTTCTTCCCCCAGTTTCCTGCTTTATAAGATGGAGTTGATCTCTGAGCTCTAATATTTTATAATTCAGGCAGAATGCCTTTACCTAAAGTCATACAGGGAGTTACCCACAAAGCCAGGACTAGAGCCCCAGGTTGCTTCTACTATACCACCCTGCTTCTTTCTTGATTTTCTTTTATTTTTGTAAAGGGAAGGAAAAGAAAACCTTTAAAGCCTTTACCTTTTGTTGATCATATTGTATGCCAAAATCCAATAAACTCCCTCTTCGATGCGTGTTGTTTTTTTGTCCTTGCTTCTCAAAGAGGACTCATGATATTAGGAAAGTGATGCCTTGTCTTGCAAGTGAACTGGACAGAATTAAGGCAGAGCTGTGCAGTCATCAGCCTCACTCTCTCCTCCAGATTCATCAAAGTCCAGTGTCAAGAAAGGAGTCAAGATGACTGGCAACAACCCAGAATAATGCATTATGGATCAAAGAAGGTCCAGATTTCTTGAATCTCTTAGAATACAAGGTCTGGCAGGTCCTACCATGCTAAAAATCCAGGCCTTAAAACAGACCCTGTGTCTTTTTCTGAGGACCAGCTTAACTGCAACAAGGCTCATTTCCATAGCTTTTGCCCTCAGAATGAATTTTTGTTATTGTTTTTACCAAGTTATGAAACCATCTCCTAAGGTACGGACATGTTATGATTAGCACAAGCAGAGGGAAGACTAACAACAATAAAATTGCAGTTCTCTAAAGAAATGAAGTGAGTTTTGCAAATAACTTTGAAAAACTTAAGTCTAACCAACTGCAATTCCAAAGGATATCTGATGAAATATCACCTGAGAGGTGATGGGTTCAGGGTGCACATGAAAACAATTTCTTTGTGGATAGGACCAATGCAGGAATTTCTTTTGCGTAACTATGAGTATTTGTTACAGAGGTTTTGTTCTTCTTTTCCTTTTTTGCAATGAGGGGAAGGGGGTGCAGGGACTGCAACTGGAGAGGAAGGGAAAATGTTTTTGTTAACTGAAAAATATATTTAATTTTAAAAAGGAAAAAATCAAGTGAATCTTACATTACAAGCTGAGTGAAGAAACACCAAAATATTTTCAGCTAAAATCAAATGGACTGTGATTCTCCTTTTTTCTTACCCAATTTATGCATTTTGTTCAACTGCTAATGCAGCAACAAAATTGTGTTCAGTCTAACACAAAGGATAAAATCATAATGATGCAATTCAGATTAAATTCTATGCATATAAATGTTATTGGGGGGAAGGGTTAATTTTAAATAACAAAAGTAGAAGCACCTATGAAAACATGCACAGTTGTTAGTTGGATGCTCTGGTCCTATAAGATTTTTCAAAATTGGGATTAATGGCAGTACAGTATATGAAATGCATATAACATAAAAATCTGAAAAGGCTGACAAGCTCCTGGGCAAAAAAAAACAAAAAAAACCACCTGTCCATTTGCAGTAGATCTATAAACTCTTTCAGGCTGCTTTTGGCTAACTGGGCAAAGCTTTACACTGATTTTAAACACAATAGTTGAGTCCATAATTGGAGCTGCTTGACAACACAAGGACAAAACAAACATGGTAGAAAATGAGCACTCTGATTTCACCCTTGATTGCCTTAAAAATTGGTGAATTCAGTTGGGTCAGTAATGCCAAATGATTGATGAAATCAGCTATGTGAGTTTTTCAGGAAGAGATGAAAAATTCAGAGAATGATTAGAATGAATGAGAAAAAAAGGTCAGTAGGCCAACCACAATGTTAGTTATATATACTAAATAGAACCTTCATCTCCTAAGGATTCCAACATGGTTTAAATGCAGCCCAAACTAATAATAAGTCACGTGCGCAGGCAAAAAAAATTCATCTCTATGGCAAACCCTGTTAATATGAAACTGAGTCCATCGATCCTGAAATATTAGGACAAATATCTAAGTAAAAAGTCATTGCTGAGTACAGACCTTAGACTTACAGAATCTAATTATAGGTATGTCTCACTTCATTATACAAATGTCTTTGCTCTGCTAAACCTTCAAAGTGCAACTCATATTTTATCCCCTCTAAGAAGACAATCCTGGATGGGTAGAAAGGGCCCTGGATTTGGGATCCAAATATTTCGCTCTATTATTTACTACCAGGATGGCCTAACAACTCTGCTATCTGTTAACCATGTAATCTTGGCAAAGACACTTCACTTACCTGAGCCTCAGTTTACTTAACTATAAAATAAGAATATTACTACTTGTACTATAGTCTTGACAAGGTTGTCTCATCTACAACATCATTGACAAAGGGATCAAGAGAACAAAGAAGTTAGTTATAAAGTACTAAACAAACAACTATTACACTCTGAGCACTTTAACTGAAATTATTTATCCCATATCTGATCATAAAGTACTTTATACTCTGATACTTCTTCTGTAGTAAGCATAGTTTAATCTCCACCTTATCTATCTGTATACACTTTTTGTCTTCCTCTACAAATTTGTAAATAGTTAGTGATCAATAAATGGCTGTTGAATAAATGAGTGATAATGGCTGTATACATTTTTAGAGGGCTGTTTAAAGGTTCAAAAAAGTACTCTTCTTATAACATTGACAAAAGATTGTTTCTTCATGCTTATTGTCCCAATGTCTGGCATATACTAGGTCCTTAATTAATAGTTGGTGACTGGGGCGGCTAGGTGGCTCAGTGAATAGAGCACCGGCCCTGGAATCAGGAGAACCTGAGTTCAAATCCGGCCTGAGACACTTAACACAAAAACTAGCCGTGTGACCTTGGGCAAGTCACTTAACCCCAACTGCCCCCCAAAAAGCAAAAAAAAAAAAAAAGTAGTTGGTGACTGGTTGATTCAACAAAAACTCAACATGATTCAACACTGTAACAAGACATCCTCCCCATACCCCCCAAAACTTAGGCTGGGCATCAAAACTGAGGAAGAGATTCCCAGAACCTGTGAGGGGAAAGATCCACCGTCTTCTGTCTACACCACAGTGACCAGGAACTGGACATCATATTTTAAGAAGGTGTCAAAGGTTGTAAAGTATACAAAGTAGGGGCAAAAAAAAATTTTTTAATTTGATTTTAATGGAGAGGCAACTAGAAACCATACTATAAGATAATTAGCTAAACAAATTGGTGATGTTCAGACAAGAGGAATTCAAGACTTAGGGTAAAGGACATCAATGGAAAAACTGAATATGGATACTATGAGTAAGATAGAATATTACTGTATTATAGGAAATGACTAAAGAAGAATTTGGGGAGACTTGTATAAACTGGTGTCTCGAAGTGACCAAGGAGAATAATTTATACAAAGACAATGATAATAAAAAAAATGAAAAGAATTTAGATCAATGACTTCAGAAAACTACCCAAAAAGTTCATTTCTGGCCTTCCACCAAAGAAGTGAAAGACTACAGCTGTGAAATGTGGCATACATTCTGAGAAATGAGCAATATCTTTCTTTTTCTTTGTTGGATTGTACTTATTTGTTACAAGGAAAAAAGGACTCATGATGAAAAATGCCATCTACCTCCAGAGAAAGAACTGATGTTATCTGAATACAGACTAAAGCATACTATTTTTCTTCCTTTCTTGTTTGCTTTCTCTTTTGTTCAAGTATTATAGCTAATATGGAAATGTTTTACATGATTGAATATGTATAACCTGTATCAAATTGTTTACTGTCTCAGGAACGGGGGGAGGGATAGATTTTGGATATCAAAACTTAAAAATAAAAACAAATGTTAAAATTTATTTTACATGTAATTGGGGTAAAATAGAATATTACTAAAAATAAAAATTGTTACAAGGGAGTGTTCTGTTAGGGTTTGAGGTGGGGAAGGAATCACTGGGAGATGATACTGACATAAAAGAAGAACATAAATATAAAAACATAAGAACTTCAGAGGATACCAAGCTAACCTTGGGGTACTGTCATGTGCAAGAAAGAAAAAAACCTGTTCAGTTTGGCCCCAGGGGCTCCTTCTTACCCACCTTTTCTGGATCACTGCACATATTGCAAGGCTCTGTGCTGGTTCCTTTTTATTTTCTTTCTAAAATCTCTCTCCTCATAACCTCATCCATTCCCATAGGTTTATCATCTCTATGAAAATGATTAACAAATCCATATAACTACACCTCTTCTGTATATACATATGTGTGCATTGCATCCTCTGATAGAATTGGATCACTCCTTGCAGAAGGCTTGTTTTATTTTTTTCTTTCTATTCCTAGTACCTATAACAGTTGTCTACCACTCAACAGGCCCTTAATAAATGCCTGATTATTTTTTGATCAAGCTAGAAGTCATGGACACAAATTATTGAGAAGCAGGTTTCAGATCTAAATATGGAAAAACTTCCAAATACTTAAGTTTTGCGAAAGTAAAATGAGATACCTCTGGGAAAGAACTGAGGGCAAAGCAATTAATTCCCAACCACATTAGGTCTTCTAATAAAACATAAATAACCACTTGTTGGAAATGTAAATAAGACTCCAAGAAACAAGGGTTAACCTCAGTGTTACCTCTGAGGTCTCTTCTAAAAAGTTTCTCTAATTTTAAGTATCCTACAGCCAGATAATTAACTGACAATATGTTTTCCTCGAACTCTTAATACTAATTCCAACTTTTACTCTTAGCAGATAAGAATCCTTCCATTTGCAGAGAATGAAACGAACCGACATTAAATTCCTATAATCTCCAAATATTTAAAATATCACTGTTTATACTCCTGTTTTTGTTATTAATTCAGTTGTTTTTCAATCATGTCTGACTCTGTCTCCACTTGGGGCTTTCTTGGCAAAAATACTGGAGTAGATTGCCATTTCCTTCTCCAGTTCATTTTACAGATGAAGAAATTAAGGCAAAAAATGACTTGCCCACAGTCACACTGCTAGTGAGTGTTTGAGACCATATTTGAACTTTGGCCCAGCTCTGTATCTACCGCACCTCCTAGATGCCCTGTTATATTCCTATATTTCTTATCTCAGAGGAAAAGCTGTCCCTGCCTTTTCATCAAAGCTAATCTCATCTGAAGACTTCTCAAGAAATGGTGTAAATGCTAAGTTTTTAATAATTAAGTCAGTGGACTACAAGTTCTGGCAGCTCTTACAAAGTCATCAAATACAGAATCTAATGAAAGACAGATTTTGTCACTGGAAGACCTGCCTCCCTATATGAGGAGGGATTAATCACCAGAAAGTTGTCCACCATGAGATGGATTTTTCCAGCCACAGGAATTCATGAAATTAACTTCTACAGCATGGACTGGTTTCAATATGAAATGGAATAATTACTATCATGTAAATTAAATCATAAATCCTTGAACTACATAATATTTCTTAGAGTATTCAAAAAATATCATTGTGTTATCACTCTATGATCTCAAGTATAGAGTCTGAACATTTGATTTCTAAGTAAAATGTGGATGAGCGAGATATAGTAGACTCTTCCTTGGACCTCACAATGTATTTTATTTTTCACCTCATTAATGCATTTATCATTCATTATTGTACACTGTGGTTATTGATGTATATACATGTATTTTAAAGACAGTATGGTATGGCTAGAGCAACAGAATAAAATGTAACTTTTAAGCATGATTCCAACGTTTGCTAGCTTGTGAAAATAAGTGTTACTTTTTTTCTCTAAGTCTCAGTTTCTATATAAGAAAAATGAAGAAAATAATATTTGTATCACATATCCTAATGGGTTGTTAAGAAGAAAGCAGTTTGTAAACCTTTAAGTACTAAATAACTGTATTACACTTTGCGTCTCTCCTAGTACTGAAGGCCTGTTTCCTCTTCTATAAAAGGAAAGGGTTAAAACAGATTATCTCTATCTAAAATCTCCTTCAGAACTAAAAGTCTACAAGTCTGTGAAATGTGTACTAAGCTGAAACCATCAGACGTCACCAAAACAGACTCTGTAATGAGCCCAGAAAGGCTTGACTCCCCATTCTCTCTTGGCAAACTCTGCTATTGTTGAGAATTCAAAATTGCTTTTTAGTAGGATTTAAACAGGTGTGAGGTGTTTATAGAGTTATATTTTAAAGAGAGAGAAAATGAACTGAATATATTTAGAAGTTAGAAAGCATACTATGAAAAATGGCACTGTTGAATATCAAATATTGGAGATTCATCAGTGAGCAGTCAGTATAACTAGTCTGAAAGCTTTATGTATGAGGATCCTTCATAAGACTTGGAAAGAACCTATTAATGAAAAATAGGGTATACTGACTGGTCAAACTAAATAGAGAAGATTTTTCCGATGAAAAGTTTTGAATTTGCCTCTTACAGTCATTCAAAATTACAATCACAGAACTGAAAGCAGCTATAGAAACTATTGTACGGACAAGGGAAACCGAGGCCAAGAGAAGTTAGGAGACTTGTTCAAATTGATATAGGTAGTAAACAGCTAAGGCAGAATTTGAATTCAGACTTTCTGACCCAGAGACCAGTGCTCTTTCTACCATACAAGGCTGCTAACAGCAATCAATAATACTCAAGGTTAAACAATTAAAGTTGTTCCAATAAGTAAGGAACTATTTTAAGATGATTCTGGAAGACTAGCTCATTTAAGTGCTCATGCCAGAGCAAGCTGTAAACAAAGCTCACTAAAAAATTATCACACCTGCTTTCTCACTAAAGAAACTGAGAGGAAGCTGGAAGCTACTATGTAATCTAAGTTTTCACCCCTCTTATTCTAAAAACATTGAGCAAACAAACTGCAGTGAAGTTGAGATATTAAAGCAAAAAAAGGAACTCTCTCCAAATTGTCCTTCTTTAGAAAAATCTTCATTGTTAATTATTATTATTATTATTTTCTATGAGTTAGAAATTCTATTTACATATAACCACACAGTTGAGTATACTGAGATTACTTTTCTGTATATGCTATAAAAATAGTGGTGTCTTTCTAGAGAAAAAACAATACACTTCATTTTGTTTCTGAACTATTGCTTATAAGGTTTAGAAAGGCTTTATATATATGTTAAATGTTTGTTATATGAAGGGCATTAAAATGAGATTTTTTTTAGAAGGGACAGTTTCTTAACTATTAAAACTCAAAGAATATCAGAGACTAAAGCCTCAGATAGCATCTAATCCCATCTCCTCCTCAGAAGAAACTTCCTCTACACAGCATCCTCACAAGGAACAATCTCTCCTCAGATGCTTTCATTGAGAAGGAGCTGGACAGTTCTATTTTTGTGACAGTTCTTCCTTAAATTGAGCCAAAATTCAGCTCTTTTAACTTCCTTCACCTTGCTCCTAACTTTTGCCCCCTTCAGCCACAAAGAACGCTCAGTATTCTCCCATTTTCATAATGAAAGCTTAAATTTGCTTAGAGACAGCTATCATTTTCAGTATTGAGCTCTTCTAATGTGTAATCTATTATAACTAATTTTGAAGAGATATGATGACATACTTGAAAAATTACAAAGAATCAACTAAAATTAATTAATTGTCATCAAACCAATTAATTTTAGCAAAGTAGCAGGATATTAAGTAAATCTACATAAATCAGCAGCATTCCTATATATCACACACAAAAGCCTGCAAGAAGAGATAGTAAAAGATACCTCATTTAAAATAACTCTATAAAACATCTGGGAATATACCTGACAACCTAGGAACTATATAAACAAAATTATTTTTAAAAACTTGTTATACAAATAAAATCAGATTTAAATAATTGGAGAAATATTAATCATTCATGGGTAGGCAAGGGCCAATATAATAAAAATAACAATTTTAGCTAAATTGATTTATATATTCAATGTCATCCCAATTAATTACCAACAATTTTACTGAACTAGAACATATAACAACAAAATTCATTTGGAAGAACAAAAAGTCAAGAACGTCAAAGGAATTAATTTTTTTTAATGCAAAGGAAGGAGGGGTTGAGCAGTACCAGATCTTAAACTATATTAGAAATCAGTAAATATCAAAACTGTCTGTTAGTAGCTAAGAAATAGAGAGGCAGGTCAATGGAACAGAGCAGCCATACAATTTACAGAAGCTAATAAATATAGTAACCTTGTATTTGACAAATGTAAAGACAAGATTTTGGGATAGGGGTCCGCTAGGTGGTGCAGTAAATAGAGTGCTGGCCCAGGAATCAGGAGAACCTGAGTTCAAATTCAACCTCAGACACTTAACACTTACTAGCCATGTGACTTTGGGCAAGTCACTTAACCCCAACTGCCCTCCAAAAAAGCAACAAATTATAAAAAAAAGATTTTGGGATAAGAATTCATTATCTGGTAAAAAAAAATTGTTAAGAAAACTTAAATGGCAGAAATTGGGCATAGACCAATAACTTAAACCATTTACCAAGCTAACAGCAAAATGGATACGTGATCTAGCTATAAAGAAAGAGACCACAAGAAAATTTGAAAAAAACATTAAAGATACTTCTTATCAGACTTATGGATATGTGAATAATTTATGAATAAACAAGATATAGCAGAGTAAGGTGCAAAATGGATAATTTTGATTACATTAAATTTTAAAAGGTTTTGTGCAAATAAAACAAAAGCAGCCAAGATCAGGGGAAAAGAAGAGAAAATGGGGGGATTATAAACAGATTCTCGGATAAAGATTTATTATCTCAAATATATGAAGAATTTTGTCAAATTTATAAGAATACAAGTCATTCCCCAAATGATAAATGGTCAAAGAATACGAAAAGACAATTTCCCTATGAAGAAATAAAAACAATTTATAGTCATACAAAAAAATGTTCTAAATCATTATTGATTAGAGGAATGCAAATTAAAACAACCTTGAGATATCATCTTATACCTATCAGACTGGATAAAATGACTGAAGGGGAAAGTGACAAATGTTGGAGGGGATATGGAAAAATTGACACTAATTTGTTGTTCGTGGAATTACGAACTGATCAAGCCATTCTGATAAGCAATCTGGAATTATGTCCAAAGACTTATTAAGCTGTCTATACCTTTTGCCACAGCAATACCACTACTAAGTCTATTTCCAAAGATAATTAGGAACAGGGGCGGCTAGGTGGCGCAGTGAATAGAGCACCGGCCTTGGAGTCAGGAGGACCAGAGTTCAAATCCGGCCTCAGACACTTAACACAAAAACTAGCCGTGTGGCCTTGGGCAAGTCACTTAACCCCAACTGCCCTCCAAAAAGAAAAAAGAAAAAAAAGAAAAAAAGATAATTAGGAACAAAGAAAAAGAACCTATATGTTCTAAAATATTTATAGTAGCTTTCTTTGTTGGGGCAAAGAACTGGAAATTGTAGGGATGATCATCAACTGGGGAATGGTTGAACAAGTTGTAGTATATGATTGTAATGGGATACTACTGTGCTATAATAAACGATGACCTCAATGATCTTAGAAAAACATGGACAGACTTGCATGAAATTATGCAGATGGAAATGAGCAGAACCAAGAGAATGTCATATAAAGCAACAGCAATACTGATTTAAGAATAAGTTTGAGCAAGTCAATTTTTTTTGACTATTATAAAAACCAAAATTTAACTACAAAGGACATGTGAAGGATGACACTATCTCCATCCAAAGAATTGTTGAATAGAAGCACATATAGAATGATTTTACATATATATGTTACATATATGCATATTTTCCTCTAATGGTAGTCATTTCTAGGGAAGGGAGTTGGATGAAGAAAGAAAAAAAGAAATTTACATGACAACTTTAATATATATTTAAAAGGAATAGCAAGTTATATATAATAGCTTGCAGTTTCATATGCAATCATCTTTTTTTATTATACTATGTTATAGAAATGCTTCTTTTCTTCCATAAATTAAAAATAAATAAAACATTTTTTTTAACTGACCAGATGAGCATTGTCCAAAGGCAAAGACCTATTTAGGGCCATTCAACACATGAAAACTTATCATTCTGATAAAAAAGCAATATGAATAAACAATATTCTATAAAAGAGTAAAATACTATTGTTGCCTTTTTATGGGGTTTTTTTTTTGCCTCTAGTAAATTCCTAATATGAGCCAGAGCAATTCCTATTAAGATGAATCAACAAATCAATTAAGTCCTATTTGCCAATAATTGTGCTAGGAAATGGAGGTACAAACAAGAAGCTTACATTCTAAAAGGGGAAACAATACATACATGCACGTGCATCTATAAAACCCATATAACACTGGATACAAAAGAAATATCCTAGAAGGACAAGAGAGAATCAGGGTCAGGAAGGGAAAGAAAACGGAATATCAAGAATTGATGGGTAATAGGTAATGGATGATAATCATGGGGTAAAGATTTATCAAAATTAAAAGCACTTTGGGATTTACGGCAACACTTCCCTTCTTGTGGGCTTAGTGTCCTCACTTTTAAAACAAAGTTGGACCATTTATTCTCTAAGATTCCCTTTTCTGTATGGTAGTTGCTTAGTAAATCACTGTGAAAGTGAATTAAATTTCATATATTCTGTGTTTAAGCATTCTAAGGTCTCTTCCACAGTTCCTTTATTCTGTGTTCATGGATCACAGGGTTTAAAAGCCGTATGGAACGTTAGAGACTATCTAGTTCAACCCCACTGTTTTACAGATGAAAAAAATCAAAGGCTCAAGAATTTAAATATTTTACCGAAGGTCACAAAGGTCATAAATAGCAGAGGTGGGATTCAAACCTAAGGCCTCTAAATACAGTATTCTGTCCACTATACCACACGGTGGTTCTAAGGTCCTCCTCACTCTAATGTTTTATGCACAAGCATTCTGTGTTCTGTATATGGTCATTTCCAGCCTCATCATTCTATGATTCTATATTCCTATTCTGCTCAACTTTCAACCATTACCTTTACCTACAGTTACAAAGGCACTACTACCAAGCCAGATTCCCTTCAAGTTGCATCAAGCTGCGTGCAGCTGACAGCTGAGTAACAAGCTGCTGAGAGATCAAGCACACTATGTTCATTCCCTCTATCACCATTTTTTACTCTAAATGCTGATGCTGCCTTCTAAGCATGCTCCTAATATCTGCAAAATAATATTCTGACAGCTCTAAGAAAAAGCCATCATGTGTCAACACAGAAAAAAAAATGTGATGCCATTGCTATTATTAACAGCAGGAAGAAAGAGTCATGAAAGTTGTATATAGGTAGCCCAAAGTATTCCTTTTTATCTATGACATATGAACAATCTAATGATTAGAAGTAGATGGGATATCTTGTTCTCAAAAACTGCATAAAGCAGACTGGATTTAGAATCCGAAGACAATCAATATTTCCATCCAGCTCTGCCATCTACCAGCTCTGTGACTCCTAAAGTCACTGTAACATAGAGAAAAATTTGACAGACAAAGGAATTAGAACCTAGAGAGACAAAGAGTTTGCCCAGAGAGGTGGTCATGGCAGAGCCAAGACTAGAATTCAGGTCTTCCGACTGGCCCAATGAGTTCAATGCTATTTGCATGTCATCCTGATTAGATAACAAAGGGAAAACCTGGATCATCTATAAGAGTCCTTCTTGCTCCAACAGTCTGTGATTCAATGTTTATAAAAATGCATTGTAACTTACCATAAAGCAGTCTATAAATGTAAGCCATAATTTATCATATTGTTACAATTATGACATTATTATAATGGCATGAAATGTTAGTGAGGTATGTCACTAGTGGTATTTAAGGAGAAACTGGATAAATATTTTTTAGGAATGTTCTAAACCAGAAGTATCAAATTCATGACCTGCAGAGGATTGCAAAACTCCCCAGTTTAGGGTCCAAACCAGAGCAAAATGCAATCAGAAAATGTTTAACAAAGTATGAAAATACAATACAATGTGGACAATGTTAAGTTCTAGTTTTCTATGTCAATATGCAACCCAGAGAGATCCATTTATATTTTAATTTAATACTACTATACTAAACAAGATTTGTGATTTGAGTGGATGATTTTGGAAATCCCTTCTGACTCAAAGTTTAGGATTCGGTGATTATTATTATTCCCTTAAGAAGGTTAGAGAAACACTAATGAAAAGATGTTTCAACATACGGGGTTTCCATTCACAATAACCATATTAGATAAGAAGTCCAAGTCTTAATATCCTCATTTTATAGAAAAGAGAATCAGAGGTAAAGTGATCTGTCCAAAATCGTATCACCAGTAAATGTCAGAGCTAAGACTTAACCCAGCTCTCCTAATTCTAAAACCAGTTTCTTTCCATAACAACATGAAGCATCAGCTTATTTTAAATGGCAGTGTATACGTAAGTAAAAGTTTGAATAAAATATACAGAATTCTCCATTTTGACAAGTTAACTTTGAATAATATTAATCTCAAAAATGACCTAGAGCAGTGGTTCTCAACCTTCCTAAAGCCACAACCCTTTAATATTCATATGTGGGCATATCTGCATGTGGACAGACCCTCCTGGAAACAGAGGAGCAGTGTCTCGGTTCCTAAAACCATTGGAAATACATGTTTTCTGATGGTCTTAGGTGACCCCTGTGAAAGAGTTGTTCGACACCCCCCCCCCAAAGGGGTTGCGACCCACAGGTTGAGGACCGCTGTCCTAGAGCAACCTGGAAACCTAGTATCTCAGTGCCTTTTTTACTGACTAAGAACTCAAGAAGCAAGGATTAAGACAACCTCTAAAGCAGCAGTTCTCAACCTGTGGGTTATGTTCCATTTGTAGCAATGAAAATACATCCTGCATATGAGATATTTACATTACAATTCATAACAGTAGCAAAATTACAGTTATGAATTAGCAATGAAAATAATTTTATGGTTGGGGTCACCACAACATGAAGAACTGTATTAAAGGTCGTGGCATTAGGAAGGTTGAGAACCACTACAAGGATTGTCATAAACCCAGAAGGAAAGCCAACAGCAAGATAAGCTTGAGGATTTCTCCCCAGAATTGCACTTCAGTATTGTAGATGGAATACTGATAAGACCTCAAAGAAAATCAGAGGTAGCTTGGTAGAACTATTAGACCTGACTTCAAATCACACCTCTGACACATACATACTGACACATACTAGCTACAACTCTGGACAAATCAATTTATCTCTCAATGTAATTCTCTAAAACTACAACTCATACTACAATGACTGCAAATCTGTATTCACAAAGCTCCCTTCACCAAGGAATTCACGTTTAAACACATGCACACACACACACACACACACACACACACACGCAGAGCAGTATAGTGGGAGGAGTGCAGAACCTAGTGTCAGGAGACCTAGATTCAACTCCTGACTCTAATATTTCCTAGCTCTGTGACTATGAGCAAAACACTTAACTTCTCAAAGCCTTGGCTGCCTCATCCATAAAATGGGGAAAAAATATTTATACTACCACTCTCACAAAATTTGTCTAAGGGTAGAACTTTGTAGTTGTGAAAGGATTATAAAGACATGGACTGTTCATGCTACCTCTGGGATTCAATTATTTTCTATCCATTCAATATATAAGATGATGTCTCCAGGAGCATTTGGTGACCCAGGAGATAAAGCATTAAGCCTGGAATCAGGAAGAACTGAGTTCAAATCCAGCCTCACAAACTTATTAACTGTAAGTGGAGATAATAATAGCACATTTTTCCCACAGTTGTTGTGAGGATAAAATGAGATAATATTTGTAAAAGTATTTTTTTTAATTCAAATACTATACAAATGCCAGAACTGATAAAGAGGAGGAGGAGGTGGTGGTGGTATAAGAGAAGGAGAAAGATAACAACAAAAGGCTGACATGTACGACAGGGAAGACTGAAAAATGCTTCAGGGCCCAATTCAACTTAAATCAACAAATATATATTAAGTGCCAATTGCGGCCAGGAAGCAAAGTCATTTTAAGTCCAGAGATGCTCTCAAATAAAGGCAAACTCCCTAAAATGAGCTCAAGTTGGAAGGAAGGAGTGAGTGTGTATGTGTGTGTGCGTGCACAATGAAAAATGATTAAATAAAAATGTTATAAATTAAATATATTAATTTACTGTGAAAGGTGTTTTTATTCCTTTTTGTGTGTGTATGTATTTCATTTGATTCCAATCAGGATTCGTTGTCAGGATGTCTTAGGTCCCATTCATCATCCTTCTCAAAGGCCACACCCAAAGTTTGTGAAAATTCAGCCTGGGAGTGGGACTGGAAGTGAGGGTGGGGAAGATGGAAGAGGAAAAGCTCATCCTATGTTCAGACCAATTCAATAGGTTTCAAATCTGCAGAATAAACTCTGCAAGTCACAAGACACTAAAGCTTGATTGCAATTACTTTCCTCAAATTCATAACAGGTTCAAAGGTTGCAAGATAACAAATTTTGACAGAGAACAGTAATTATATGATAATACACAGATTGTGGTTTGCCTTATACTATCATACCCTCAGCCCCAAACAAACTTTGCCCAATAAAAATTGACAGAGGCACTAAAAGGGTAAGCTGCCCAAATAAAAGTATATCTCTTGTCTAGAAAACACTCACTTTTACATGGCTGAAATCACCAGCCTTGCTGCCTTCTGGGGGATTCACTGGTTTGCTGTCAACTCGAGGCTTGACAATCTGTCGAAAAGGACTGGAAAGAGGAAGACCACTAACACTGATTCCATCTAGGGGAAAAAAAGAGGAAAAAAACATGCTAGTGAGTCTCAGGCAGTCAGGATACATGCTGGCCCAGTTGGTTACCATTCTCCCTACACAACATTTTCTCTCCTATACCTGTGTCTTTACAGAGGTCATCCCCTACATTAAGTATTCATTCATTCCTCATGCCACTTCTTGAGTGTCCTATCTTTTTTCGAGGTTTAGCTCAAGTACTATCCTTTATGAGACTTTTCCTAGTTTCTCACACAGTGTTTGCCACATCTTTCTGGCCAGAAATAATCAAATAATCACTTTGTACTTGCTTTGTATATTTTATTCATTTATCTGTACATGTTTGACAGAGAGAGAGAGAGAGAGAGAGAGAGAGAGAGAGAGAGAGAGAAAGCGATGGAGAGGGAGAAGGAGAAGGAGAAGGAGAAGGAGAAGAAGGAGAAGGAGAAGGAGAAGGAGAGGGAGAAGGAGAAGGAGAGGGAGAAGGAGAAGGAGAGGGAGAAGGAGAGGGAGAGGGAGAAGGAGAGGGAGGACAGAGAGAGGGAGAGGGAGAGGGAGAGGGAGAGGGTGAGGGGAGGGGGAAGGGAGAGGGAGAGGGGAGAGGGGAGAGGGGAGGGAGAGGGAGAGAAAGAGGGAGAGGGAGAGGGGGAGGGGGAGGGGGAGGGAGAGAGAGACGGAGAGGGAGAGAGAGAAAACTACCAATTGATCAGTCTATTTGAAGGGGGTTTACCAACATGCACAGATATTAGAGAGCTTCAAATATACATGGATAAATAGATATCAGTCTCTCTATGTTTGAACCTCTCTAATATACTATATATGATTCTAGTTTCCTAGTAATTGATAAACTCTATAACAGCAGGAATCATGTGTTATCTGAAAGTTGTATCAGTACTTGGAACTCTCCCTCTCCCTCTCTCTCTCCCCCCCATATGTGTGTACATATATACACAGATGCATACACACGTGTGTGCATGTGCATGTATACACACATGTGTGTATATGCATTGTGCGCACATGTACACAAATAGGTTTAACACATATATACATTTATATATACATGCACACGCACATATATACATACATACACATAGTCTAGATAGATAGATAGATGGAGATCCTTGGGGGCAATGCCTTTTTTTTTGTAGTCCTAATACCTAGCATACAATAAAGGTTTAATAGATGTTTGATGAATGAATAAATGAGTATATTAAAAAAACATTTAACATAATGAATAGAGGGAGCCTTTAACAAACAATGGTAAGAATGCTGGTGTAACTCCTTGTCCTTGAGGGCAGTGTTTAATGTTATACAAGTATTTGCAAAGATACAGATTGCTTAGAGCAGAAAACAATCTGTTCCCTGGATGGATGGTGTTTGTCCTTCAATTCTGAAGGGGACCAGTGACATCACAGGTGATGTCTTGACTCCTTTGGGAACTCGATTTAAGTGAAGCAAAGTTACACAAAGTTATCAGCTTCTCTCTCTTACAGAGACACTGAAATCTAGTGACAAGACAAAGGTCAAGAGGTCTAGCAATGGCCTAGGATGCAGTGGATGAACTTGGGGTCCCCTTCACACCCATTGGAAAAAAATTGTTCTCATCTGCCCATTCCATCAAGAAAAATCTTCAGACATCCCTCAATTCATCAAAGAATTTGAGGCCTGTCAGTTACCCTCAATTTAGCCTGTCTGCTGAGACACTTTACGAGGTGTGACCACTGTACATGCTACAGCTTCCTTGGAGTCACAGGCAAGAGGTTCATGCCAGGTAACTGAATGCCAAGTAGACACCAGCAGTAGATGAGGAGCCCTTAAAATGGCTTTGTATGTCCTCATACCAGAGGTTCTTGTCTTCTTTGAACACCCCGTGCACCTCCTACATGGGTCTACCAAGTGTTTATATCACAAAGCACAGAAGAGAGAAATCTGCTGCAGTAGATGTAAGGATAATAATGAACAATGGTGATATGGAGACCAGTTTAGTTCTTAATTTTCCTTCTGGTTTGGGTTTTTTTTTCTGCCAAGGAAAATTACCTTTGACTCAGAGAAGACAAAATTAAAATGGCTAAAAGGGAGGTGAAACCCACTATATAAATAGAGATCCTCAGAAAGCATTTAGCTGCTTTTAAAGAATTCAAGTTATCAAACTCAAAGTACCAAAAGAATTGAGACAGGTGTTTACTGAGCAACTTACTGTGAGTGATCTTAGATGATACATTACTGGCAACACAAGAAGTACTAGAGAGTTAGAGGGCAAGGGCTGCAATAGTTTTCAAAAGGGAGAAGAAACTAAAGTCTGTAAACTATGGACCAATTCCCAGCAAAATTTGAAAATAAAGTCACTATTACTTCATTCAAATCAGTATATATGAGGCCAACTTTTTTTCCCATGGTTATTAGAGTGGTAGATCAGGAGAGTTTAATTTTAACATAACACTGAAGAAGCTTCCCAAGCTGTTTGTACAGAATGATACACAGATAAGGATTTTAAAAAGGGGGGGGGGGGAACAATTGCCTGGATACATAACAAGCTAAACAGCCAGATCCTAAAAGCAGTCTTTAATTGTTCAATGTCAACATGGAAAGAGAAATGATTGGCCCTGGTCTCATATTTAAAAATATATTTTTGTCATTTCCTGAAAAAATGAAATAAATAGCATACTTAACAGATTTGCAATAAACTATGAGAGAAAGGAAAGAAAGCTAATACCCTGGGTAATAAGATCAGGATCCAAACAGATCTTGAAAAACCATACTAGCTACTTACATTTAAGCACATCATCAGAAGGTTGTATAACTAATGGGATTTTGGCCACAGTAACTCATTAAATCACATACTAAGGCATGAAAACCATGGTCTGCATCAACAGGGGGAGAAACTTCACTTGTTTCATAGAAGATACTTGAAGTTCTTTAATGTCAGAAGAGAAAACATTACTAATACAATTTATTTCTTTAATATACAAATTCCATTGATTGCAACATAGAATCCTAGAGTTCAAGAAAATAGTTTGTGAACTGCTAATTTTTTACTTCCTTCCACTACTTACATAATTTGTATGTTTTCATCAACCTAAATGGTGTTCGACTTGGATTATCACCCCCAGATCATCTGGGTGATTTTTTTTTTTGGTACTAGTCCTAGCACAGATTCATTCAATTCAACTGAGTAGGAATTCAATAAATATAGCTATATGTAAGGCAGTATACTCAGTAATGGGGGAGATAGAGAAATGAATAAAATGTAGTCTTTAATTTCAAATATATTAGTGAAGATGAGACATGTGCCAATACCTACAATACCAAGTAAAATGTTTCTAAAGAATTCTAAACAAGTGGCACAAAGGAGTTGAAAGAAACCTAATTTCTGGTTCATTTCAGGTGGACCTAAAGGCAATGGAAGATTAAAGGAAGCCACTAGATGTAGTGAGAAGATTTGGAGGAAGATAAACTAGGTTCAAATTTTGTCTCTGACATATGTCTGTGAAACCTTGAACAAATCAAATATCCTCTCTGGGTCCTGTTTCTTTGTCAAATGAAAGGGTTGGGGGGGAAAAAGTTGGCAGCATGCCAGTTCTAAATTATGATTCTACAACTTTAAGAGACAGATTCAGGAGAATTTTCAGGGAGAAGGAGAAGTGAGCAAAAACAAAGAGTTTAAGAAAAAACCAGACATCCCTAAAGAACAGCATATTGTTCAATTTAATAGAAACACAGGCTACAAGAAGGAAGAGTGAGAAAAACAACTGGGAAGGGAAGTGAAGGCTGTATCATGGAGGACCTTGAATTCCAGGCTTTTAAGATAAGACTTCATATAGAAAGTTACAGGTAATCACTAAAGATCCATAATGAGAACAGCTGCCTGATAACAATGACCAGTTAGAGGAAAGTTGTTCCAATTGTGGTATGTATGCAGTTCGAAATTTAGAGATGTGAAGGAAAAGATGAAAGCAAAGACTAGTGGTAAGAAGGCTGGGTTAGAAAACTACTGCAGTAGTCTGAGTAAAAAGTAATGAGCTATAAAACAGTATAGTAAAAGAGGGATGAAAATCAAGGGTGAGATGTGAGAGACATGGATCAAATCTTCACTTCTCCTGCTTACTGCCTGCATGACCTCTGGCAAGTCACAACCTCCCTGGGCTTCATTTTTCTGATCTGGACTCAATGCTCTAGGCCCCGTCTAACTCTGAATCTATGAACAACAGAAATAGACTAATAATTCACACTTACGTAGGGCTTTAAGACCAACAAAGCACTTCCCTCAGAACAGCACTGAGTTAAGGAGCCCGAGTATTACTGTCCTGATCAATGAGATGGAGACCCCACAAGACGAAGCAGTTTATCTAGAACTACATAACTAATGAACATTAAAGAGACAGGGTTTGTATAAAAGCTGCTCCTCACTCAAAGTCCTCAAGTTTTTCTGGGAAAACATGCAACCCTTTGTGGAAATAAAAGGACAATGACAAAATGGACACAACAGACAATACATGAACAACTAATTCAATATGACAAAGGAAAAGGAGGATTTAGGGATGAATTCAGAAAATGAATCCCAGGTAACTGGGAGGGCAGCATCATTAACAGATGAGGAAAATAATAAAAGATATTATTTTTGAGGGAAATATATAGCTTTTTGAAAAATAATGTTTTCAGAGGATATAGTTCTATAGATTTAAAAGGTGGCACTAAAGCACAGCTGACTGGAGTTCTTGCCCAAATGGCTGCCCTGTAGGAGACAAAAGAGCCGGGGGGGGGG
>CM053594.1:73937256-73963980 GCA_028646575.1 Pseudocheirus occidentalis | reverse complement strand
CTATCTGTGTGAACTTGAGCAAGTCATTTAACCCTGTTTGCCTCAGTTTTCTCATCTCTAAAATGAGAATCATAATAGCACTTACCTCCCAAGGTTGTTGTGAGGATCAAATAAAGCACTTAGCACAGTGCCTGAAACATAGTGTTAAATAAATGTTATCCATTATTAGCTATTATTATTTGGGTTTAAATTACACATTCTCAAAACAGTCATACAACCAGGTTTTAGAATATGGCTACATTTTCCAGGAAAGGGAAATGTCACATGAAGAAATATGTTAAGAAAGAAAACCTTAAAAGAAAATATTGACAATTTAGTATTAATAATGGTGATAGTTAAAAGTAGGAAGACTGGTAGTAGTCACTGTAGTAGTGGCTGTTGAAAGATGGGAAATAATTTAAATATAATCTGAGAAACTAATTCAGTATCTTAATGTGAAGACCAGGCTAGAGAGTTCAATTCAAAAGAACAAATGTTTAAGGCTCTTCAAAAATCTAGCTCCATCAATTTGGAACTCTGCCCAAAGGGCTATAAAACTGTGCATACCCTTTGATTAAGCAATCCTACTGCAAGGTCTATATCCCAAAGACATTAAAAAGAAAAGGAGAAAAGGACCTATTTGTACAAAAATATTTAGAGCAGTTCTTTTTGTAATGGTTAAGAATTGGAAATTGAGAGGATGCCCATCAACTGGGGAATGGCTGAACAAATTGTATTACATGATTGGGATGGAATATAACTAACTGTGCTATCAGAAAGGACAAGCAGGATAATTTCAGAAAAACCTGGAAAGACTTGCATCAACTAACGCAAAATGAAGTAAGCAGAACCAGGAGAATGTTGTACACAGTAACAGTGTACAACGAAGAACTGCAGATGACTTAGCTATTCTTGGAAATACAATGATCCAAGACAATTCCAAAAGCCTGATGATGAAGTACACTATCTGCCTCCAGGCAAAGAATTGATATTGTTTGAATACAGACTGAATCGTGCTATTTTTCACTTTCTTTCTTTCATTCTTTCTCTTTTATTTGAACCTTCCTGTACAAAATGGCTAATATGGAAATGTTTTACATGATGGCACATATATAATGTATAATTGCTTACCATCTCAGGGAGGGGGGAGATGAGGAAGGGAGGGATAGAATTTAAAATGCAAATTTTTTTAATGTTAAAAATTGTTTTAACATGTAATCAGGGGGAAAATAAAACTTTTTTTTAAAAAAACTAGCTCTATCCTACATTTTCATAATTATTTCATATTGCTTCCCTCTACTGATTTACCAACCCAACTGACCAATTAATTTGAGTATAGAGGGAGAGTGGGAATAAAATACTGCATCAAAGTTAAGAAAGCATCACACTCCAGGGAGGAATTTTTCTGTGAACAACAATTCATGTAAATCATATACTCAATTAAATAAACATTTTATTAAGCACCCACTATGTGTCAGGCACTGTACTAAGCACTGGGTTGTGTGAAGAGAGGCAAAAGACAGTCTCTGCCCTCAAGGAGATTACAATCTAATGGGGGATACAACATACAAATAAATATATACAGAGAATGCTATATTTAGGATAAATAGGAAATAATTAACAGGAAAGGTATTAGAATTTAGATGGGTTGGGGAAGGTTTCCTACAGGAGGTGGAATTTTAAGTGGAGCATAAAGGAAACCAGGGAGGTCAGTAGTCTGTGTGGAGGAGAAAGAATATACCAGGCATTATAGATAAGGATATAAAGTATAATGGGTGAGAGAGTGCCCAGCAATAAAATGAGATTTTTAAAATTCTGCCAATAATTATAATCTTAGTTGGGATTCTAGTAGTGGCAATGATCCTAACAGTAGTTACCATAGTACCAATCATTGTTACAATAGCAGTGATCAAGTCATGATCATCATCAAATAGACCCTATTTTTAACAGAATTACTGAACTGATAAATTGGGGGGGGGCATAGTGTAGGTTTGTCTAGACTTTAGTGAAATATTTAAATAATAACTGTATTTTTGTGGAAACAATGGAGAGGAAAAAACAAAATATGTACATGGCTCAGAATGGGCTGTATGGCCAGAATCAAGTAGTATTTAGTGGTTTGATGATAACTGGGAAGAAAGTCTCCAATAGTCTGCCCAGGGATGTCTGTTGGACTCAGTGCTATTAAACATTTTTATCAATGACTTGGATAAAGGCATAAATGGCTTCCTTCTCAATTTTGTAGATGATACAAAACTTCAAGAGATAGCAGGAAGAATGGATGTCAAGGGTCAGGATCCAAAGACCGCCAGGCTGGAGCTGATTAAATCTAATAGATGAAATGTAATAAAGATAAATGTGAAGTCCACCATTTCAGTTTTTGGGGAGGGTACAATTTCAAATTTTAAAAAACAAGTTTACAAATACAAGATGTTAGAAGAATGGTTAGATAGCACTTTTTCTGTCAATTGAATGCAAACTCAAAATAGGATAGTGAAGCAATATTGCAACAACAACAAGTTATGCTATCTTAGACTTCACTAAAAGATTCCTAGCTTCTTGGAATTAAGAAGTAATAGTCCCATTGAACAATGCCCCAGTCAGACCTCATGTGTAATTCTACTTCAGTTTTGGAAATCATATTTTCAAAAGGACATTAGTCAAAAAGACTTGGGGGGAACTTGATAGCTTTGTAAAAGTATTTGAAAGGCTCTCTTATGGGAGAGATTAGATTTGTTTTGTTTGGCACTAGAAGACAGAGCTAAGTACCACTGGGTGAAAATTGCTAAGAGGGAAACATAATATAACGAAAAACTTCCTAAAAATTACATGTATCCAAAAGTATAATGAGCTGCCTTGGAAGGTACTGAGTTTCCCCTCATTAACAGTCTTTAAGGCAAGGTAAGAGAATTATTTATTGAGTATATCATGTAGGGCATTTCTTTTCAGGAACTGGTTGGATTAGATAACCATTAAGATCTTCTTCCACTTTTAATAAGGGTGATAGTGAGAACTCTCATACTTATTAAATATATGATTTTAAATGACTTAACCATTCAGCAAGCATTCCTTTAGAACTTATGTAGGATTTTTCTAGATGCTAGGGATTCAAAGAAAAAATGGAATTCTTTCCCTTAAGGAGCTTACATTAAATCAGAATAAAATATATATGTTATATACATACAAAGTAAATGCAAAGTAATTTAGGTGGAAGACAACAGTACCAGAGGAATTGTGAAAGGCCTTAGGAAGTAGCACTTCAAGTTAGTTTGAAGGAAGCTAGAGATTCTAAGATGTTAGGAAGCAGGGCACTGGAGATATAGGGGACAGCCTGTGCAGAGGGATAGACAGGGGTGATGGAATATCCTATGTGATGAATAGTAAGAAAGGTAGTTGGCTGGATCACAAAGAATCTGAAGAGAATAATATGCAAAAATACAAATATGCAAAATAATATGCAAAAATATCCAAATACCTTGCAAAGGTAAGGTAAAGCCAGGTGAAGGGCTTTAAGTGACCAAGATTTGTGTTTGATTTTAAAAACAACAGAGAGACACTGGAGCTTCCTGAGCAGAAGAACGATGAGGTCAGGATGGGCTAGAGATGAAAAAACTAGAGACAAGAAGACCACTTAGGAAGCTATTGCAATTGTCCGGTTAAGAGGAGGATGAGGGTCTGAAATAGGGTGGTGGCCACGTTAGCAAAGGGGGAGGAGGGGGGAAATGTGAGCAATGCTGTGAAGGTAGAATTAACCATCTCTCTGGGCTCTAGTTTTCTTATTTGTAAAACAAAAAGTTTTATTTAGATGACCTTTGAGGTTCCATCCAGCTCTAAATCTATGATGTTATAACCAAAAGAGTAGCTAATTATCTAATGTCAAGGAGGAGGTATCTAGAGATGTCTTCCATGAAGTTGTGCTTAGCCCTATGCTTTCAGCATTTGTATAAAACAGATAAATGCATTAGTTTTAATGTTATAACCAAATATGAAAAAAGGAAAAGAGTAATAGTGAATAGTTAATAGCTAGTTATAGCCCTTGGAAGATTATAAAGCACTTTACGAATATCTCATTTTATCCTCACAACATTTGAAACTAGATGCTATTATTAGCCCCATTGTTCAGATGAGACTAACAGAAACAAGAACCAGAAAGAACTTGACAAGATAGGACAAGTGTAAGACTTTACATTTATCACTAGTAAGAATAAATTTAATCAGGCTAAATATAAAGTCTTGTACTTGGGTTAAAATAATCAGGTTCCCAAAGCACAATATTCAAGAACACATAGCTAGAAAGCAGGTGTCTAAAGAAGATTGGGGAGTCCACAATAGAATGTGGTAGATGAAAACATGCTAATGTAAACCTGGGTATCACCAACAGGAATAAGGAACTAGTAATCCTACTGTATTCTGACCTGCTCAGATCACATCTGGAGTATTCTGTTTAATGATATGCACCTCAGTTTAGGAAGTCCGCTGAAAATTTAGAGAGTATCCACAGTATCCTGTATCCCCCAAAAAAGAAAGGTAATGGCTATGCTGTACAGAGAAATCAATGAAGAAGCCTGATGAAGAAAAGAATAAAGTGGAACACAATAGCCATTTTTAAGTATTTAAAATATCATGAGGGAAATAGATTAGGCTTGTTCTTCTTGGCCCCAGAAGGTCGAACTAGATGCATGAGTTTTCAATTGAGAAGAGGCAATTTTATGACTGATAAAAGGTAGTGGAAAGAGGACTGAATCTACAGCCAAAAATATAGGTTTGAATCCCAACTCTACCTCTTTTTTTTTTAAAGTAAAAAAAAAAATATGCTTCAATCTGCTCAAAGTTCATCAGTTCTCTCTGAATGGGAGAGCATTTTTCAGTGTTTTTGGTCCTTTGGAATTGTCTTGGATCATTGTCTTGAAACACAGAAGCTATGTCTTTAAAAGTTACTTATTATTACAATATTAGTGTTACTGTGTGCAACGTTCTCCTAGTTCTGCTCACTTCTCTTTGCATCGGTTTATATCTTCCCAGGTTTTTCTGAAACCATCCTGCTCATCATTTCTCATAGCACAACAGTATTACATCACAATCATATACCACAACTTGTTCAACCACTCCCCAATGGATAGGCATTCTGTCAATTTCCAGTTCTCTTCCACCACAAAAAAAACCGCTATAAATATTTTTGCACATATAGGTCCTTTTCCTTTCTCTTTGATCTCTGAGATACAAACATAGCAATGGTATTGCTGAGCCACAGGATATTCGCAATTACATCGCCCTTTGGGCACAGTTCCAAACTGTTCTCCAGAATGGGTGGATCAGTTTACAATCCCACCAACAGTGACCAGTATACCTATTTTTCCACTTCCCTTCTAGACTTTATCATTTCCTTTTCTGTCATGTTAGCCAATCTGTTACGTGTGAGTTAGGACCTCAGATGACCTTTTCTTGCCCTAGGCTTTCAGGTCTATAGAAGAGAGGTATTAGGTAAAATAACATCTAAAGTCCCTCTGAGTTAAAAACTTCTGATTCTGGGATACTATTACAACTATACAAAAAAAAAAAAGGAGAAGAAGAATGGGCTGCTAAGAAAAGTAATGGGTTTATCCTCAATAGAGATCTTCAGAGAAAAACTAGATGACCAATTTTAAAGTGTACTGTGGACAAGATTCTAACTTGTATAGTTTAGGTAAGACAGTCTCTGAGGTCTGTCTGGACTCCAATATTATTTTATTTCATAAAGTGAACTATAACTATAAAAGCATCCTAAAACATGGGCTCCATATAAGAAAAGATTTTCAAACAATTAGAACCTCCAAAAGAAAAAATGTGCAGCTGAAGGAAATAGTGGTTTTCTCTTATTCTCCCTTCAAGTGATGACAAGATGACTATATGTTGGGTATGTCAGAGACTCAATCTAGAATACATGGTTACAAGGGTGCTTCTGGCTCAAATAGTCTGTGATTTTCAATTATATCCAACCATTCTGTTAGATTGGCTATAAAGGAAATGTTATTGCACAATTGCTAGACTAAACTTCTCAGTTTTCAGCAAACACCCACAGAAACCAGGTCAGGCCAAGCTCATAGCCAAGGTGTGTGCTGTTGAACCACACAGAGTGTACTCATTACCCAGGGTCAGTGTCAGCTGAATAAACATGAGTTTTGCCAGGAGATATAGAATAGAATGCTTTGCAGTGGGATCAGTAAAACCAAAAACAGTCACAAACACCAAGCAAAGAATCAATTTTCTGATAAAGTTTTTAAAGAGGAGGCAGTATTCCTATAAAATTTACCAGAAAGTAATGACACATATTGCTGCATTTCTTACTTAATTTAGAATTCATAATTACAACAGCTCGCATGTTCATCATATATTATGATTAATAATAGACTAAAAGCCACATGAAGGCAAGGATTAAATCTTCACTAAACTCTGTACTTCCAGCATTTGTAGACACATTTAGTATTTAGTAAACTGAATTTGTTTAATTGAATGATCAAATGTTACTATCCAAATTTTAGATATGGAGAATCTGAGACAAATATAAAAAGTTAAGCGCTTTAACCAAGGTTTGAAATGGTAATGAGAATTTGAAGATCTTTCCTGCCCCCTAAGAGGCCAAATATAATAACATGGAGCCTGTGGTGGTTGGAGTTTACTGAAGAGTGGAGCAGAGCCTAGGAAGCTGGGAGTCAAAGCAGCTAGATGGTAGGAGAGAGAGGGCACACAGGCAAGGAGATAGTTAGGCTTGTCAGTTTTTGCCCTGTGTTGTGACAGCTAGTTTGTTTGTGGGAAGGGTAAAGGATAGTGTTGCCCTCTGCTGTACTATGGTATATTAACTTCTTTGTTGCAATGATGGATTCAGTTTCCTGGCATTGGAATTTGGTTTTTTGGTGTCTGAATAAATGCTTTGCTTCTGTCTTCTATATGGAGAGTCTGTTATATTTTGAGGTTGAGAATTATGCCAATGTATTCATAGTCATCATTATCAGCATTGTGAATATTGCGTTGGCCCCACAAGGTCAAACCTATATATTACACTATACCATTTTCCATATCATAGCTACATAATAAATGGATTGTTTATAAACAGTATATAGCACAGCATATGACACATAGCAGGCACTATTTGAATGCTATCATTATAATTGTTGTTATTATTAAGTCTGGTATACAGATACTTAGAAGTTGAAAATAAAAAACTGAAAAATTGAATGTAATCCTTTGAGAAAAATAAAACACAAGTAGTTTCATTTCAATTTCATAAAGAGCACTAATTTGGTAACTTTTATTATAAAATTATATCATTTTATACATAAGGCAAGCATTTTTAGATACTTGAAAACAAATGTTTCATGAATGTTTCATGAAAACAAAATTCATTTAAAGTTAACTTCTGCATGGTCCAAGATATTTAATTCAAAGCTGAATATCATGACATGCTGTACTTAACCTTCCCTAAGATAATTTACCAGAAAAAAAGCTCTCTCCAGGGACTGTGTCACACTGTAAAATCTGTTCTGAAGGGAATCTAGCATTGGGGAAGGGTGTTAAGCCTAAGTCCAATAAGGGAGAATCTGAAAAACACAAATCATGAAGCAAAGAATCACGTAATTTCATTCAAGAAAGAATGCAGTAGCCATCTAACCCAATCCAGGCTTAAAAGACAAGTCAACAAGCATTTGACTTAAAGTCCTACATGTCATGCATTATGCTAAGTTCTGGGAATACAAAGAAAAATAAAAAAAAGCAACAGTTTCTGCTCTGAAGGAGCTCACAGTCTAGTGGGACAGACAACTTACAAACAACTATGTACAAACAAGATATTAAACAGGATAACAGACAGGATAAATTGGAGACAACCAATGAAGGGATGACACTATCATTAAGGGGCATTGGGAAATGTTTCCTGTAGAAGGCAGAAACCTGAAGGAAGTCAGCAAAACTAAGAGGTGTAGATGATGACTGAAAGAGTTCAAGGCATGAGACAGCCAGTAAAAATGGAGCCAAGAGATGGAGTACCTTGTGCAAAGAACAGCAAGGAGACCAGTGTCACCGGATCACAGAGGGTAGGGAGGAAAGTGGAAGGGTATGGGAATGGGAAGGGGTCGGGTTATGAAGGACTTTAAGTCAAATGGAAGTCAAATGGAATTTGACCCTTGAAGTAAATGGAAACTATTGGAGTTTACCTGAATAAGAGGCAATGACACTGTAAAACCAAGGCCTTAGTAAGAGTGGTTTGCTATGCAGAGTATGGTTTAGAGAAGGGAAAAGCTAAAGCACAGAAACTAACCAAGAGGCTATTGCAATAATGCATACTTGAGGTGATAAGGGCCTGCACAGGGTGGATTAACAGAGGAGACAAGGGGGCATATAAGAGACATGAAAAGATATCTAAAAGATAAAAAAAAAAAAGAGGAGTTTGTCTTTTATTATAGAAACAACGGGAAGCCAATAGAGCTGAGTGAGTAAGAAGGTCACTTGATCAGATCTGCACTGAAGAAGAACACTTTGGCAGTAACGTGTAAAATGTACCAGAATAGTGAGAGAGGGAGAGAGATATATGTGTGTGTATGTATATATATATATATATATATATATATATATACAAAGATATGTATGTGTACAAAACTTTGTAGCTTTAAAGCAGAGTTAAGTTAGCAGTTATAATAGAAGAGAAGAATGAGTGAGAGGCATTGTCATTGCCCAACTTAACTTCAGGGCTAAAACCCTTGATTTCTTTGTATATAGTACTACAATTTACATCTAAATTCAGAATTATTTCCTGGCCTCTAAGCAGAGCCATGTGAGAGCCTGGAGCCTTCAGCTCACAGGATGTTCAGAGAAAATGTCATAGAGCTGGAAAGTGCCAGAAGGATCATCTAGCGCCTAACTCCTCATTTTATAGCTGTGGGAACTACAGCTAAAAACCTAAAATGATTGGCACTGACCTACAAAGCAGCAGAAGTGGAAACCATTTCCAGGTCCTCAGACTACAAATGCCACAGTGCAGCCAGAAACACTCAAAATTCCAAGGCACTCAGAAGTAAGAGAGGTACCATAACAAGCAACCGAACAACTTGTCTGCTCCCAGCAGGTTTTTGCTCTGTTGTCACTCCAAAGGCAATAGGAAGGTAGCTCCTAAACTGTAAATAGGAACAGATGAATGCTAGCTTGGGGAGGATGCAGAAGAGAAAGCATGATTGCTAAAAGGATGGGGAGAAGCAGAAGGAGAATAGAAGAAACAAAGAACAAAATATGTTCAAAGAAGGGCTTTTTAAGAAAATGGATAAATACCATGAGATTACAGGGAAGGAGAGAAATAGAAAGAGGTTTTCAGGGGGAGAGAGAAAGAGTATCATATTCAGTCTTTCAGTTCATTTCCCTGCCAAGACGGCTATCACAAATAGAACAGAGAACAGATTGAGATGGCAATTAATAGGAAGACAGAACAGAAAAAGCAATAGACAGATGAAGGCAGCCCACAAAGAAGATCTAAGAGTTTAGTGGGCTTATCATCACAAGAATAGTGTTTATTGTATTTGAGTCTGTGAGTTTGTCATGAATGCCATGGAGGTTTTTAGAAGAGTGTGTTTTTCATTTCTTCCTGAGATCAAATAATTTCCCTAATAAGCATAACTACAAAGATGATATTTTAAGGAAATGGAAAATAAAATATCGTATAACCCACCTCTAGATGAGTATAACTTCACAGAATCTTAGAAAAGAGCTCAGAAAGTATCTAGTTCAAGTATTCATTACAGAGATAAAGAATCTGAGGCTCAGAAAAGTTGTGACTTTCTTATGAATCTATATCTTGTTAATAACACTACTGAAATAAGAACCAGCGTCATGTGCTCTTTCCACTATTCCACCCTTCAGATACACAGAATAATGCAGAAGCCCAGGAGGGAAGCAAAACAAATAGGAGTGAAACCACAGAATTAACCATCAATTAGGGATACACCACACTCCTAAGACAGTTTCTAGAATCTTATTCAAAGCCTAGTTTACTTTCACTTTATAACATGCTCACCCCCAAAGGAATCAGTCAATCAGAATAAGAAAGGGGGAGTGGAAAATAATGCCTGTCACCTATTAGATACAGGCACACCGGACAATGAGAAGTGACAGTTTACAACCTGGTTAAAAACAGGTCCTAAGAACTAAAATAACACAAATGTGTGGGACCACTTAATGTAGGAGCTAATTACCTCACAAATCTCCAAAGGTTCTGAAGACAGTACTCTTTCAGAATTCAGACCAATAGGTCATGCACTTGATTAAGATCCTGGATCATCAAGAGAAAGCTAAATGATACTCAGTTTTCAAAGCAATGAAACATAATTTGAATAAATATTTCCATTCTTGGGTTAAAATTCCAAAAATTATGGTGGTTCAATAGATTAGCTCTAATAATCTAGAAATTCTCCCTTTCTGGAATAACTTTTCCCTCCAAGGATCTGTAAAGCCAAGGTCCTTATTATATTCAATCACACTCAAGTATTTATTCATCCAAAAGACAATCTGGGGAATTGCTCTTAGTTTTATAAATTTGAATCAGTTCTCTATGTAATGAAACCTTTATCAGAGAAATTTGCTGCAAAGGTTTTTTTCCCCACATTTATCTGTTTCTTTCTAATTTTGGGGTTTTGTTTGTGTAATACCCTTTTAATTTTATGTAATCAAAACTGTCCATTTTACCTTCTGTGAGCCTGTTGACTGTTGAGTCATGAACTTTTCTCCTAACCTCTAAATAGATCTGACAGGTAATTTACTCCTTGCTCCTCTAATCTGTTTATGAGGTCACCCTTTATGTCTAAGTCGTATTCATTTGGATCTTTTCTTGGTATATGCTCATGACCTCATGACACCTTTTAAATGTCTTCCAATTCTTACTCCAGGAGAGAGTATGGTAGAGCAAAAACAACATTTTAAAAACAAAAAACAAAAAACAAACAATGGCTTAGCAATGAGAGGATGTGTGTTCAAATCCTGCCTCTAAAACTCACTACTTGGGAAAGTCACTTAACCCCCACAGCCTCCAATTTTCTCAGCTATAAAATAAGAAGAGCTAGACCAGCTGGCCTCTGTGGACCCTTCCAGCTCTAGATCTATCATCCAGTGAATTTTTTATGGTTGTATTTCAACAAGCTAGATTTTAGATGGACCACAGGGAACAACAGTGTGAGCAAAGGCCAAGCTCAGGGAAAATGTACTATGTGTACATTACATGAAAAACAACCCATTTATGTCTAAGAAAGCTACATGACCGTGAGGAGTGAACAGTACAGCTAGAAAGGTATATCACTGATCATGTATACTAAAGCACACCAACTTCTAAAACTATTACTTCCTGAGATCATTTCCCATCCTAGAGCAAAATAACCTTCTCTCCAGATTCCCACCTCCATCACTACCCTGGCTTTCCACCTTCATTTTATGTGTTGTCTTCTTCCATTGTTAGACTGTGAGTTCCTTATGGGTAGGGACTATCTTGTGCCTTTCTTTGCATTCCCAAGACTTATCACAGTGCCTGGAAAAAAAATGGGTACTTAATAAATGTTTATTAAACTTGATCCTGACTCTGTTTACAAGCTGACTGCTAATTTTAGGATGCAAGTATTATAGTATAATAGAAAAAAAAAGTCAGGAAACTAGGGTTCCGATCTTGGTTCTGACATTAGCTACGTGACCAAGGCTAAATCATCTCATCTATCTAATCATTAACTGCCTCTGTAATGGCTTTGTCTCAGTCAAACTGAGACCTATTAACGACCTAAGCTTAAAAAGATCAGTCTCCCACTATATCCATCTCTAGTCATCCTGAGCTATATCTTGCCACTGGACCCAGACGGCTCCAGAGAAGAAAGTGAGGCTGGTGATTCTGCACAGCCCTCCGTCATTTAAATCCAAATGCACTTGCTTGTCATGGCATCCCCTCCCTGATGTCCTGGTCCTCTTTGTTAATGAAGGACAAATAACAACCACCTCTATAAGTACTGAAACTGGCCAGCTGGGCAACACAGCTTTCTTTCTTTCCTTCTTTCTTTTCTTCATTCTTTCCTTCCTTCCTTCTTTCTCTTTCTTTCCTTCTTTCTCTTTCTTCCCTTCCTTCCTTCTTTCTTTCTTTTTTCCCTTTTCTTGTCCATATAGGGCACAAGTTCCCAAACTTATTTGGCCTACCTCTTCTTTTAAAAAAAAAAATTTATTCAACACACCCCTGGAAATCTACTTTTTTTTTGGAGGGCAACTGGGGTTAAATGACTTCCCCAAAGTCAAACGGCTAATAAAGTGTGTCGTGTCTGAGGCCGGATTTGAACTCGGGTCCTCCTGACTCCAGGGCCAATGTTATATTCACTGTGCCACCTAGCTGCCCTGAAATCTACTTTCTTTAAACCTTTAATGGTATTTCTTAAAATTTGCATCATTTCAAAAAATATGAATCTTTTAAATATGACACATCTTAAATTTAATAATTTACTGTAAATTTGTGGGTTATTTCCTGCAATGAAATACTGATGATGCAATACAGTATTGTACTGTAAATAAGTCATTACACAAACATATTTTTGCCAATGCATGCTAGACATCCCAACAACACACCTCATGCTGGTCTGCCAGCACTTGCTTGTTAAGACCTTTCATCAGACTTGACTACTGATCAGTTTTAAGCTGTATTTTGTGTGTTTATCTGGAAAATAATGTAATCACTACAATTTTAATTCTCTCACACAAGATGAAGTATGAACTTTTTTTTCAAAATTTCCTTATCTTTGTTTCTTTCCTTATACTTCCACTACTCCTTTATTTTTATTCAACACCCCCCCCCAAATGTACCTAAGCCTACTACCAACCCCCTGGATCATTCCAGTGCCCTCCAAGGGGCAGTATCACCCACTTTGAGAACCTAAGCATAGGATATCATACCCTTACCTGCTTGTGTTCTGCTCAAAGGAATGCAAATTTTTGATCAATGAAATCTCTCTTGCAAGATATCATGGGATTTATAAGATAGATTTCTTTCTTAAGGACCACGCCTTAAATCCAAATCACTCTGGCTCTCACTGATTGGTCCCAGGTCAAGCTCACTAGGTCATAGCTTCTGCCCTAATTCCCTCAAAGTGAACATTAATAGTAATTGTTCCTGTTTTGGCAGAAACCCTGAGGGTCTTCTCCCAGAGGGATATTTTTTTCCTTTTTTGACTCAGTAAAGAGGCTATCCTCTGCCTCATTTCTTACCTAACCTTAAACATTTAATGGGTTCAGTCAGAGACCTGTTAACAACCCTAGCTTAAAAAAAAGCCAAGGTCTCTATCCAGGGCCATCTTCAGTCATCCTGGGCCACCTCCAGTCATCCCGATCTATATCTTGCCACTGGACCCAGATTGCTCTGGAGGAAAAAGTGAGGCTGGTGATTCTGCATAATCCTCTTCCATTTAAATCCAATTCACTTGCATGTCATGGAATCACCTCCCTGATATTATGGTCCTCTTCATTAACAAACAACAAACAACAAACCTCTTTCATAAAAAAGGCACAATAACACTTGCTCTATCTACCCCAAAGGATTGTTACAGAGACAAGATGAGGCAGGCAAGGCAGGTTAGCTGAAGTAGCAAGACACCTAAGGGAAACTTGAAAAACATTAGTGTTAGAGGGGTCAAGCCACTGTCACCTCAGATTCCACTGAAGACAGTCTAGGGCACTGGGACCACAAGCCCCTGACCATCATCCCTATTTCTAATTAAGCCCCTACAGCCATCATGCTAGAAAACAACTTTTTTGGAGAAGGAACCCCATCATCTCTACAACCAACACCATGGAAAAATAAGTCCAAGAGTACCAGGAATAGCAGCATCCTCCAGGCTAGCAGTTCAAATTCTAGCCAAGAAACCAATCCATGTGGAGATGTGACCTTAGCAATTGCCTCTGCGGGTACTTCAGCCCCCATGTCCTCAGCAGTCACAGCTACTAAACACTTTGGTTGACATTGTCAAGTAGTTCAACATCAGAAACAGATAGGCTGTTATTAATGGAAATGACACTAAAGATGCATTACCATCCATCTGCCTTGCCCCTATTCTCAGGACCATAGGGTCTTTCTATCTGGCTTTCAGCTGAAACTTCCTACAAGTTGTCTCCCTCTATTAGTATATGAGCTTGAGAGCAAGAACTATCTATCTTTTCTATTGGTATCCCTAGTTCTTAGTATGGTGCTTTTGTATGAACTTAAATGTGTTTTCATTCATTTTATTCATTCATAAAGTTTAAAATAGAATATGAAGTTAAGGTTCTAAGACAAATAGAGCCAAGGACAAATTAAAAAGAAGAGCTTATATTTTGTTATCCACATTTTATAGATAAAAAAAAGTAGTTAAGTGATTTACCCACTTCTACAGCCAGCAAATGGTGAGGTTCTTGAACCCAGGTCTGTTAATTCTGTCTAGTAGCTTTTAATTACATCAGACAGCTTCTCTAACACAATCACTTGTAAGAGCGAACTAGGCAGGAAAAGTTCCAGCTAGATGGATAGTATAAATGAGGGGAGCACTCCTCTTTAAGATCTGCTCTTGGGAGGGCACTTTGGCACCTTTCTCTTTACTCACAGTAGGCATGAGTGTTTGGGGCAGATGCAAAGGCACATGTGCTATTTTACCTTCCTCTGCTCAAAATGCCCCTCAACACTGCCAATCAGACTCGGGTAGAAGGGAATCAGGAGAAGCGTGACAGGAAGGTAATGTTGAGAAAGTCTATTAAATAGTAGGAGTCAAAAAGTAGTGTGCCAAGCATGCTGCTCTGGTGTGCCACCTGCGGGTACTCAAACAAGGAGATGCCAACTCTGACTCTAGACTTATTCATCAAAAGGGAGAAAGATGATGTGAATGCAGAAAGTGGGAAATTATATGAGTTAAAATAATCATGATAAATGAATATCATTTATCTTCCTTTTAAAAAATAACTGCATTGTGATTATTTAAACAAAATTGATTAAAAGAGCAAAACTCCATTTCAATATTGACAGAGGGCTTTTGCCATAGCTCACTTTCAAGGATTTTTGTTCTGCTTCTGTTTTTCTCTAGCTAGATAATTAGAAAACATTTAGCATCCATCTACAAAATCAAAGAAGGAAATGCGGCAATAATGAAAAGAATACTCAATCTGAAATTAGAGTTCCTGGGTTCTAATTACTGTTAAATAGTGCCTCTTATACGTGCTAGGTACACAGCCCTGCATATATGTCTGGGTGACCACTTGTCTATGCTGCAGAAGAAATTTTTGTTTACTTGTGGATTATATTTAGATGACCTCTGGGGGTCCTTCCAACTCAGATTGTGAGATTCTGTAATGAGTCATTTTATCTTCCTGGGCTTCATTTAACTCAGCTAAATAATGAAGCAATTGAACTAAATCACTTCTAAGTCTTTCCAATTTTCTTGGATGTAGCTGGGTTCTTGGATGTAAGTGAGACTGAAATTTGTAAGGTACCAAAAAGCCTATGTTAAGCTTTCTCCACAAATATTTTTAAAGGGAAAATGGATTTATAATTAATTTATATTAAATATTTAAAGTGAAATTAACATATATATAAAATTATTCTCAAATGTGAAGATAGGAGGCATCATATTCTATGATAACTATGTTGATACCCAAATAAGAAACAAAGCAGAGAAAAAGAACTAAAGCACAATCTCAGTACTGAATATAGCTGCAAAAAACTTTTAAGTGAAATCTTCCCAGGAAAACAGCAAATCCAGAAAATAATTTACTATGAAATAATATTTGCAAAGTGCTGAGCACAGTGCCTGGCATATAGTAGAAACTTAATAAGTGGTTGTTTCCTTTCTTCTTCCTCCCTTCCTATGTCCAAATTGATTTCCTAACAGGGATGTAAGGATGGTTCAGCATCAGGAAAACAATTAACACTCATCATGTAAACAACAAAGATAAAAACCACATGATTATTTCAAAAGGGCAGAAAAAGCCTTTGACAAAATAGTGGCTGCTACTATTAGTAGAAATAAGGACCGATTTTTTCCCATATTTTTGTTATCTTCCTCTCCTTCAGATAATCTGTCAATTGGGCAATCTCGCAATCATGCCATGTACAGCACAGATCTCCTCTGTGCACACGAACACACACACACGCACGCGCGCGCGCGCACACACACACACACACACACACACACACACACACACACACACACACACACAAGGTCTAATCTGGCTTCCTTTCCATAATTTGTCTCTTTATTGCCACTTTTACTTTCACCTCCACAAGTACAACCAAAACAGTGACATGTGATGTTTTTACCCTGCTTAACAGTGAATGAGTTTGTTACAAAAATCTTAAAAGATATTTTCCATATTCATCCTTAAATGCCCTCAGGACGGCTTTGCTTAATTCAGTCTCCCACCAAGCTTTCCTTTTCCCTCCATAGCTTCTTCTATGTTTTATACGATAACATTGCTTATCATCTTTCATCATCTTTCTTTGTCATTTTTCACAAATTTGTTTAAATTCTGAATGCTTATACTCTTTGACCACCATCTCTCTCCATAAGATAAGTAAAGTGTTTGCTGATTTAAGACACTTTTTAGGTTCGTTTTCCAAGTATGTCAATTAATTTACATCAATTAAACCTCTATATAAAATAATAACTGGTATCAATGTCCTTTCTACTCCCTATTACACTTTTTTATCAATAATTTGTTTGAACAAGCAAGAATTAAATTATTTCACATCATCTTTTTGTTGTTCTCTTTTTTTAACACTTTCTGTCCATATATTACCTTTGGTCTTTGTTCTAAATGGTTAGTGATCAGACAATGCATGTGACTTCCACATTAGTATCAATTCTTTTCTTATAAAAGGATGCTCAATTTCATTTATGTTTGTCATGTTCAAAACCCTAAAAAGTGACACATGGCAGAGTTCTTTAATAGGTCCAAGAGTAGACATTGTAATCAAGCATCATTTACAAAGCAAAAACACTAGGAATCTTTCCAGGACAGAGACGAATCAAAGATACTACCCACACTGCTGTTATATATAAAATTTAATTAATTTATATTTTAAAAATTAAAGGTATAGACAGTAGCAGAAATTGGAGAAAATTATTCCTATCTTAGACAACATGATCATGTACTTAGAAAATCTCAGAGAACAAAGAAATTAATTTAGATGAATTATAACTTCAGCACTATAGCAGGAAACAAAGTATGTCCTAAAAAATCATCACTTTTTCTATTTGGTACTTCAAAAAAAAAAAGGAAGAATAGTAACAAAAGTAACTCCATTTAAAATACCTGAATACTGTATAAAAATATCTTGGAGATAACTTACCACTATATATAAAAGAGGCATGGAACAGCAAAACAATAAATAAACAACAACCAAAAAAAGGGTGCAAACCCCTATCCTCCACTCTCTACTTCAGCCACAACAAGAAATGTTCCTAGCCTTCCTTGATGTTGCCATCAGCCACAGATATTCTAGTTAGATGTCTAAGAATTTTGAATTTTCCTTATCTGATCATAATCTTTTATTTTTCTTTCTTAATGCCTATTTAATGCCTATTAGTCATAAACATACTACTCTTTATCCATACCATGATCTCCAAACTTTTCCTTCTTTAGTACTTCCTGGGACATCACCCTTACTCTAACTACACTTATCCTTTCTCCCTAATCTTCATCCCTTAATGAATCAGTTCAACTCTACACTATCCTTTACCCTTGAACCCTGTTCTACTGTCCTACATCAGAGCATGTCTTGTCAAATTCCAACGTAGGATGACTCAACTATCCACCTACTTCACTCATATTCTTGATGAATAGAACTGAAGGAAATAATTAAAGTTTGCTAATAGGGCATACCAAAAATTCATACTAGCTAACTTCAATGGAACTCTTACTATAGCAAGGCAATGCTACTATTCCTCCTTAATTGATTCCCTATACCATTTACCAAACTATTCCAAACCTTTTCTTTTCCCCTCAATCCTCCCCACACCAAATCTCTCTCATTCAATCCTCTATTCTGAGAACCTCGCCACGTTTTTTGCCTAAAAATTTGGGGCCATTCATTAACTAAACATTTATTATGCCTTACTCTTCCTAAGTCTATTCCTGTCTTTACCATGACCATCTCTTTACCCCATGGTATTTTCTCAGACATTGATCCCTAATGTGGTTACATTTTCATACCTGCCCAATCTTAACACTTTAGTGAACCAGTTCAACAATATCGTGTACTCTTGAATCCCTTGTCCTCCTTGTCCTCTTATTGTTTATGCACAGACCCACCATCCACCTCCTTCACTGCTATTTATGTGAGAACAAATGTGCTGACTAAATCCATTACAAATTTACATTATTTGATCTCAACTGGGCACTCACTGCAGCAAGGCAATCATTGTACTCCGTCCCAATTCTATTCTTCACAACTGCTGTTCTAAATTTCTTCTTTCCTTAAACCTCTCACAATACTACTCCCTAACCATTTTGGGGGAAATCCCAACCTCATTGAGATGCTTCTTCTCTACTCTTCATCTCATAAAAACCAATCATCTCACTTTTTGACCTCATCCAGAACTATTTTCTCTTTTACTATAGTCTCTGAAAAAGAGGTAGCCCTTCTTACTAAAGTCAACCCATCTATTGTACCCTTGTTCCTATCCCCTTACTTTTTATCCAAAAGATTTCCCCCAGTATCCTTCTCAATTTCTTCCATATCATAGTTCCTTTCAACTATCCACAAATACATCTAAATCTCCTCCACAGTCCTTCCTAACTCTAATCTTAGCTACAATCTCTCTTTTTTTTCCTAATCAAATTAGAAAAAGCTATCTATTCTCAGTGCCTCCACCTCCTGACTTCTTGTTTTTTCTTCAACCCTTGCCAATCTGTTTTTGGATCTCATAATTCAAATCAACCTCTTTTTCCAAATTATCAATAATCTATTAGTTGCCAAATCATCCCTCTTCTCATTTCTCATCTTTTTTTCTTAACCTCTCTGCAGTATCTGACATAGGTGACTCCCTTCTCCTAGAAATTGTCCTTAATTTTGTACTGCTCTCTCCTAGGTCTACTACTATTTGTCTGACCACTCCTTAGTCTCCTTTAATATTTTATCATTCATATCCACTAACTGTGGGTGTCTCCTAAGGCTCCTGAGACCTCTTCTCTTTTTTCCCTACATTCTCTCAGGTGATGACTTCAACAATTCTTATGGTTTCAATTACCATCTCTATGACTATGACTTCTAGATCTATATATGCAGCTAGTCTGTCTTCTGAGATGAATCACCTCTTGGATATTTCAAACAGGATTTCCTGTATGTGTCGGAAATCTAACACTTCCAAAACAGGATCTTTTTTTCTTTTTCTTCCTCAAAGTCAGCCTTCTTTTGAACTTCACTATTATTGTTAAGAGTACCACCATCCCTTCAGTCATCTAGATTCTCAATGTCACTCTCATTTACCCTACCTATCCAAATAGTTGCTAAATTATTATTTCCATTTCCAAAATATCTCTCCAATAATACTACTTCTCTCTACTCATAAAGACATCATCTAGTTCACACCTTTGCATCATTTCTCACTTGCATTAATACAATAACCTCCTGATTGGTCAGGCTTCCTCACATCTCTGCATCTGTCATCCACTGCCAACAAAATTATTATCCCAAAGATTAAGTCTAACTATGCCACTCCCAATAAAGTTCAATGATTCCATATTTCCTGTAGGATAAAATATAAACTCCTCTCATTTTTGCCTTTCTTTATATCCTTAGCAAAGTAACTAGCACATACTAGGCACTAGATAAATGCATGCTGACCTGACTTGTTTGGTACTTAAAAGTTTTTTTTCAACCTGGACCCTTATTACTTTTCTTGTCTTCTTGCCTAATTTTTTCCCTAATACTCCCTACAGAGCAGCCATATTGGCCTAATTATTACTTCTCACAGGACATATCATCTCCCAACTCCATACCTTTATACTGGCTAATTCCTATGCCTAAAATGCAATCCCTATGTCTCGTGGACACTAATATCCTTCAAAATTCAGTTCAAGTGTCACCTTCAACATGAAGTTTTTCCCATTCCCCACTCCCCCAGATGCTAGTGTCTTTCGTAAAGAGACCATATTGCTTTTATTTTGAATAGACTCAGAATATACCTCTGTGTGTGTGTGTGTGTGTGTGTGTGTGTGTGTGTGTGTGTACACACAGTCTCTCTTATGATGTAAAAACCTTGAGGGCAGAGACTGTTTCACTTTTCTCTTTGTAACCACAGCATTTCTCACAACACCTAGTGCAGAGTAGGTACCTAATAAATGGTGAGTGATTGATTATTGTTAGGGGTCCATCTTGACCTACGTCTTGCCACTGGACTCAGAAGACTGAGGAGGAGAAAGTGAAGGTGATGATTTCGCATAGCTTTGCCTCACTTAAATCCAATTCACCTGCAAGTCAAGACATCACCCTCCTAATATCAATGGTCCCCTTCAATGATGAAGGATTTACAACAACGATTAATATTATACATATTAAAGGAGGTAGGGCAGCAGAACTGAACTGAGCACAAGCTAAGCCATTCCCTTACTGGGTCATAACAAATGAAGAATAAGGTTGCAAAAAAAATCTTAAAGCTTTTGAATTCGTAGCAAAAGTTCATAGGATCAGAAGTGTTTCAAATTAAAGAAACACAGAGGTCCTTTGGAGGAACTCTCTCATTTTACCAATGAAGAAGCTGAGGTCAAGGGAGATGAAGTGACTTGACTGCAGTCAAAACAGATAGCAAGACTGGAAATTAGAACCCAGGTCCTCTGGATCAGAATACAGGGACCTTTCCAACTACACCAGACAGTTTTTTGCTCTTTGTCTCTGGGGATATTCCTAGAAGGAAGAGTGACCAGATCTAACAATACAGCAGTGGGTTTACTGGTAAATGTATAATACTAAAAGTACTTCATTGGTCCATTTTTCAGAGAACTTCCTTCAGTTATTCATAAAAATGCAGACACCATGAATGCCATCTGGTTGTTGTGAATTTTCTTCAAGAAGAAAGAAATGCAAAAGCTTAAGTCAATATGAGCAGTTGGCTGGGAAGTCAACCAATACATGTGGCTTATTTCCATAAGGAAGAGAATCTCAGTCATTCAGAAACTTTAGCAAACTTGCTTCTAAGGACAAGATAGATAGATAGATAGATAGATAGATAGATAGATAGACAGACAGACAGACAGACAGACAGACAGAAAGACAGATAGATAGATAGATAGATAGATAGATAGATAGATAGATAGATAGATAGATAGATAGATAGATAGACAGACAGATTGACAGATCGATAGACAGAGACAGATATACATAGATAGATATTAGATATACATAGACATAGATATTAGATATACATAGATACAGATATACAGATATACATAGATAGACAGATATACATATACACATAGATAAATATAGATTTTTAAAAAAAGAATATTTAATGTCAACAACCAAATTGTCTCCCAGCCTTCCCCAAGCCCTAGAATGGGATGGCAAAAATCTACATTTCAGTCAGACCTTTGGTTCCCTAAATGGTTTCCATTTAGATATTACTATAATTTGTAATTCTTCATTAATATCTTCTACTCTCCCACTGCATTCAGATATTACAGAGTAGTGTAATAGCACCCCAAAAACCCTTAATAATGAATGGATTTAGAATCAGAGTTAAGTTCCTTATGATTTCTTTTCCATCTTTACCTTCTCATGCTTCTTGTATTTGAGTGTCAAATTTCTCTTCAGTTCTGGTTTTTTCATCAAGAATGCTTGGAAGTCCTCCACCTCACTGAATGACCATATTTTCTCCTGAAACATTATATTCAGTGTTGCTTGGTAGGTGATTCTTGGTTTTAATCCTATCTCCTTTGATCTCCGGAATATCATATTCCAGGCCCTTTGATCCCTTATTGTAGAAGCTACTAGATCCTGGGTTATCCTGACTGTGCTTCCACAGTATTCAAATTGTTTCTTCTTGACAACTTGTAATATTTGCTCCTTGATCTGGGAACTCCAGAACCTGGTTATAACATTCCTAGGAGTTTTCTTTTTGGGATCTTTTTCAAGAGGTGATCAGTGAATTCTTTCAAGTTCTATTTTGCCCTCTGGTTCTAAAATATCTGGGCAGTTTTCCTTGAGAATTTCTTGAAGGATGATTTCTAGGTTCTTTTTTTGATCATGGCTTTCAGGTAGTCCAATAATTTTTAAACTGTCTCTCCTGGATCTATTTTCCAGGTCAGTGGTTTTATTAAGGAGATATTTCACATTGCCTTCTATTTTTTTTCATTTATTTGGATCTGTTTAATACTATCCTGATTTCTCATAAAGTCATTTGCTTCCATTCGCTCCACTCTAATTCTGAAGGAATTATTCTCTTCAGAAAGCTTTTGAGATTCTTTTTCCATCTGGCAAATTTGAGTTTTTAAGGTATTCTTCTTCTCATTGGTTTTTTGGGCCTCTTTTGATATTTGAGTTCATCTATTTTTTCAGGTATTGTTTTCTTCAGTCAGGTTGCTGTCTCTCTTATCATGATTTTCTTGCATCATTCTCATTTCTCTTCCCAATTTTTCCTCTACCACTCTTATTTGGTTTTCAAAATCCTTCTTAAGCTCCTCTATGGCTTGTAATCAGTCTCCATTTTTCTTGTAAGCTTTTGGTACAGGAGTTCTGACTGTGTTGTCTTCCTCCAATTCCATGCTTTGATCCTTTTTGTCCCCCAAAAAGGAATCTAAAGTTGGATTGCTGAGCTTTCTTTGCTTCCTCTGCCTGTTCATGTTGCCAGTTAATTTCTTGACTTTTGGTCTCAGTAGTAAAACTCTGCTTTCAGAGGGGAAAGCTCTGTTCCAAATTGCTGGGGTTTTCACAGCTGCTGGAGCTGTTAAGAGGCCACAGTGTCTGCAGCCCCCACCAGCTTTGGCTCTCTGAAAATGCACCTCAGGACCACCACCCAAGACCCCGATCCCAATCCAGGCAGCTCAAGGTAAAAGCACTTAGTCTCTGAATGATCGCTTGGCCCCCCCCTGCAATCTGCAGGCCGGGAGCTGAAGAAGCAGCCATTTGGAGGTGGCAGCAGGACCACCACTTCAGACTGCTTCTAGCTCTGGAGGCAGTCGGCTAGACACTCCCCCCAAAATGTAGTCAAGTTCCACTGACTTTTTCCCTTTGTCCTTGGCTCTTATGGGTTGGTAGTTCTAGAAACCACCACAGCTGCCATGAGCCACTCTCCTGAAAACTCCAACCAGGGCTTCTCCTGGATGACCTGGGGCTAAAAACACATGGGGCTGGGCTCTGCTCCAATGAACCCTTTCCTTCCGTCTGCCAGGTTGCCTATTGCAGGAGCTTTGTTTCTCTGTCATTTTATGATTTCTGGAGCTCTAAAATTTGTTTAGAGTCATATTTTATAGGTATTTGAGGTAGTTATGGGGGGAGCCATGGAGTTCTCCTGTTTTTACACCACCATCTTGACTCCGCCCCCCAGGGGGCTCTTTAACTGACTGTTGTAATGATACTGAGATTTGAAGATCTTCCATGCCCCTTGAACTTGCTGATGTACCAGGAAGGGGTGGAGCAAGAGAAAGCCAGAACCAAGGGAGCTTCCATGTGCTGGTGACTGGAAGCAGTGGCAGTGGTGCAAACTCCTTTTTCCTTTGAGCCAGCCAGAATCTCTGCTAAGGACTCCTGCTGAGGACTACCAGGGTCAAGAACTGTGAAGGAACCAGAGCTGCAGAGAGCAAGCTGCCTGGACACTGAGCAGTTGTCGTGAGTGAAGAGAGGAGGATCTTTGCCTGAGGTAGCCTGTCCTGTTTTGAAGGCTGGAAAATGTGGGTGTTTACTACTTTAACTACATGTGCCAACTTCATAACTACTGTGTTTTCTTTGACTTTCTGGTTTGGGGACTCAGTTTTCTGGTATTTGAATAAATGCTCTGGCTATATTTCTCATGTGGAGAGCCTGTTACATTTTGTGATTAATAATCATATCAGCATACTTATAGTTACTGTAGGCATTGTGAATGCTGCATTGCTGATACAACTGTAAAGGCAGTTAATTAAGCTAAGGTTCAGTTTATCTCTTTTTGACTCAGAGCTCTGAGGGGAGCTCAGGTACAGTGAAGGAGTATAGTCTGTGAGTTTAAAATGTCCAGATGACTCCTCAACATCCCACTACAGAATTCAGATTTGCAAAAATCACAGCATCAATACCTCCAAGGCAAGAAGGGACTGAAGCCTCCTTCAGCATCCTAGCATTCTAGAGTAAAGGCTTGCAGCCAGTACAGCATCAATGCCTCAAGGATCAAGGAATGACAATCAGTATCCCAGCCGTCTGAGACAAGAACTCATCCAACAACAATGCCACCTCTTGATGTGAATGAATTTGACAGGATCAAGTGGCTAAGTCGAACACATTTTCCAAAGACAGTGAGGAGAATATGCTCTCAAGCTATGGGGAGGTAGAATATTTGGACTTTGTTTTTGCTATATCTTCAAAATAAATATCATTTTGTAAAAGTAACCCAATGTTAAGTACTTAAATTGAACTGAAATAACAGTCATAGGCCCCTAATAAATAGGAAGAACATAGAAAGTATAAGGCCTGAGCAAAAGAAAGTAAAGAAAAATACACACCTCCCTCAATCAGAGTATCCTGGAACCTAAGAAGAGATATAACTCACATAGGCCTAAGAGATTGTGGCCAGAGGGTGTACAATACAATTGACAAATGAATTTTGGAATAAACAAGATGATATCTTAAGTTTTGACTGGCTCTATGGTTTTATTAGAGTATGGCAGGCAGATACAGACTGGAATCTTCTCTCTGTCTCTGTATCTCACGCTTTCTGTGTCTCATGCTCTCTGTCTCTCTCTGATTTACTTAGGCCAACAGATAGGTGGCCCACTTGCTTATTCACGCAAATGAACATGCACTGAGGGGTAGCCCTTTCCTACTGCTGCATACACACACAGAACATCCTGAACTACCACCAAAGATTGTTTCCCCTTTAATTAATCAACCAGCTGACTCCATTAATTCTTTTTAGGGGAGGTGGGGGGGGGGGGAGACAGGCAATCAAGGTTAAGTGATTTGCCCAGGGTCACGCAGCTAGTAAGTTTCAAGTGTCTGAGGCTAAATTTGAACTCAGATTCTCCTGACTCCAGGGCTGGTTCTCAATTCACTGAGCAGCCTAGCTGCCCCTTCCATTAACCTTTAATCAAAACATTTAGTAAACCAAATTAGTTTGGTTTAGTAATTACGACATAATTATGACATAACATTCAATCCATACTGCCAGAACACACTCTCTCTCCCACATTTTGTCTTGGGAGAGAGTGAGTACAAATGCAAAATTCCACTGTAGTGAAGTAAAGAGTCCATGCACAACTCACAACTCTGGAACTGCAAGCCCTGATGCCCTTTCTTTTTGTCATTTGCACAAAATGGCATCATAGGGGAAAATAAGAATTCAATATTAACTTACGCTATTTCACAAACACTGCAATGTAATATGAAAAACTTTAACTAGGAGTCAGGAGATGTAAAATTGAATCCTAGCTATTCCACTAATATCATTTAACCTTAGGCAAACCACTTCACTATTCAATGCCTATTTCCTCATCACAAAAATTAGGTAGTTGTACAAGATCTCAGAGATCCAAGTTAGCTCTAAAATGTGATGATTCTTAAGGTAGTGAGAACTCTTGTCACTAGAAGTATTTTGGGAGAAAGTGCCTGGCCATTCATCTATCACAAAGGCTGCACGTAATACATCATTACATTGAATGACCTCTAATTTCCCTTCAAACCCGGATTTCAAGACTTAACTATTATCTTTTTTACAAAGACAGGAGAGGAAAATGATGGGGAGGTACTGAAAATACTGTAATTGTACAGCCCCTCTTCCTTTTCACAACACATACCCATAGGCTGGGAAGAGCAGAGGAAATTTATTGTAATACCTTAGAAACCTCCTCTGGTCTATACTTTCCTGAGTAAAATGTTAGTAGTTAAGGAACAATAATAATAGTGAAGATTTACAAAGCATTTTGCAAATGCTAATGTATATAAACCTCACAATAACCTTCTGAGATAGGTGCTACTTTCCTCATTTTTCAAATGAGAAAACTGAGGCAGAGATTCGTTAAGTCAATGGCACACAGTCACATAGCTAATAAGTATACGAGACAAGACTGGAACCCAGATCTTTTTGATTCAAAAGTCCCATATTGTATCAACTGCACAACCTAGCTGCCTAAAGGAAAGTCAATAGCATCCATCAGTATATAAAAGTTACTAGCTCAATCTAACTATTGCTGTGGAAATTCAAACATGGTTCCATCCTACACACTAAACACTAATCTTCCTCTGAGGTACTTGTAATGGTAATGGAATCTGAATTCAGGTTAAGTGTTAAGACCTAGAGCTTGTGAATCCCACAGTGGGATGGACTTGTTGATGTGAGGAGAGGAGGCTGACAAGGGAGGAACTGGTGCCATGTAAAGGTAAAAGTCCAAGCTGAGAGAGTAAGAGAGGCTAGAAGAACTTCTGGTAGCAGCATTGTGGAGGGAGGGAGGGAGAGAGGGAGGGGGTGAGAGAGAGGGAGAGAGGGAGAGAGAGAGAGAGAGAGAGAGAGAGAGAGAGAGAGAGAGAGAGAGAGAGAGAGAGAGAGAGAGAGAGAGAGAGAGAGAGAG
>CM053594.1:73896340-73936756 GCA_028646575.1 Pseudocheirus occidentalis | reverse complement strand
AGTGTCTCAGCCAATAGCATTCTTCCAAGTCACAGGGGAATTCACACCTTCTCACCAATGGACAGAGTTCTATACTTAACACTAGGTTACTAGGATCTACTTAACATCTGATCAAACAAATTAATTACCATTACAGCCCATCACTAAACTTGGACTTAAAGCCTTCATAGCCTTGTAGGACTTTCCAGATCTTTGATTTTCCTAGCCTTACCTTCAAGAATCAAGGCTACGGGGGCGGCTAGGTGGCGCAATAAATAGAACATCAGCCCTGGAGTCAGGAGAACCTGAGCTCAAATCCAGCCTCAGACACTTAACACAAAAACTAGCTGTGTGACCTTGGGCAAGTCACTTAACCCCAATTGTCCTCCAAAAAGCAAAAAAAAAAAAAAAAGAATCAAGGCTGAATACACCAAACAACCAAGCCACGGAGTAAGGCTTTCTTAGAATCAGAGGATACTTTCTATCTTAAAGGACATGTAAAAATCAAATATAACCATCAAATTCCAAAGATAAAGAAAAATAAGATCCAGAAGGGAAATAATTATTCACAATCACACAAACACTAAAGTACCATAATTATCTGGAATTGAAGTCAAATCTTGTTAGTCTAAAACCAGAGCTTTTTTAATTTTACCATGCTATATATTTCTCTCCTCTCTCTCTCTCTCTCTCTCTCTCTCTCTCTCTCTCTCTCTCTCTCTCCCTCCTTCTGTCCCTCCCTCCCCCTCCTCCAGTATTTTTGGCCTGGCCTCCTCATCAAGTTTGGCTAAAGAACTATGCTAAAATGTGAGCGTCATACATTTTCTATTAAATTGGGTGTTTCAAGCTGATCATGCATGTCTCCTGCTTACAATACATGTAAAGGAATTTCCATTATCAGGCCTGGACTATAACCTAATGTCTTCTATTCATTAAACGTCAAAAGGAACAGTTGAGAAAGTATAGGTAGCATAATACACAATTAGTTTATACATGAGTATAAAACAAATTTTTTCAAGTCAATCAAGATAGGTAAGTAAAACATTATCACCATCATCATCATCATGATTATTTTAAATGGCTAGGTTTTCCAAAAAGTCTTATGGTTTGCAAAGTGCTTCATAAAAATTACCTCTTTATCCTGTGAGGTAGGTGCTGTTATTATCCATATTTTGCAGACAAGGAAACTGAAGAAAACATAGAGGTTGAGTAATTTGCCAAAGGACAGAAAGTTTTTTCAATGTCAGTGGCAGGATTTGAATTCAGGATCTCCTGACTCCAAGGTCCAAACTCTATTCACTGTACCACCTAATAGCAATGGTTCAGTATGAACATCAAAGCGTATTAATTCAATATTCATTAAGAACTAACTTTGATGGCAAAGAACTGGAAAACAAGGGGATGCCCTTCAATTGGGGAATGGCTGAACAAGTTGTGGTACAAACAGAATGTATTGGAAAGGGAAGAATCTAGAGTTAATGAGGCAATCATGTCTAACTCCTAGCAATCCAGGTTTGAGTTGCTATGATTCTGAATTAGGAGAATCAGAATGTAAGAGCTGGAAGGACCTTAGAGATAATTTAATCCCCTCCTCCCCACTCTCCTTATTTTACAAGAGATTAAACTGAGGCACAGAGAGGTGAAATTATTTGTTCAATGTCACATGACTAATTAGTGGTTCAAATGCTCTTCTCTTAACACCACTTTCATAGTGCCACCAGTTCAGAAACAATTCTATAATTTTAAGTATAACATTGTGTTATATTTATCTAGAATCTGACATTACTGCAAAGGGTTGTGGGGAAGCCAAACATTATTAACTTGAAAAACTACTATTACCCCTCCACCCCTAAAACTATGGGTGCTATCAACACCCCAGTTCTACCAGATGTAAAGGTCCTCCTCAAGTGCCACACCAAACGGCAGCTGTGCCCTGGCAGTGCCAAGACAAGATGCTAAGAGGTTATGAGCTACCTTGACCACTGCCAGGCATAGGCCTATCAGCAGCTGATGCACACTGCCCAAATGTTTGACTGTGAAGAATTTGAGCCACACTTGGGAAATTCACATTGGCTGTTCTGAAAACACAACTTCTACCACAGCAACAAATGTCCAGAGCATGCCCTACATCATATCTAGTGTCAGAGCTACCAAAAGATGCCGCAGAGACATGAGGAATGCTTGTTCCTGTTTGCTGGGGAGGGGGTAAAAGGGAGGAGACAGAAAGACCAGATTGATGGTTACTGGAAACCTCCAAAAAATGGGGGAGAGGGGATTTTTATCCATCTTTGTCTAGCAATGAAGTAGATTAGATAGCATGACTGATTTATAAGAATTGGGCTGTTTGCTAAAACGAATCCCAATGAGAATGGAGATGGCACAAAGGACTACATGGTAGACATTAAAGTCAATGATATGAAGCCTTTGAAAAGAGAATGGCATTATGAACTAAGAAGAACATGAAGGTGGACAGACCAACAGACAGAACAAAAACAAAATTCCGTGTAGAGCTGAAATACTAAAGTTGCTGAAGAAAATAAAATAAAATAAAATAATAAGATTTTCTTTCCTATACAAGATGGAGCTATCTTTAGGCCGAACAATGAAAAGCATCTACTGTATTCAACTTGCAGTATCCATTCTCAGCAAGTGCCATTTTTCATCACTTTCTTAACTTTGTGCCTTCCTTACCCAGAATTTTATCCCATGTCTTTCAAGTCTGTATCTCCTCATATTAACAACTGTCTTCTCAATCTAGATCTACATGACTAAAAGTTAGTCAGCCACACTCAGCTCAGTGAGAACAGCTATGACACCTGCTTGCATATCCATGACTCAGTTTTTTTCTTGTGACCTCAAGTAATAAAAATTGCCTCGAAGAAGTCAAAAATGCCAATAATTATTCCTTATTTAACAGCTTACCACGTCAAAATTCTTGTCTCTGACTTTTAGGATCCTTAATACAATATACTGTCAGAGCTAAATGTGACCACGTTATTTAATTAGTTTAAACTTCCTCCCACATTTCATAGATGAAGAGAGTGAGCCCCAGAAGACCTACAGAGAAATCTTACTTTACTATTTTTATAACCTTGGTGACCTCAGCAAAGTCACTTAAATTCTCTAGTAGTCAGTTTTCTCATCTGTAAGGTAAGAGGGCTAGGTGATTTCTAAAGTCCCTTCTACATCTAAATCCTATGACGCTAGGTATCAGAGGCAGAGAGCTAGTGAGCAGCAAGCCTGGAATCAAATTTGGGTCTTTTGACTCTCAAGGATCAAGTCCTCTTTCCATTTGATCTCTGGTGCTGGAGAATCAGAATTTCAGAGTTGGAAAGGACCTAGTCCAACTTTTGCCTGAAAAGGAGTTTAAATCCTAAAAAGCGGTCAACCAAGCTATACTTGAAGATTTCCAAGGATAGGAAAACCATCTTTTCCAAATGCAGCCCTTTCTACCATAGAACAGTTTTGATAGTTAGATAGCTCTTATATTTGTACTAAAATCTATATTTTCCATTAACTGTCACTGTTTCTAGTTGTTCTGGCTCTAGTTTCTAGTTCTGCCCTCTGGAAGCCAAGGACTTTCAACATGAAAGCTCTTCATCTGCTTGCAGACAATAATCATATCAAGAGTCTTAGGTGACTCCTGCCCTCATGTCTGCCCAAGTCAGAATGGGCTTCTCATTCTCCACTAACAGGATCCTGTTTATTACTATCTGAATCTCTCTGTATGTTTTGCCCCTAAGGTCACCATCCTTTCCCTTTTCTTCACACCTATGTAAAACTGAACAACCCTTCAAAAGCCCACTCGAAAATCCCCTCCCCCAGTTCTGAGATCATCTCTCCTCTCAACTACATCTCTCCCAGTCTTTAGCACAACACAGAACACTCAAATGATTTAAAGAGGAGAAGAGTTCAGTGTTCCTTTATGTTAGCATCTTATCTTTCCAGCTTTATCATAAGCTCCTTAAAGATAAGCAAAAACCAAAGTCTTACCTTCCTTCTATAGAAAGCACAATAAGAACAATGAGACTAACTGAGTAGAATGGGAAGACTCACTCCAGGTCATAACAGGAGACGCATAAATATAAGTGCTGGGCCTCCAAATAAAAATCTTCAAAAAGGTTTCCTTAACCAAATAAGTGTACAATAAAGGAAATCCCAGGAAAAAAATTGGGGTCTTCGTGAAATACCGAGTTTATGAGTAGAATTTAGAACTGTTGGCAAGAGAAAAAAGCTGGCAAGGTTTATTTCCATCTTTGTACTCCATCAACTTTTCTACCTTATTATGTCTCAAAGTCACATCATCTTATCATCTTTATATAGAGTTTCTTTTTGAAATTCTAATAGTTTGTAAGATCTGTGATTTCATCAGACTCTTATACAGGTCACATTCCATCCACATTTTTTTTTAAATTTCTGACCATGATTTCCTCCTTCCCCTATAATTTCTGTAGACAGGCTGAACTATCCAATTACTACAGTTCTTTCCTCTTATTCTTTTAGAATGTCAGGGGCCATGATAAAATCATAGAATCCTGGAATTGGACATGGACCCAACATATCAGCTAGTCTAAGTTTTAACTAAATTTGGAAACACCAAAACAAATCCTGCCAGTGATCATACAAGCTCTTCTTGAGGCTTTCCATAGAAATCATTCTATGGACTCTCTGTGGCAACCAGGGCCAATCTATAGTCTATCTTAAAAAGAATCCTTAGTACCACCTATCTACCAAAGTGGACATCTATCCAATGTTTGCCTGATGAATACCACAGAGGTAGAACCTAATAGAGAGGTAGTCAACCTCATTTTTGGATAGCTCTAATTGGTAGGAATTTTTTCCTTACGTAAAGTCTAAATTTGCCCCTGTTAAAACTTGCACCCATTGCTTCTAGTTCTGTTCTCCGTGGTTAAGCAAAACAAATTTAATCCTTTTGAGTGGTGGCCTTTGAAGTACTGGTTTCAAAACTAGTCTGCTTTGTATCTTGTGTTCAAGAGTACACTGTTCATTAAAGGTTATGGTTTCATTATCTGGCTAAGTGAACAACAAATTTGTTTGGAGTCAGTTTGGAGTCAGCCCTATATAACAACTACTGGGTGATATTTTTGATAGTTTATACAGTATAATCATACTAACACAGTGCTACCAAGTTCTAACTCTCAGGCAGAGCTATCAACTTACTCAGTCAGAAACCTTTTAATTTTTCAGTCTCTTTGGCATGACTGCCCTGTTTTTAGTTTCCGAAATCAGTTCTCTCATCATTATCAAATTCATATACTGCTTTATAAGTTGCAGTCTCAGGTTAAGGATAAGGCAATGGCTTTGAGCCAAAAAAGGAAAGAGAAGAGAATAAATATTTTATTAAGCACCTACTCTAGGCTAGGCACTGCACTTAGAGCAGTGGTTCTCAACCTTCCTAATGTGGGGACCCTTTAATACTTTTATGTGGGTGTGTCTGCATGTGGGTGGACCTGCCTGGAGATGGATAGAGGAGGTTCCTAAGACCATTAGAAATATGTGTTTTAGGCGACCACTGTGAAAGGGTCATTTGACCCTAAAGGGGTCACAACCCACAGGTTGAGAACCACTGGCTTAGGGTTTTACAAATATTATCTCATTTGAGCCTCACAACCTTATGAGATAGGTGCTATCATTATCCCCATTTCACAGTTGAGGAAACAAAGTCAGAGGTTAAGTGATTTGCCCTGTGGTGGGGAACCTATGGTCTCTTGAGGCCACATGTGGCCTTCTAGGTCCGTGGGTGCAGTGTTTTGACTGAGTCCAAGTTTTACAGAACAAATTATTTTACTGAGGGAATCTGTTCTATGAATTTTGTATTTAGTCAAAGGGCTGCACTTGTGGACCTAGAGGGCCACATGTGGCCTTGAGGCCACAGGTTCCCCATCCCTGGACTTGCCCACAATCACAAAGCCAGAAGCATCTAATTTGGGATTAGAATTCAGGCCTCGAACTAATCTTTCTATCTCCCGGCCTAGGGTTCCATCTGTTGTGTCACCTAGCTGGCCAAAAAAAGAATTTACTTTCAAGTCCTGTCACATATATTTCCTGTGTGACCCTGGACAAATCACTTAGTCTTTAGGCTCAAGATAATTCTTTAAGACTAACTACAGAAAAGGTGCCAACCTGCACTGCTTTGAAAAAAAAAAAAAGTTTCCCCACTTGGGATTTCTACATGTCAAAGAAATCACAGGTCTAATTCTATCCTTATATTTTGCATTTTGACTCAATAATTCTGCTTTACAATTTGACTTATAAAATTATACAAAAGTAAGTATCCGGATATAATTCTAGTTGGAATTCTGTGACAAAAAACAAATGCTTTCACTGATAAACTGTATTTCATGTTATGAAAACAAAAAGGCAAGAAAATATAATAGTCACATCAACTCTCAAGTACTAACTTTAGAAGGCTTACTTCACAGATTGAAGAGCAAGTATATATAACATGACTGAGGTCCTAGTGAAACATCCTGTCCAAGATCTCCACACCACAGGGATCACGTAGAGTAGTAGACTGCAAACATTCTTTTCCTTATTAGACAGATATAATTTTCAATTCTCTCCTATGACAACCTAGCCCATTAGTTGCAGGATGAATTACTGGCTGAATTAGTGAAGCCAATTGAACTGCCAAAGAACCATTTGGCTTTCAATAAGTAGAATATTGAGATTTAGGATCTGATGTGTCATAGCAAGCTGTGATTGCCTTTAAGATGTTTCCAAGGTTCCAGGTGAATGACAAACACCTGAATTTGCATCCCAACTCTCCGGGGTAGCTCTTGGAGTTATTTTTTCCCCTGACTTAGAGCCAGAGATCTGAGTCAACTCTCACACCTGCAAAAGAAGCTCTGGCCTCAGGGTAGTAGCCACACTTCCACAGACCATTAAACCAGTCAGTGTTGTCTGCAATTTAGCTGAGCAATCTCAAGACTTTCTATGATCCTGATCTCCCATCCCACCACCAAAACCATCACCACCATAACTCACCGCCTCCAGCTGACAGTCCAGGGCTTTAGGAGCACCTGACCTTTCCCTTAGCTAAATTGGCCTTCTGATAAATTATCATTTGTGACTCAGGAGTCTTGGAGGTGGTTTAGCCTAAATACAACACCCAACAAAGCCTTATAGTGAATCATTAACTTTCCTTTGCAACAAAGAAGTAGAGCCAAATAAACCACTGGGCACAACATAAACTCAATAAGTAATCTGACATGAAAGTAAATAAATAAATAAACAAAGAAACAAACACTTGCAAGAGTTATATAAAGTAGAAGGTGCTATAACTTCCAGGCAATAGCTGACTTCATGAGGAAATAACATGTAAAAAGTGGAAAAAACTCAATTTCAAATCAAAGAATCTGAGTTCAAATATCACCCCTGAGACTTAGAGGAAACCATAATTTCCCTAGTTTCTGTTTTCTCATGAAATAATAGGATTAAATTCACTTCAAGGCACTTCCACATCAGGGACTTAAATGTTTGTTGAGTGAAAGAATTAACTCTACTATTAACTTTTTTTGTAATTACCAGAGACCTCATGCAAGAAAATGGAGCTAAAATTTAAAAATGAAAACTAAACTGGCATTTGCCCACAAAGATCTCACAATCCACAGAAGGGGAGGTGTTAGATGCAAGAGAAAGATGTTCAAATATCTCTCACTTTTAAACAGAAAAGTCACATTTAATTATCAGGTAATCTCTTTTAAAAAATCAAGGACCAAAAATAAGTAAACAAAAAATCAAATTAACATAAGGCTTGGAAAGAAAACCAGAAACAAGGAAATCTTTCTTTCAAATATAAAGAAAAAGATACCTGGTGAATTTTATCCTTCTGTCCTAATAATAATAAAACATTGTCAGATTTTAGAAAGCTATCATGTTAAACCATTCTCCACATACAAAGAAAGCCTCTGTACAAAGCAGAAGCCTGCCCTGTAAAATTAGACAACGTCATTATGAAATTCCGTAGTCCTATAAAAAGCCATGTCTCCATTCTATTCAGGTGACAGGCATTAGCAATAATTATGTTTATAAGTTATTACTAAAAGATTTGAAATTTTCAAAGAGAAGTTCCACAAAACTAGATTTCTAGGTAAGCCTGCTAAATTGATGGGAAAAGATCTGCAATTTTCTAATCAAAAGGTGAATCATAGAAGTTGGAAGAGAGCCATCTACTAAAATCTATACCACCTGCAACCTCTAAATCCCTTCTGAAACATATCCAACAAGCAGGAGTCACCCAGTTTTTGCTTAAGGACCTCCAGTGATAGGAAAACCAATGACTCCCAAGGCAGCCTTTTAAAAATTTTTTCTAATTTTTTATTTGTTCCAATTATTAGGAAGTTTTTCCAGACATCGAGCTAAAATTCTCTGAGATTTCTACCTATTGTTTTTAGTTTTCCCTTTTTGGGCCAAATAAAACAAGCCTAATCCCTCTTTCACAAGGAAGTACTTACTATAATATAATAATTATGTTCCTCTGGGCCTTCTTTTCTCGAGGCTGACCATCCAGTTTCTGCAAATGATCCTTAAACAGCACAAACTAAAGGCTCTTTCCCATCTACACTATTATCCTCCAGATAAATACAGCTTCTCAGGGTCCTTCCTAATCTGTATGGCCTGAACTAAACACAATACACTAAGTCAAGATCTAATAAGGGCAGTATATAGCAGAGATATCACCTCCTTACTTTCTGAAGCTATGTTGAGTCACACTGAGCTTGTGACACAACGGATAGAACGCTGGACCTGGAATCAGTAAAACCTAATTTCAGATTTGACCTCAGATATTTACTGGCTGTGTGACCCTGAATAAGTCACAATTTGTGTCTGCCTCAGGTTCCTCAGCTGTAAAATGAGGAAAATAATAGCACCTGCCTCCCAGGTTGGTATAAAAATTAAATGACATGATCTTTGTAACAGTGCTTAGCACAGTACATGGCACATAAGAAGCATTATATAGATGTTTATTCTATTCCTCTGCCCTTCAGTCTACCAGAGTCCCCAAATGTTTTTCAGAAAAAAATGACTGTCTAAAAAATGCCTCCATCTTATACTTGTCTAGTTGATTTTTAAACCCATTCCCAAACTTTATTAAATGTTATCCTATCAGATCCAGCCCAACGTTCTAACCTGTTAAGATATTTTTGAATGCTGATTATCATTCAACAGGTTAATTGTCCCTCCTAGCTTTACAGCATCTGCAAATTTGGTAAGAATTCCATCTAAGCTTCTATTGAACTCATTGATAAAAATGATAAAAAGCACAAAGCCAAACACTGATCACTGAGGATATTCACTGGAAATTTTATTCCAAGAAACATCAAAAAATTAATAATTACTCTTTGAGTCTAGTCATGTAGTGAGTTCCAAATGCATCTAGCTGCATTACTGTCAAATCACTTCATCTTCTCCACAATAAGAGCATGAGAAAATTGGAGACATCATCAAATGCATTCCTAAAATCTATCTAAACTAAATCTATGGCATTCCACTAAACTACTGCTTTAGTAATACAGTCAAAAAAAGGAAGTAAGGCAAGCCTGGCATGGCATGTTCCTGAAGAAACCATGCTGACCCTCTGTGATCCCTTTCTTGTCCAATAACCATCTTGTTCTCAACATTCTAAAAAGTTGTGGGGATTTGGAGCTAAGCTCATTGTCATATGTTGTGCAGGCTCCATTCTCCTCTTACTTTGAAATTGTACAATATTTGCCCATGTCAAATCCTACACTGCCTCTTCTGTTTTCTATGATCTAACATGAGGAACAGGAGCTCTTTAATATTATCTGCTAGTTAATTCATTATGCAAAGATGCTGTCCCTCATGTTAGAGGGGAAAGGCAGAGCACTTGGGGTTAAGTGACTTGCCCAAGGTCACAGGGCTAGTAAGTGTTAAGTGTCTGAGGACAGATTTGAACTGAGGCCCTCCTGACTCCAGGGCCAGTGCTCTATTCACTGTTCCACCTGGATGCCCCCAGATTCTTTCTTCTTAATCTTATCTATCCTCAACAGTCTAAGCTTATTCTGAGCTGTTACTATTCTTACAATATCATGTTTCTATTCATCCTCTGGTAGCTGCCCTCTCTTCTAGGCCTTTTAAAAATCTAAACTGATTGGTGAGTTGGGATGCATCACCATCAAACTATTCAGAAAATTCCCTGTCTTCTGTATCATCAGAATTGTCCCTCTTTTCATCATAATTTCTTTCACAAGAGCTTTCCATCCCTCTTGGGATGACTTCTTTAAATAAACACTCTTCATGATGATGATGACAATAGAAATACATACCCACATATGTGTAAATATATATATATATATGAAATTTCATATCTAAGTCTAAGAAAAGCCTTGTAAAGTAGATAGTTACAGGTATCATTGTTCCTATTTTATGGATAAAGATAAGTAGAGTAACTTTCTCACAGTCACACTTAAGTGGCATAGCAAAGTATTAATGAGAGCAGCTCCCTTGGGAACAATAACAGATTGACTTACAAACTAATGATTCTCCATCATCAAAGAGAGCTTTTAAGAAATTGGTAGGGTACAACCCAATCAGTCATTGCAGGCCTGCTTGCATGAAGGAAACATACAATGGAGGCTTCGCTTTCAGCAGATTTGTTTTACGTGGAAAAGGTCTTTGCAGAACCTTGCCAAACTATAATATCCATCTTCACATAAATGTATATCCTACTATGTCTGGAATGGCTTTCTTCCCATATCACCATTTTGGTCTGCTAACAGCTTATCCATCCATCAAGGCCCAGCTACAATGCCATATCCATCATGAAGGCTTCTCTGATGCCCCAAGTGTATGAGTCCTTTCTCAACTAAAAGTATTCTATGTTCCTCTTACATATTTCATATTCTAATTCATGTTGCATTATCATTATTCCTATCCCCTTTCTCTTTCTAGAATGTAAACTCCTTAAAGTTAAAAGGCATGCCTCATTTGCCTTTGTATACACCACTGCCTAGCCTAATGTACTACATATCTATTAAATGTTAATAATTATTTGATTAATATAGATTTGCTATTAAACAACTGACCTATCCTTGAATAATTCTATATTTATATTCTGCATCATAAATTTTGTTAGATGATGATAAAACAATGCTGGAAGAAACTTGAGAAATCACCTAATTCTACTCCACTGTACAGAAGAGGAAACTCAGGCCCAGAGAGAGAAAGTGACTTAGTCAATATCACACAGATAAGAAAAAGAGCTGGGATCTAACCCTAAATCTTCTGACTACAAACCCTCTAATCTTTATTCTATGTGATGCTGCCTTTCAAAACTGACCTGAACCCTCAAAGTGTACCCAAAAGGTCTAGTTAAACTAACTTATATTTTTTGTTGGTGCACTATCAGTGTAGGATATTGATTTAATAATTATATATATATATATACATTGATTATTTATATGTATATATATATATATATGCTACTGATACCAGAATCCTGAGGTACAGAATGCTTTCCACCTATAAGCTGTTTGATAACCATCATCCTAAAGTTATTACCCTGTATTTTAGGAGATAGAAGAAAAGATATGGTTCTTGGTATGATAAACCCAGGTACAGATTGTTCCCCCAAAATCCACAATTCAATTGGCATGTAGCCACTAACATGGTAAAATATCATCTGCAAGACAAAAAACAAACTGGTCAGCAAGTTCAGAATTCTGCCTACCAGAATTCCAAACTACATCCTGAAGACTAAAAATATGACACAGATGGCCAGAATCAGAAGCCACTATCACCTTTTCCTCCATTTCTCACATCCAAACTTTCACAGTGGGAAGACCATTTGTCAAGACCTACCACCTGGGAGAGCAACTAATCAAGCATTCCAAGGGCAGGTGTCAGTACTATTTATTCCAATCAACCCTCTATACATGCTTCCTCCGCCTCCCCCGCACCCCCCCCAAACTCTTAGTAGCCTTGTGCCTGCTGACATGAAACCTTATTCAAACATAGCATAGAGTAAAAAAAGTTTACAAACAGTGGGGAGAAGGGAATCTTTTCAAATTTTTTTAGAAGGTTTGCTCAAGGTTCTAGCATAATGCTTTTTCTTTGCTGGTTCTAAGTTTTAATATATTCAGCAAAAAAACAAGTCCTCTAATTCTGTCAGAAATATTTAAGAACACTATTAGATCAATATTAAATGTGACATCTACAAAATTTGAAAGTCTCAGAAGTTATGTGATTCATAGAATCCCAGAATCCCAAAACAGAAAAGGATTAAAAGATAATCAAGTATACAACCTAGAGCTAATGTATCAATTATGGATATGACATCTCAGAAAGGGGTCATCTAGGTTCTGGATGATAAGGAATTCACACTATCACAAGAAAGTTTGTTCTATTTCTGAGAAGTTCTAATAGTGTTTTCATCTATTGAACTTTTTTTGGAAGACAAAAAGTATTTAACAAAAATGTTTCCATTTTTACTTTATTTTTTAGGAAATAGAGGGCAGGTCAAGAGCTCTAGTTTTAATAAATAATTCATTTCAGGCGCTAGGTTAGAACTTATCAGGAAAAAGATGGCTTTCTCCAGTTACTTGTCAGGCTATTATATGTCCCAAAGTAAAGAACTAAGAATAAAATTAGAAGGTTGTTTTCTTTTTAAAGTAGGAATACTCTTCTACTACGGTAGAAGTTGTAAAAAGGTACATTTGATTTGATTCAAGGAAAAACTGCCTAATAAAAAGGACTGTCCAAACATGGAATGAGTTCCCTCAAAGTTGAAAATATTCAAGTAGAGTCTCCATGACCACCAGTCAAGAATCCTGACAGGTATGGGTTTCAGTTAGGAGTTGATCCAGATTACTTCATTCCTGTCCAGGCTATACTCCTGACTCTCCTGAACTTTCTCTAGAAGGACCCTAGGAAACTCTTTATCTTCAAAGTTCACTCCACCCCTGAACTTCATAAGAGGGATATATACTCATCACTCCCATTTCTGCTTCCTCTAATCGTCTGGTTCCTCCCAGAATCTCCATTTTAAGAAGGAGGTCCAGGTCAGATATGTCTTTATTAGTCTACAGGCTGTACTCTTGAATCTCTGGACTTCCCTCTACAATGTCTCCATGCCTGTTAGCCCCAAGCTGGGCAGTTCCCCTTTGATATGTCCTCTTCTCCCACTGGAATGGAAGCTCCTTAAGGGCAGAGCTTATATTGCTGTCTGCTTGTATTTGCATTCCCATCCATCATTTAGCAGAGAGGTTCAAACACACACACACACACACACACACACACACACGGGCACATGCATACACATACACAAGCACACACACACAAACATAAGCTATATATGAGATGAAGAGGAAATAATTAGCAGATGGAAGGCATAAGAATTAAGACAGGTTAGAAAAGACTTCCCGTAGAGAGTGGGAGTTTAATTAGAATTTGAAGAGAGGGAAGTCAGTAGGCAAAGATGAAGAAGGAAAGCATTCCAGGCATGGAGGGCAAACAGAGAAAATGCCCAAAGCCGAGAGCTGGAGTGCTGGATTCATGAAACAGCCAGGTGGCTGAAGAGTATATGGTGGGGAGTAAGGTATAAGGAGACCAGAAAGATAAGAAGGGACTAGGTTATGAAGAGCTTTGTATGTCAAACAAGGATTCTGCATTTGATCCTGGAGGTGACAGGGAGCCACTGGAGTTTATTGAGTAGGGGGTGACATTGTCACACTTGGCAACAGTGTGGCTGTCCATTTATCACCCTCAAAAGAAAAAATTATTTTGATTTGGAGGGGATGTTAAAGAAGATCTAATCCAATTGCCTCATTTTACAAAACTGAGGACCAGGGAAGTAAAGTAATTACTCAAAGAAAGCAGTATAGATAGTATTTAAACTTATATCCTTTGACTTAGATGTTTTCACTTAAAGTGTTTGTATTTAAATTTTTAAAAATTAAAACTAGATGCTCTTTTTATAGTAACACCAAATATACCAAAGTTTGGGTTTGTCTCTGTCACTTACCAGCCATGTGGACAAGTAACTTATTCTTTCTGAGTCTCAGTGTCATCGTCTTTACAATGGAAATGTAATCACAAATCACTGGATCATAGATTTAGAGCTTAAAGGATCTCAGAGTCCTCTCATCCAAGTTCCTCTTTTCACTCATAAGGAACCTAAGGCCTAGAAAGGATAAATGACTTGCCCAAGTTCACAAAGCTAGCATGAAGCAGAACTAGGATTCAAGCCCAGGTCTTCTGACTCCAGTATTCCATGCTGGCTTTACTTACCTACTTCACATAATATTATCAGGAAAGTGATTCACAATCCTTATTAATATGATTTATTATTATGTATTTTTTTATATTGATGAACAACCCCACAGAAAAATAGGCATTCATTTTCCACTCTTTCTTTTGCCTATAGGGACAGTCAAACAAGCTGATATGGATGATTATGGATCTATAATGAGAAGGGACTCAATGCAATCAGTAAAATGTCACCTGCAGACAGATGACAGCCTCAAGATAACATCACCATCTTAAAAGAATCCTCTTTGTCCTAGAGTCTGTGCTTGTGCTTCTCCATGACAGAGACAAACACCTTTGGTGAGCATGCATCTCCCTGTCTTAATCTTTGCCTGATGAGAATAATAATCAGAGGGTCACTGAACAAAGTTACCTCTGCTGCTTCAACTTTCAATGTGTTCTGCATGATTTTGACATGTGGACACACAACAGAGAGAGTCTGCCCATAACTACTGGGACAGACATTGTAAATGGACAATCAAATGGACTCTGGACTGAATAGAAAGATGAGGAAAACAGGCTGGGAAACAGGACAGTTCCAGAGTCACTTTGGAACAAATGCCCATTTTTCAAAATCAGTATTCTTCTAGCAATGATGTACAATCTCATCCAAAGGACAACAGAAAGCAACCAGGTGAGCTTGGTCAGGTTACAAGAAATTAAAAACCAGGAAGTATGGAGGCACAGTGAGGGGAAGAATATCAGAGCAATGAAAAGGGAAAATAAAGAAGAGGGCCTAGTTACACTGCAAGACCAAGAAACTACTGGTGGACATCAGGAATATGTTCCTCTTAGTATCCATTTACTATGAAAAGAACTGAAGGCCCTCTACAAACTGACTGACTCTTCTTCTGTGATAATTTCTGTCTTTGCACAGCATCTAGCAATGTAACAGACTGTAATAAATGCTTATGAGTTAACTGAATTAAATAAAATGGGGAAAGGAGGCTTACCATCATTGAGATCTTGCAGGAGATTTTCCTGACAGGAGAAATCCAATTTTACTTTGATATTTACAGTGAATGTTGCTGTCTTTCCTGGTTGTAAGGGAAACTGCGCAAGTGTTTCTTCCAGTTTCCAACTCAAAAAGTCACCATACAGTTTTTCTAGAAAAGTAAAATATACATGATAATTTTAGAGAGAAAATGTGTCACTGTGAGCAAGTAAAATGAAATGTAATTTTATGCAAAGGGAAGTCCAACTCAATTTAACAATTATTTATTAAGCATCATATATTTTTCAGGCACTATGCTGGGCACTAGAAATACAGAAATGAAACATAAGACAGAGTCCCTGCCCTTAATGAACTTATGATAGTGAGGCGAGAATAGTAGGAAAAATTAAAAAGCGATAGTCCTAAGAGCCTGCAAAAGTGGATGATACCCAAAATAATTTAGGACAGAATTAGTACCAATAAGGAGACATTAAAGAAAAGCAAGCAAATAATCTAAGGAAAAATGTATGTGACAAAAAGGGACATTCAGTGACACAATGAGCTACCTCTATATGTAATCCCAGTCATCCCTGAAGATCTTCAAGCAGATGCGAGAAAAAATAAGACTTGAGGGGAGAATGAAAGCAGGCTTAAAGCATTGGAAGGGCCATCAACTAGAAGAGGGATTTGAATTTTCCCATTTGCACCCAAAGGTCAGAACTAGTGGCAATGGGTAAAAGTTGGAAAGAGGTCAATTTAGACTTGAGGAAGAAACTTCCTAACAAAAAGAGTCATTCAAAAGTGTAATGGACTGCCTTGGAAGAAAATAGATTCTTCCTCATTGGAGATTTCCAAGAAAGAGTTGTATGACCGACCCCTTGTTAGGTACATCTTTTTAGAAGGGATTCTTTTTTTAAAAATATATTTATTTATTTATTTTTATTTCAACATTCATTTCCATAAGATTTTGAGTTACAAATTTTCTCTCCATCTCTCCTTTACCTGCCACTCCAAGATAGCAAGTATACTGAATACCTCTTCCCCCAATCTGTTCTCCCCTATGTCCTCTCCTTACTTTGTAGTAGGGCAAGATGGCCTATACCCCAGTGCCTGTATGTCTTACTTCCCAGTTGCATGTAAAAAACAATTTTTAACTTTTCTTTTTAAAACTTTGATTTTCAGATTCCTTCCCTTCTCCCCGCTTCACCCACTCCTACTGGAAAGATAAGCAATTCAATATAGGCTGTACATGTGTAGTTGTGCAAAACATTTCCATAGTAGTAATATTGTGAAAGATGAACTCTATTTCCCTCCATCCTATCCCACACCCATTTATATTTCTTCCTTTGACCCTGTCCCTTTCCAAAAGTGTTTGCTTCTAACTACCCTCTCCCCCAATCTGCCCTCCCTTCTATCATACTCCCTCTTTTCCCCCTTCCCTGCTACTTTCCTGTAGGGTAAAATACTCATTTGAGTGTTTATGTTTTTTCCTCCTTAAGCCAAATCCAATGAGAGTAAGGTTGACTCATTCCCTTTCAGCTTTCTGCTCTTCCCCTCCATTGTAACAGTTTTCTCTTGCCTCTTTTATGTGAGATAATTTACCCTAGTCTATCTCTCCCTTTCTCCTTTTCCCATTATATTCCTCTCTCACCTCTTAATTCATTTTTTAGATATCACCCCCTTCATATTCAACTCATTCTTGCACCCTCTATGTATACATGTATACACATACTTCTACCCTCATATACATACATATATACATGTGCATACATATATATTGCCTAGAAGGGATTCTTGTTGGACTAAACTAAGTGGTCACTGAAGTTCCTTTTTAACACAAAAAATCTGTGATTTTATAACTTCTTGCAAATACTGTGGAAGGAATTAATATTCTTATATGGAATTGTAGGAACAACACCTAAAATCCCTTCTATTCTGAGATGCTATGATTTTTACTAATAGAATGAGCTGCCTTGTTTGTAACTAGAAGTCTTCAAGTTTGAGGTCTAGGCTCTGAGTAAGAAAAAGATTTTAAATAAATACATCCAAATCAGGAATGGGCTGCTTCTAGAAGGAGTGAATTCTCCCTTAATAGTGGCCTTCAAGTCTGAATGGCCACTTTCAATGTGTAGGCTAGTTTACTCAAATAGTTTCTCTGTCTCTCTCTGTCTTTCTCTGTGTCTGTCTGTCTCTCTGTCTCTCTGTTAGAAGAAATGCCTCTCTGGGAGGCAGAGTGGGAAAGAAAATGCGAATGGTTATATTGGGAAATATAGGTAATAATAAAAAAGGTATAAACATTTTTAAAGGTAGGCCAGCATGAGTTAGGGTTTGAAACATCACTGTTGTTCTAACTTTAAGATTTTGAGTCAATGAATAAAAAGGTTCTTCATTCATTCATTTACTCAACAAACATTTATGAAATACCTACTATATGTACAGCACCATGCTTAGAGGAGAAGATATCATGAGATGGGAGAACCAGGAAAGGCCCCCTGCAGAAGGTGGCACTTAAGCTAAGTCTCAAAGAAAGGTAAGTAACCCGAGAGGAAGAGGTGAAAAAGGGCAGCACTATCTTCAGTCAATCAGCAAGCACTTATTAAGCAGCACTACACCAGACACTGGGGATATAAAAAAGGCAAATACACTGTTACTGTTCTCAAGGAGGTCACATTATGATGAGGGAGACATGTAAATGTCTAGGAACATTCACAATATATACAGACGGAAGGCAACCTCAGATGGAATATGAGAGTAGCTGAGGGATCCAGGCAGGAAAAACCTTCTGTGAAAAGTGGGATCTGAGCTAAGTCTTAAAAGTGGCCAGCAGAACTAACAGGTGAGGAAAAACATCCCAAGCGTGGAGGACAACCAAGGTAAAGGCACAGATCTGGAAAAAGAGTGCAGGAGCAGCACTGGAACAGCTCCATACCAGGGATCTTCCTCTCCAGGCATTGAGGCCTCTCAGTCTGCGGGGTCTGCAGAGCTGAGGAGGGATGGGGCCACTTGGAATCCAGGAGAGAGGGGTCTGCAAAATGATCCATTTATACTGTGTGATAACTAGTATAGTTAGATCACAGAGTCCATAGAAGGGACTAAATATAAGAAGCCTAAAAAAAGTAAGAAATGGTTTAGAGTGGAAGAGCTTTCAATGCCAAACAGAATACTTTATATTTGCTCTTAGAGGCAACAGAAGAGTCATTGGAGTTTAATGAACAAAGTAACACGAGCAGACTTGTGATTTAGGAAAATAACTTGAGCATCTAGCCACATGAGGGACATACTGGAGTGAAGAAAAAAACAACTCAAAAGCTATTTCAACAGTCTGAGCAAGAGACAGTGGAAGCCAGACATGTCAACTGAGGGAATCACAAGGAACTAAGGGAATTTGAAAGATGCAAGAGATGTTGTTGGTGATGAAAAAATAAGACCTGACAACTAACTGGATAGGTGAAGGAGAATGAGGAGTTAAGAATGGTTTTGAGATTGCTAATCTGGGTCTTTAGAATGATGGTAGTGCCTTCAATAGAAATGAGGAAGTCTAGAAGAGAAGTATAGGTTTAGGAGAAAATAAATTAGTTTTAACATGTTTAGTTTGAAATGTTTACAAGGCATTCCAGTTTGAAATATCCAATAAGCAGGTTGGGATACTGGACTAGAGATCATGAGAGTATGTAGGGATATATGGATGAGGGAGTCATTTGCATAGAGATTATAACTGAACCCATGTAAGCTTATGAGGGCACCAGGAGAGTGTAGGAAGGAGGGAAAAGTGGGTGCAGCACAGAATCCCATGGGCTACTGTGTCAGCAAGCACCCCGCATACCCAGCATGGCTGCTAGCACAGTTTCTTTTTTTTCTAAAGGAAAGCAACTCAAAAAGGGTTAACAATCTTACTTTAATCAATCAAACATATATCATTTACCTAGTTCAGGGGGAAAAGTCAGCACCCTGAACTTCAGAGAATACAAACAGAAGTTAAAAGAGAAAATAGTACAATTCAGCAGACAGAGATTCTAGCTGTCTGACCATCACATACCTACAAAGTTAGTTACCAGAGGGAGAAGCACCAACATCTGGGTTTTCAAAGCCAGGGGGCTCAATCCTGCCCAGAGCCTCATCTGGCCAAATCACACAACTCTTCCCAAAGTGAGCCCCAAAGCAAAACCTCACCTCAGAGGTATATATAGCCTTCTCCAGGGTCGGAGAACATCACAAGCCTTGTGACCCACTTGACTACAAAGTAACAATAGTTGTGCCTTCCTAATAAAACAAGCCTCCCACCACAGGCTCAAGGTGAGCACATGCAGCCTTTTAGGGGGCACAGTATATTTTCAAATCAGGAAACGTCCTCAAATTCAATTTAGGCTTATTAAGGGGCAGAGAAGAACTTCAAATTACCATTACCATTATAGCTACATACTTCACAGGGTGGGAGATGGATATATTTCCAGTGAAGAAGACTGAGGAAAAGCAATAAGATAAATAAGAGAGAAACCAATATAACAAGTCAGAAAAGAGTAGGGAGTATCCATGAGTAACAAGTGGTCAATAGTGTCAAGCCAAAAAAGATGAAGCCTGAGAACAGATGACCAGGTTTTGCAATTAAATGCTCTTTGGTAACTTTGGAGAAAGCAATGTCGGTGGACTGAGCAAGTAAGAAGCCAGATAATAACGGATTCAGGAAGGACCTAGAGACTTACAGTATCAATTGTAGACAACTTTTGCCAACTTTGAAAAGGAGGAGACATAGCATCATCCTGACATATAAATATTTTGTTATCAACTGATAATACTGACAACACTTTAAGGAGAGAGTTCAGTCCAATAAAGCTTTTTTAAAGGTTAGAAGAGATATGGGCATGTTTTTAGGCAGCAAGAAAAGGAAGAGACTGTTTAATTAAAGGGGAAGGAATAAAATGGTTGTGAGAGTGGTCTGGTAGAGAAAATGGGAGGGAATGGATACATGTAGAAAGGTTGACATTGATGAGGAGAAAGGCTGCCTCTTTATCTGACTAGAGTAAAGGAGAAAATCCTAATATGACATTTCCTAACCCATTATTCTAGTTCCTCTGCTGTAAGGAGGCTCCAGTTTGTCAACTTTATCCAAACTGTGACACCTAGAAGATGACACAATACTAAGTATGGTCTGGCTAGGGCAGAACACAGTAGGACTATTTTTTCCCAAGATACAATAGACAGAGAGAAAGAGAGAGAGAGATAGAGAGAGAGAGACAGACAGACAGACAGACAAATGATAGACAGATGATAGATAGAGACAGATAGATGATAGATAGATAGATAGATAGATAGATAGATAGATAGATAGATAGACAGCTATCACTTAACAAAGTTTGCATTTCCTTTTTTTAAATCATTCTTACCATATTGCTGGCTCACATTAAGCCCATTGGCAACCAAAGTCCCTTTTGAACGTTGACTTTAATTAAGCTAGGCCTCAATAATCTTGTACTCAAGCAACTAATTTCTCAAATTCATATTTTAGTATGATAATGATTGATTCAAATTTATATAGTGTTGTAGCTTAGAAGTATTCTTCCCTGAATATATAAGCTCCTTGAGTATAAAGATTGTGTCATTTCTTGTACTTGTATCCATTGCACCTAGCACACAGTGACTGGTACATAACAGGTGTTTGATAAATGCTTGTTGATTGATTGATGATCCACCACATAAAGTAAATACAACAATTATTATACCTATTTTGGAAGTGAAAAAACTCAGGCCTGGGGATGGTTATGTGATTTTCCCAAGTTCACACAGCTAGCAATTGTCAGAGAAGACTCAAATAGAGGTGCCATTAAGACCATCATTCTTTAGACTACACTTCTCTGGGTTTATAATGTGTTATACTTTATCACACACAAGTTTTCTGTTTATCCCGTCACATTTTAAGCAAGTGGCAGAGGTTAAACTTTTTTTTTTAAGGGAGTAAGGCAGGTAAACTTGGAATAAAGGACTTGCCCAAAGTCACACAGCTAGTAAGTGTTAAGTGTCTGAGGTCAAATTTGAACTCAGGTCCTCTTGACTCCAGGGCCAGGGCTCTATTCACTGAAACACCTAGCCGCTCCTAGGCTAAACCTTTTATATAATTACTTACTACAGGCACACAGCATCACTTCTTAGTGTCTCCAAAACTGTATAGTGGGAGCACTGGTATTAGAGCCAAAGACCTTTTTTCAAATCCAAGCTCTGTTAAATTATGCTTAATTACAGACAAATCACTTCACATTTCTCAGACTCAATTTCTTATTCTATAAATGGAGAATGACAAAACTTACATCATCCAGTTTTAAGGGTTATCAGAATGATTTGTAAAACTTAAAGCATATTAGATATGGAAAGAAATATTATGCTCATGTATTTTTGCTGATTTAACAGTAAAAACTGTGAGCTTTTAACATTACCTCTAATCTAATGAAATATAGCTTTTCCCTCAACCACCTAATCACCAAACAAGTTAATGCAAGATTGAGATAAATGGATGCCAGATTACATGAACTCAGGACATAAAAATGTTTAGACAATCATCCCTGGGAGTTCTGCCTTCCCCAGAAACAGTGGAAGTACATACTGAGTTTGGTTTTTCTAAACTACCTATCCATCTGTTAGGCTAATACGAGTCATGCCTTATCACAAGGTACTGATGCCAAGAGCAGCGGGCTTAGACCAGGGTATAGCAAAGGCCCATTCTGACACAAGACTCTACCCAATGGGTTATTTCTACTTACACTGGTACTATGTGATTGCTTGTATTTAATAAAAGGTATTTGGTCATTCTTGGATGATTCTCCTATATACATACATACATACATACACATGGACAAACAAGAAGTTGGGGAATGGGGAGGGATGTTAAAGGAAGAAACAAAACTTTTAGGAATTTCGCCAGCTGCCATCAAGAAACTGTATATGACATCAAATGAAAGGAACTACTAAATATAGTAGGAAGGCAACAGAGAAGCAATTCAGGAGGACATGAGTTCTGCCTCTAACAATTTATGTGATTTTTAAGAAAGTCACAAGTCCTGTGGCCTCAGTTTTCCCATAACTAAAATGAAGGGGTTTGATTTAATAATACCTCCTGAGGTCCATTTCAAATTTGAAACACTTCATTTCAGTAAGGCCTCACATTTGCAAAGAGCTTTGCAAACCTTAAAGTGTTTTCCTCTCCAACCTGTTAGGTATTACAGGTATCATCCCCAGAGTCAGTTAAGTGATTCAGAGAATTGTGCCTGGAGGCAAGAAAACCTGAATGAGAATCCAGCCTCAGACAATGACTGGTTTTATGACCCTGGGCAAGTGACTTAACCTCTGTTTGCCTCAGTTTCCCCAACTATAAAATGGAGATAAATAAGGGCACCTACCTACTAGGGTTTTTGTGGGAACAAGATGTGGTAATATTTGTAAAGGGATTCACACAGTGCCTGGCAAACAAGTAGTTAATAAATTCTTATTTCCTTCTAATTTGACACTGGAAGAAGTTGGGGCACAGAGAGGTTAGATGACTTGTCTTTGTTAGGGGGCAAATTTGAATCCACTTCTCTCGACTCCAAATCCAGTGGAGGAGATTCAGTACATTATATTCCTTCCTATCCGAAGTTCATAGGGAAGAAATTTTACATTTCTTTTTTGATATGATACAAAACAGTAAAAGTTATAATAATAATATCTACAATTTCTGTTCCCAATGTTACTATACAATTTTTTTTTAATTCTCTGAGAAGCACATACACTAGAATGGTCTAACGGCTAATAACTAGTATACATTCTGCTTTAAGAAAAAGGGAAGGAAAATGCTTGGTCAAGAGTATATATATTCACCATGATTGATCTCTTCACTGACATACCGTACTTTGATCTTCTCATGGCCTTTGAAAATTTAAGTCAGTTCAATTAAATTCAAAAAATTTGGATTTTGGATAAAATATGGATAAAATTCAATTAAATTAAAAAAAACATTACCATGTGCAAAGCATTTATCTATAATACACTCATGACCATAACAATTATTAGAGAACTGATATCCACTGAAAGAAAAACTGAGTGCTAAACAGAAACATATCATAAGGGATATACGTATTTTATAATATCACTTTGCTTTGATAATTCTGTGAGTCATCCCCTGAGATAATGGGGAGAACACCAAGTTGGCACATAAGGGGATATAGGAGGTGGGCAGGACTTGGGAATCAGAGTCCTAAGGGCAAGAAAGAATAAATTCTGCTTAATTGAGCCAACATATGCTGAGCATCTACTTAATGAAAGAAACTGAAAGGCACCTCTTCAATAACCAGATTAATATCTTGTACAAATGAATGACTCATCTAGGAAATCTGGACCATTCTGAGTTCAAATGAAATACAATATAGGAATTAGAGGTAGAAGGTACAGAATTAGAGGTAGAAGGCACTATATAAGTCAGAGTCCAACCCTCTCATTTACAGAAGAGGGGGCTAAGGTCCCAAAATGTTGACTGATTTGCCCATCATCGTACAGCTTAATAAATGGGAGAGATGGAATGTAACCAGGTCATTTGACCCACAAATCAGCACATTTTGCTCTACAAAAGGATGTTTTAAAAAGAAAACAATCAGCTTCAAAGAGTATAATTTTAGTAATGTTCCTGTCTGTTTAAATTGTTTTTCATTTCAAAAAAGAAGTGTTTCAACTGTGAGATCAACTATACTTAAATGAACTATGTGATGTTCTCCAGGATTCGCTAGTGCCAGCTACTACTGATTGATGCCCAAGGCTGAATCAACCTTAAACAAATAGATTCAGACAGCAGTTATTTTTTAATGAAGGACTAAAGTGAAAAACATCAACTACTGTTTAGATTTGGCTGCCAGGGACACATACCAAGTAAGACAAGACCCCTACAATTCCTCCCCAATATAAGCAAATTTAAGTACATTTCAACTATAATTAAATCATTACAACTACTTAAATACAAAATTAACAAAGAAATCAGTAAGTTAGGACTGACCTGGACCTTAGAGATCATTTAACTCAACCTTCTCATTTTTTAGATGAGAAAATTGGGAACCAAAGTGTAGCATGTTCCATTTTTGGAGTCACTTTTCAGGAAGAATAGTGAAAAGAAGGTGTCCAGGACAATGGAAGAACTAGAGATGAGATACCATATGGGAATCAAAGGAAGTAAATGGGAGTATTAAGCACGAGAAGAGAAGACTTAGGGATACATATGACAGTCAACTTTTTGAAAGTCTGTCACATGGAAAAATGATGTATTCAGATATCTCCAAAGGATAGAACTAGGATAAATGGGTGGAAATTGCTGAAATTATGATTTCAGCTTAACATAAGAAAAATCTTCCTAATAATTAGAGCTGTCTGAAAGTAGAATGGAAAAAGGAAAAGTAAGATCTCTCTCACTGGTGATTTTCAACTAAAGACAGGATAAGCCTCTTGTGAGTGATAGTATAAAACAGATCTCATGCTTAATTTAGTTAGGCTAAATATCTTCTGAGGCCCTTTTCAACTTAGAATCTGTAAGGGGGGAAGTGATCTGCCTAAATTTAAATTAAAAAGAGCCTTCTGAATTACCACTATGGAAATGTTTGATTTTTACCTAAAAGGTTAAACCAAAGGAGTCAAGAGAAAGAATTACTACATCGTCAAAAGAAATAAATCACAGATTTAGAGCTAGAAGGAACCTTAAGAGTTATGTAATCCAACTCTCTCATTTTACATGTAGAAAAACTGTGGTTTTCCCACAGTCAAAATGTAGCACCAAAGTAATCATGCTTTGTTCCTGACAGATGTGCCTTTAAAAAAATTTCTAGAAGAAAGGTCAGGTATAGAATTATGACCTTGCCTTCTTAGTTAAACCTTTTGGTCTGGATCAAATAAAGTTGCATACTAAGACAAAGGAAATCATGGAGTATCTCATTACAAAGTACGCAATTATCACACACAGAGCTCCAAGGTCCACACTGACAGAGAGGTTGGGGGAAAGAGGGCAGAGAAAGATTTAATGGGGGAATGGGGAACTCTGCCTGCTTTTATTATCAAGTTGTGGTGGCTATGACTAAAAAGTTATCACTCTGTTCTTATCCTAAAGAGATTCTAGTCACTATACTTTGAGACTGAAGATAAGATGGCAAATGTATCCCTGAAGAGATGGACCTAGGAGAATGAGAATAAGCACTCTGCAGTTACTTGAGCAAATTCAGTTGACACTGCATGTTCGGCAGTGACTATGAGAACAGCAGAGCAAGATACCCAACAGCAGATAAGCAGCTCATCAAGGGGAACTACTTGCACTACAGATATTAGAAGAGAAGCTGAGACCAGAGCACATTGCTCAGAAAAAGTCAAGTGAGAACAGCCTGACCCCACTAAGAAGACATTTTAATTCTATACCATCAAAGACGTGGCCTAACCTGGACCTTATTCCCTGACCCAAGAGCAGGTACCTGGCACCTGTTGATATGTATGCCCCTTTGTATGATTCCTATGTACACAGATTCTATAATGGTATATTTATGGTATATTTTACATTTATTTTTTGGTAAATTTGGTAAATATGGTAAAAATCCCAAAACATTTTGGTAAATAAAATATGGTATATTTTATATTTATGGTATATTATATATTTATAATGGTATATTTATAAGAGAGTGTGACCTCAGTGACCATAGGTCTTTTGTGAGTTTTCTTGCTATGTTATTTCATACTTTCACCTTCCCTATGACTGGCTAGAGAAAAACATGTGGCATCTTATAAGCTACAGTTTTCAATGGATGTGGCCCACAGAGAACTCTGAACATGGAGTACCTATTTTGTCAATCTAACGTGAGAAAGGGCTGTCTTGGGTATTACATGAAGATGAGACTGAAGGCCAAAGAGGTATGATATAAAAAAAATAACAGGTTGACACATGATAGAGAAATGGAAATGGAATTCATAATTCCAGAAATTGCAATGGCCAGTATACCAGTCATCCTCATCTCATCTACAATTTACAATTAGTCGTGCATAAAAAGCCCATGGTATTAATTAAAGTGTATTTCACTTTGCCTCAAAATAATTTATTCTGCATTTGCATGTCACTCTCAAACTATAAAAATATTCAAATCTGAACCATAAGTCCATTCTGGCCATGTCAACGTGGGATCATTAGATGGACTCTATTATAGAATATTTTAATGTGCCTACAAAAAACTACCACTATTGAAGATGACGGCAATACATATTTACACTGTACTTTAAGGCTTAGCATTTTTCCTACAGCAATCCTGTGACACAGCTCATAGGTCCATAAGATTTGGAGCTTAAAGCAACCCTAGAGAAAATTAGAAAAACCCCACTTCAAAGTTACACTGGTGCTAAACAGCACAGCTAGTATTTGAACCTAGATGCTTCAACTCCAGGCCTCTTTATTCTAAACTACACAGAATTATTAATTCCATTTTGCAAAGGAGCTGAGGTTCAGAAGTTCAGTGATCTGTGATTCAACCAGCAAAGGTTTAGTTCAATTAAATGAATATTTGTTAAGCAAATATATGTATACAGTACCATAGTAGGAACTCAGGACAAAAGATACAAATGAAATTGACCTTGCCCTTGAAGAGCTTATATTCCATCTCCTTCATTAGTCACTTGAAATTGTTCTTTCTAAAGTTACCAATGACTTAAGTTTCAAATCCAATGCCTCTATCCCAATCCACACATTTCTTGGCTTCCCTACACCATTTGACACTGTTAACTACTCCCTCCCTCTGCATGCTGTCTTCTCCCCGGGGTTTTCATGACACACTTTTCTCCTGGATCTCTTCCTATCTCTCTCATTGTTCCTTCTTAGGTTCTATGGATTCTTTTCTGGATCATCATCCATGTCCCACACCTATGCATGGGCATATCCCAAGACTCTGTCAGGGTCTTTCTTCTCTGCATTTCCTACACTTCACTAAGGAATCTTGTCATTTATCAGTTCAACTATCAGCTCTTCACAGAAGTCTCCCAGATCTCTAATATCCAACTTTTCCTGAGCCCCAGTCCTACATAATATTGGACATCTCTAAATGGATTTCTCATAGACATCTTAAATTAATCGTGTCTAAAACAAAATTCATAATCTTTTCATGAAAAAATCCTCCCCTTTTCCTAACTTCCCTATTTCCATTGAGGACATCACTATCTTTCCAGTCACCTAGGTCTGCGACCTCAGAATCATCCTCAAGCCTTACCTTGAGGTAAGGCACCTTACCTTACCTCACCCCTCATATCCAAACAATTTTTCAGATCTTGTTGATTTTGCATCTATAATATGTCTTGCATCAATCTCCTTCTCACCACCCACATAGCTACCACTCTGGTTAAGGCCCTCCTCTCACCCAGACTACTGAAAGAACCTCCTAAATGATCTCCATGCATCTATTACTCTCCTCTCCAACTACTACTAAAATGATATTCCTAAAGCATAGGTCTGACTATATACTCCCCTGCTCAAGAAGATTCAGACTTTCTCTTACTCTAGGGCAAGAGTTCTTAACTTTTTTGTGTCATGAATACCTTGGGCAGTCTGGCGAAGCCTACAGAGAGCTCTCCTTAAAATGTTTTTAAATGCATAAAATAAAACACAGAGAATAACAAAGGAAGCCAATCATATTGAAACACACCTATCAAAACAAAACAAAAAACAAGTTTATAGACCCCTACTTAGGATAAAATACAAACTCGTCTGCTATTTAAAGATCTTAACAATCTGGCTCCATCTATCTTTTCACGCTTATTGGCTTCTACTCTCCACATACAGGTCCAGCCTACTTGTCTTACTTAGTACTCATATAATCATACATTTAGAGCTACAGGGAACCTGAAAGGTCATCAAGTCCAATCTCCTTATTTTACAAGTAAGGAAACTGAGGCTGAGACAACTTAAGTGATTTGCCCAGGGTCACTCTGCTAGTAAGTATCTGAGGCACATGCAAAACCAGGTCTTCTTAGCTCCAGGCTCATTGCTCAATCCTCTACAATGCTGCCCATACATGATAATGCATAGGCTGTCCCCCTTGCCCAGGATGTACAACCAGCATCATACTTGCAATGGATTTCCCAACTAGCACAGTCTTGGAAAGACATATATTTTGCACTTAGTTTTCTGTAACTATGTTGCTTCATTTCCCCTCACCCCACCCTACAGAATGAAAACTCCAGGAGTACAGGGATTGTTTTATTTTGTGTCTTATCTCCAGGACTGAGGCATAGTACTTGGTATATTTTGTTTTGTTTTGTTTTGTTTTTTCCCCCAGATCAGATCTGTGATTTCATTGGCACAAGAAACTCCCATGGAGAATCTAAAAACATAGATTGGCATCTACTCTGCAATTTATAGTCATGAAGAGGTGTCTGGAAACACTGAGCTGTTAAGTGACTTGCTCACTTAACCAAGCCAATGTGGGTCACAGGGAGGAAGGACTTGAACCCAGTGTTTCTTAAATCCATGGTCCACTCTAGCTACATATCCTCTCATATAACAGTCAAGTAAGTTAAGACGTCTTGTTATTGTTAAACAAAGCGGGGGGGGGGGGCCCCACAAAGCTGGAGGCATGAATGGGGAAAAGGAGAAAAGCAGACATCTCCCTCTAGTGTATGAGGACTTTGTAATCATACATGTGGATATTATTAATATTTCCATCCAAGATGGTTATATTTTGTTAAGTGTTATGATTATTTAGAAATTCATTTATGTAGAACATATTCCCTAACACCAAACAAGTATGGCTTTTACAGTATAAGGTGGAAATTTATGATCTGCTTGGGACTTTTTGACTGTAGAAAATGAAATCATCAAGATGCTCTTCAAGTTTTATGTAGTTATCAGATTCCAGGAGACAGAATCAAAGTTTCTATTTTGTGTTCTAATTGCTTTGACACATAATTAGCTGTGACTAATTAAATCTGAAGGGATAGACAGATAGGCAGATAGATAGATAGATAGATAGAGAGAGAGAGAGAGAGAGACAGACAGACAGACAGACAGATATACAGACAGACAGACGGCTAAATTAATATTAACAAAAGACTATACCAAGACTGGGTATGAGGAGTGAGTGTATATATTAATACATATATAGGTATACTTAATAGCATCTTGTGACCTTTGCAACTTAATAGTTTTCTGTAACATTAACAGTAACTTATTTCAATGCTCAAGTTTGTGCTAACAAATTATTCTGATTATATCTATAATTTAATACTGATAATAGTCACTGAAAACTTTAACATTGTTGACCTTCCACTCTTTTCCAAACTGTTATTATTTGCTTTGAACTGAAGAGGTTCTTTAAACTGCAACTTTCATGAACAGGAAGAATAGGAAGCAGGCTCTTACCTCATCCTAAACACTTGTGGATTCCAATATCAATCAAAAAGAAGGTATCCAAAAAGAAACAGATAGACAAACAGACTAAGTGAAGATGAAGAAGTTGGAAGGGATGGTGCACAACTTTAGGAAAATACAGTAAAGCACCATGACTCTGGTATTTTCTTTTCCTTGTTCCACAGAGACTTGCTTGAAATTTCCCTCATCATCCATTCAATTCCATTCCATTCCTATCACTTAAGAGTCTAAAAAGTGTAAAAAGAAACCCACTCCAGCAGCAGTATGTAAGACAGGTTGGTCTGGGGCAGAAGAGAGGCAGAAAGAGCAGGTTTTAAGCCTAGGTAATGAGAAGAAAGGGCATGCCATTCACAGAAAGTGAGGAGCAACAGCGATTGTGGAAGAGAGAGTTAGCCTAGTAAACAAATTATACAGAAAATGTTTACCAAATTAAGCAAATTAGTATAAAGTGTTTTTAAAATATCCACTTCCAAGTAAACACCAGCCAGTTTTTATATTTTACTCTGCTCCATCCCCAGCCAGTTCAGTTCTATTGGCATTCAATAAATTACATCTACTGAAAAAAAAGGTAAATGTGAGTAAATAATAAGAAGTTGATAAATATTTGCTGAAATGTTACCTGTTCTCGAACTCAACTCAGATCCCAACTTTCCCAGGTATCTTTTGGATCACAACTGCTTGTCTGTCCCTAGTCCTTCCCACCCCACTGCCACAATGATAAGAGCCATTTTTTCTCACATTTTAATGACACATTTTGTAACTTGCTATCTAATATACTTAGCATTGCCAGGGGGTTCATCATGAATTAATGGATCAACCTGATGAGTTTACAAGCAAGGTGAAACTTTATTTGGAATTTTTAAATCTACCTATGATGGGTGTGGGTGTGTCCATTTGAGAATACTTTCCAATGCATTCCTACTTCTATGAGGATGACTGATTGCGGTAGGTTCAGACTATTATGGGTCAGAATGATCCCTCTGAACTTGGTCTAAAAAAGAGAACCACAAAGCTACAGCGGTGAGTCAAAGACAGCCAAAATGAGAATTGAACAGATACCAAAACAAACTCTAAGAAGATAGCTAGATCCAGGAAAGGAGAGTAGAAAAGGAAAAGTCTATATATCCCAAAAGCCTTCCCCTTAGGCTATTAATGGCAGTCTTAGATTGTCACATTACAGTTGTACATGCTCTCACTTACATAAGGGACACGGAATGTTCCCAGTCCTCAATCAGATTCCTGTTTATAGTCATGGACAGGCCACTGCAAAATTTTCAGTCCAAAAGATGGCAACCATAATGAGAGGAACAATAGGGTCAAGTGATGGAAGTGCCTGAACCCCAGCCTTCTGGGGAAGTGTCAGTGGGTCACAGATTGAGATTCATTCTAGCATGTGACTCCAAAGTTAGAGAAGTAGTAAGGGACTGATTTAAAATGGAGCAAATAACTAGAATCCGTCTTCAACTACTTCCATGAGTATTTCATATTTATATTTCATATAAATTGCTCTTTCGCCACTCTAAGTTCATTTCTTTAGTCTGAAAGTGAGGGGTAAGGAAGAAAAAGTTCAAATCTTTAGAGTAGTATCATAGGCAAGAAACCTGTATGAGTCCCAAGGATGAAAATGGAACTCACTAGAATCTCCTGAGCTCTAAGTTAGTTTGCCTTCCACAGGGAGTCCAAATGAAGATAGGGCTAGAAATCAAGAGGACTTATCTCTGGGGAAAAGGTGGGTCAAATTAGAAAAAGAATTATATCTAGAGACTTCTATGCATCCTTTGGATCATTTTGCCCTAAGAGGTAGAATAAAAGTTGTCCTGAACGTGAAATACACTATTATCTTGGATATCCACATGCAAACTGGGGACACTTTACCTATATTTGGGGAAACCTAGACAACAAAGCTATATTTCGAAGTTTATGGCAGAAACTACAAGAAAGGACAAAATGAGCCAAAAATATGTGATGTGGAGGTGGAGGTAGAGGGGAAAGACTGGAGAAAAAGAAAGACAGGAGGATAAAGAATCACCTAAAAGTGAGTCCAATTAATCTCAACAAAAACCTGCAGCATTAGCCCATGGGTTACACATACAACATATGTAGCTATCTGTACTGGTATCTCATTCTCCCAACTCAACTACGAGCTCTTTGAGGAAAGGAATCATGCTAACGAGTGGCATAATTCACCTGGTATGCACCCAATTTGTTGTTGTCACCCCAACTAAACAGTAGGCTTGCAAAGGGCAAGGTAGATTTCCTAAACACCTAAATATGCACTCAAGCATTGGGTAAAAATATGGTGCTAACAGGAGTAGAGAAAGTGAGGAGTTTAGAATACGTTTATCTAAAATGCATTATTCTTGTTCATGTTTGTCAATAATGGGAGTATGAAAAATCCAGAGTTCCAAAGCACTGTTAAACTCAACAAAACTAAAAGAAAGGTGATAGTTAGATGGTAAGGAACATTGCTGTATTCCTACAACTTAAATTTTTATATTGTCTCTGCTGCCCTCCCCTGCTCAAATACTCAGTCTCACACATCTTTTCAGCTTAAGATTTTATTTTCACAGTTTCTTCTATTTTGCAGTCCATTTATTAATGCTGACAGTTTTTTGCTACTGTAGAACATAAATGACAGGAATTAGTCCCTTCTGTATATTTTGGAAGCAGATGGTTTATTTGCATGCATTTAATTTCATAAGAAAATTTATTATATCTTGGGACTTGAATAAAATAAGAATGACTGCTTTAATTTTTCATTTAAAATGCATTTGCTTGAAAATGACAACAACTTTATAGATTTTTACATACATACATCCATATACAAGGATCAAGGCAGCATGGTTCAGTGGAAAATATGAGGGAGATCAGGACTGTGGACTCTAACTTGCTTAAGAGATTTGCCTAAGTCTCTACCGAACCTTGGGTTTCTGCCTCCTTATCTATAAAATGAAAGGATTGTACTAGATATCTGCTAAAGATCTTTCCATCTCTAATATTATCAGTCAAGAAGCATTCATTAAATGTTTACTATCCATATCAGGCACTATTCCAAGCACTGGAGATAGAAAGAATGGCAAAGGGAGAACACAAGCAGCTCTCATTCTAATGAGGGGGATACGTGCAAAAAATGAGGTATGGACAAGTTCTAGACAGAGTAAAAGGAAGGCAATGTAAGTGGGAAAGGCATCAGCAATTAGAGGGACTGAGAATAGCCTCGTGCAGATGGTGAGAATTGAGCCGAGTCTTGAAAACAACTGGGAAATTAAGAGATGGAAAAGTGGAAGAGCTCTCCAGGCATGGGGAAGAGCCAGGGGAAGAGCACTGAGATAGGAAAGGAGCACCATGATCAAGGAATTGCAGTTAGGCCATTCTTGCTGGACTGTATAATGTATGGAAGAGAATAAAGTTTAAGAAAACCTTAAAAGTAGGAAGGAGGACATGTTATAAAAAGCTTTAGTGTCAAAAAGAAAAGTTTACATTTGATCGTAGAAACAAGATAGAACTACAGGAGCTTGTTGAGTAGGATGCTTATTCTAGGAAAAAAATGACCTTGGCAGCTAAGTGGAGGATGGATTACACTAGAAAGAGACTCAAAGAATGAGATGAGTTAAAAGGTGATTGCAATTTGGAGAATAATCGGGTGATGAGGGACAAAACTCAGGTTGTGGTCGTGTGAGTAAAGTAGAATTACAAGAAAGATGTTATGAAGGTTGAAATGAAAAGAAATGGCAACAGACTGAACAGAGAAGGTGAACCTGAGTGAGATCAGTACAATATCAAGGTTTTTAGTCTGGGATAGCCACTTTGAGATGGTCAAAAGACAAGTTATAAGTCCCAATCTCTCTATGTCTCAAGTGTCTTATCTATAAAACAGAGATGAACAATGCCTAGCTAACTTCCCTCATGGAGTGAAGATCAAATATGATCTTTTTTTTTTTAATGGATTAAAATCCTGGCTCTGCCATCTACTACCTGTTTGACCCCATAGGCAAGTCATTTAATCTCTCTTAAGATTCAGTTTCTACATCTGTAAAATGAGAAGAGGAAGTGAAATCACTTGTAGCTCTGTCTTTATGAGCCCATAATGTTCTATAAGCATAATGTACTACAGAATTACAGAACTTTAGAGTGAAAAGGAAGTATAACAATGATTTAGCACAACCCAAACCCCATAATGATGCACCCAACAAATGGTCATCTAGTCACTACTTTAAAGACCCCAGGAAGAGGGAACCAACTACCACTGGAGGAGGCACATGTCTTCTCAAAAGAAGGTAAGACAGCAAAAGGCAGGCCTCCAGTATGTTGGATGGATCCGTCTAAGCAAATTTACACAAAAATGTGGACAAGAATCACACAGGATGAAGTGTAGAGGTGTCACAACTTGCACCAGTGAATGAGGTACTTGAAGTAAGGAATGACACAGCTTAAATGAATGTCAGAGAGCATTTCAGCAAGGGAAAATAATTAGAAAAAAAGGCAATAAGGCAGGAATGCATGTGATAAGAGAGGAAGAAATGACCAGGGAATCATACAATGGAAGAGAAAATCTAACTTAGAAAGAGTCAAGGAGGCCAACTAGCCTTATCATCATTACCAATAGACCTCACATCCCATAAAGCAGAAATCCCTTCAACAACATCCTTAACAAGTCTAATATCTGCTTAAATGTACCTACTCACTGTGTTTCTGAAACACTTCTAGCCTCTTAATTCCTCAGATTGGGGTGGGGTGTTACTGTAACTTACACGACAATTTTCTGACTTTTTTGTATTTCTCTAATCAACTTTAAAATAAAAAAATATACATGCAGGCATTAACACTGAATGGCAACTAGTCAACAACCTCTTCCCAATCTTTATGAAGCAACCTAGTAAAATGGGGGGTTAGGGTTGGGAATGGACCTTGAAGTCTAAGTTTAAACATCTCTGACACAAGTCACTAAATCTCTCCAAGACTGAGTTTCCTCATTTATAAAAAACAGAGATAATAGCACTTGTACTTCTTATCCCAAGGTAGGTTAATGACCTACCCAGGATCATGCGGCTCTAGTATATATTTGAGGCAGAATTTGAATCCAGTTCTTGTATGTCCTCTGAGGATAATGATATCTGCCCTATCTACCATGCTATAAAGTAGTGTTTCTAGCTCTAATATAGCCTTGCAGAACATACTAAAACTTAGAGATGACAAATGGCTTCAGAAAAGTCCTCTACACATTACTCAAAATACTGTTGCTGGTAGTAGTATACAGTCTAACCATCTTGATTGCTTCACAATATTTTCACTTTTGGATGACCATATTCATAGGGGAAAAAGAAAGGGGCTTTGTATTACAGAATTACAGAACTTTAGAGCTTTGAAGGCTACAACAAAAAAATACAGATAAAGATTCCAATGATAATTTGGGAAGTGCGTGATTAGTGACTACTATATACCAAATACTGGGCTTCCACTTGAAAGTGAAAGAAAGATTAGACTCATTCAGCATCACACTAAGTGGCACAACAAGCATCATGAACTGGAAGTTACAAGGAGGCAGAGCACTACTAAAGACAAAAGAACTTCCCAATAATTACGACTATTCTAATCATGGAAAACTGTCTCGTAAGGTAAGGAGCTCTCTGTCACTGAAAGTACTTAAGCAGTGGTTCAACTACCACTTTTCTGGCATGCTGCAGAGATTCATGGATAGGCAGGAAGCTGGAATACAGAGCATCTCAGGTAGCTGCTAAGGCTTTAGTGTGCTATAAGCCCTAATTTTATGAGTTTGGTGAGAGAAAATGAGACATTTATCAACCAATAAATATTTATTACGTGCCCACTATGTTCCAGGCACTGTGATAAGAGCTGCATTATGCTAGAGTACACACCTCTTGGTGTCACTGTCCTCTCCAGAAAGAATATAGAATTGGGTGGATTTTGATTTTTGACTTGACATGGTACTTTTTACATGCAAAATATACTATATATCTTTAAGTATTATGCTTATTTTGTGACAAAAAGTCAAATGGTTAGTTTAAAAGGTAGCACTGTCTGGCAAATTCACTGACAACAATAGGGCATGATGATCTTAGCTTCTGTATATTTTTGCTTCTGAACAACAAGCAAGTGGAAATTATCTGTGCTCTTCTACTGAGAACTAAGGGCGTGGGATCTGGCCATTAAATCAATTTGGTTTGTTAGAGGTTTCTAATAATGTAATGTGAGAAATGCAAGCCAGCACACCTTTGGTGGTGAGAATTTTTGATGTGACTTCTAGTTTCTCCAAAGGTTCAGTTCCAATGTTTTCCAATTTGATGTCAAGTTGCTGGGTCTCTCCATTATAAAGCTGGACCGACACATTAGTGGAGATTTCATCCCCAGAAGCAGGCTGCAAAGTGCGGGCTGACCTAAAACACAGCAATAAAACAAAAGACTAACTCAGCATTTTAAAAATTATTCATATCAAAACACACTACAGACATTGTAAAATGTGAAGGGAAATTATGATCCATGAAAAAAGACTTTAGGCTCCAACCAATCAACAGAAGAATAAAAAATATGAAACTACCCTTAATCCATATGTCCTTAAAATACAGTTAACTCATCAAAATCAAATTATATTTAAATGCTATACCAACCAAATTCTGAAGGGGATAAAATATGGAATTTTATAAAATAATAAAATTCATTTAGAAAAACACATTAAGAGAAAAAATTAAAAGAAGTAGGGATAAAGAGGAAATAGCAGTGCCAGACCTCAAACTAGTATTATAAAGTAGCATTAATCAAAATTATCCATATTGGTTAAAATATAGAGATATAGAAGGTAGATCAATGGAAGAGACTAGACAAAAAAGAATCAGAAATAAGAGAACTCAATAACCCAGTGTTTCATAAAATGGAAAATATAAATTATTAAGAAAAACTCTATCTGATAAAAACTGCTAGGAAAATTGGAAAGCAGTCTGATAAAAATTAAACTCAGACCAATATTCTGAAATACATTCTAAATGGACATATGACCTTAATATTAAGGATCTTACTATTTAAAACTTTCAGATCATATGCTTCCCGCAGTTATGGGCAGGAGATGTATTCTCAACCAAAGAAGAGACAGAGGCAATTACAAAAAATAAAAGAGGTAACTTTAATTACTTGAAAGTAAAAAGCTTCTTCACAGACAAAGTAACACACCTAAGATGAGAAGGAAAGTAGTTGAATGGGAAAAAGAGAACCTTTGCTTAAAATTTCTCTGATAAGAGATTCATATCCAAGATACATAAACAACACACACACATACACATACACACACACACACACACACACACACGCTAATAGACATTTCCTAATAGATTTGTGTTCAAGGGATGAAACAGTCCTCAAACGAAGAACTGAAAACATTTATAACCACATGAAAGATTGCTCTAAATCACTAATAAGACAATAATAAAACCACCCTGAGGTTTTACCTCAGACTCTGTAAACCGGCAAAAATGACTCCCCACACTGGCAATTTTGGAAGGTTTATGGAATGATAGCAAACTAATATATTGTTGTTGGGACTATAAAATAATATGATTATTCTTAAAGTAATGTGTAATTATGCAAATAATATGACTAAAATATATATATACCCTTTGAACCAAAAATTCCTTTACTATGCTTATACCTCAAGGAAGCCATCAATAATAAGAAGTATCTTTATATTCCAAAAAATATATATAGAAGCACTTTTTGCAATATCTAAGAATTGGAAACAAAGCAGCTACCTATCAATTAGGCAATGGATAAACAAACTGTGGTATATGAATGTAACAGAATATTACTATGCTATGAGAAATGACAGATGTGATGAATATAGAAAAACACGGAAAGCCCTGTATGAAGTGATGCAGAGTGAAGTAACAGACCCAAGAAGATAATACAGAGAGCAAACACAACAATATAAATTGAAAGAATGCATCAAAAAATATTTTAAAAATCCACGTAACAAAATGATAAAGATCAAGCAAGACTGAAATAAAGGGTTATGAGAGGATGTGGCCAAACCATCCCATCTCATCCAAACCATGCGGACAAGTCCACAGTTGTTACATATTGTACACGTTTTGGAGCTTTTTCAACATTATTGATCAGTTATGTAGTTTTTGTTTTTTCTTTCCCTAAAAAATACCATTTATTATATGGAATGGTTCTCTGGGAGGAAAAAAGGGAAGAATACCTGAGATAACTATGATAATACAATAAAGAGAAGATATAAATGAAAAACTTACTTATATAAAGGGGAAAAAATTCTATTAACTTAGAGTTTCCAGTATCTGTTCTAGACTCGGGATAGAGAAGAAATGAGTTCAGGACTTGGCTATGCAAAAGACTAGCTGTGTGACCACAGACAAGGCGCTTGAAGCACTCTGAGACTGACTCTTAGTTAACTGAAGTCCTCTGAGGGGTATAATACACAGGATTTTTTAAGGAAAGTCCAATGCAAATGTGCTACTGTGGCTATTGCTCTCACCATTACAACTGCCCTTCTTAGTCTATATTCTAGACAAAATGAACATCCCTAGCCTGCCCTCTGTAGTTTGAATGCCTTTGATCACCGTCTCCTATGTCTGAGATGGACTCTTCTCAACTTTGAATCCTGAAATCTTTCCCTTCCTTCCAGGCCTAACTTACGTGTCTTTTCCTCAAATAAAACTTCCTTGATCCCACAAACTAGATCTAATCTCTTCCTTTTGGTTTCTTTCATAGCACTTTCTTTAGACTCTTCCATGAAATTACACATTCTTATCATCTCGACTTATCAGACTGTAAGATACTTCAAGGTAGGTATTATGTCCTATCCATCTTTGTGTCACCAACACCTGGCATAAGAGCTTATAAGGAAGATAGTTCTAAATGTTAGTCAAAATGAATTGTTGTCTATTTTAATACTTCAATGGATGCGTGATTTCTTTGGGTCAGGTAACTCCTACAAAACACAATCCATTTCTTCTAATCCTGCACAGTTCCTGTTTGTGTCTTTCATAAATCCTCTATAAAGAATCTGTTCAACATGCAGAAACTTTCTTCCAACTTTTAATATTTCACAGACACCAGTGAAACACAGTAATTGCTCATCTGTTATCCCTCCCTTTAGAGACTTATACAATATCTCAAAAAAAAAACTATCATAAACTCAAAAGCACCTTTATAATTGGAAGAGGAGAAAAAAGACACATGTAAACTAAAACTCAGGTGCTAATTTATTATAGCAATAACCATGAAACACTTATATAAGCCACTATACATAAGAGTAAAAATTAAGGACATGTATGACAAACTCTATATGCCACTTATAAAAAATATTAGGAAAGTCTATAGCCATTGGGTATGATAAACTCAACCAAAGCATGAAAGGGAATTCACAATTCCTAACATATGACCTCTTGGCAGTGGGTCAGTAATATCATCTTTCACGTACAAAGGCTGACACATTGGTTATATATAAAAGATTGCCATCATTAACTTTAAAAAAAATACATAAGGGACTTTTTTCCCAAAATACTGCTCAAGAATCTCTGTTCTAAGTATAAAAAAAAAAGGGCTAACTGTAAAGTAAATTTCATTTTAAGTATACTTAGCACTTTCTCTCATAGTTATACATTTGAGAAGACTAATTTGCTTCCATATGATGGATAAGGGTTGACTCAAGAAGGTCATGTTCTTGATTTCTAATAGGGATAAATAATAGACCGGTGATTTCACAAATATACAGAACTCCCAAAGGAGAAAGCTCCCTCTGAAGATATAAGCTGGCACTTTCTCTGCACTTAAAGAATTGCCAAAAAAAAAAAAAAAAAGAAATTTTTTAATTGCCTAAAATACTGACAGGTCAAATGATTTGCCAACAGTCATAGAACCGGAAGGTGTCAAAGCTCATCCTGGATCCTTGGCCAGATTTGTATTCACTACAACATGTAGTGAATTTATGAGTTTAAATACTACTGTACAAGAGGACCTCCAATTAACTTTCTCTTTCTTATTACAAGCAATTGTACTCATTTTGGTAAATTGGTGAGTATGTCTCACAATTGATACCAGGATATATCTAAATGTAACAAAGTCCCTATTCCAAATCTGAATAAAGTAGAATCACAAACCTTTAGAGTAGGAAGGGGTCCTGAAGATCCTCATGTCCAATCCTCTCAACTGACAGATAGGAAAACTGAAGTCCAGAAAAATCAATTGATTTATTCAAGGTCACACAGGGCATTAGGGGCAGAATCAAGACTAGGACCTAGGTCTCCAGACTTTTTCTAATATACTTCCTCTAACACTGGCCCAAGGTTGCTTTTCCCTAGGCAAAAAGAAACACCAATCCACATTCTCGTTTTTTTGGAAAACTTTCACATTTATCAGGTTTCAAAGAAGCGGCATGGAGTGGTCAAAAGAAAACTAGATTTCGAGCTAAAAGATACTTAAATACAAATATCTCCTCCAACACTTAGTTTTGGCTCGTTGGTCAAATCACTAACTCTCAGAACTCCAGTTTCCTCTTCAATAACATGAGGTTAATAATACCTAAAGTTTCTACTCTACATTATCATTCTAATAATACAAAGCAAATAATGTACTTGAGCAACATTTTTAAAATGTCAGTTATTGTTCTTATTAGCCTCACCAAGAAATACTGCTTATGAAAAATCTTCACTAGGGATGATACTTTAAAAGGCAAAATTCTGAGGGGGGAGAGGACTAGAATGAGAGGAGACAGGGAGAGACAACATGGGATTAATCATCCCATAGAGAAGAGGCAAGGGATAACTATTACAATGTGACTTTCAGTTACTCTCAT
>CM053594.1:73877701-73895840 GCA_028646575.1 Pseudocheirus occidentalis | reverse complement strand
TAGGAGAGCAGAGCAGGGGAGGGGCTTTACAGTGGGATTGCTGTTATGGGGTTGGGGCAGGAGCAAGATGGGGAGAAAATGTGTAATTCAAAAAATGTAATGAAAATGAATAATGTAATCAAGAAAACAAATAAAAACTAAATTTTAAAAAATAAATAAATAAATAAAAGAAAAAAAAAACAAAAAAAAAAGAAAAATCTCCACTGTGTTATAAATTCTAATGTATCTAATTTTAAAAGAAGTAATTCCATGTCTCAGAGAAAAAAAGCAACTTTGATATATAGATCTGATAATCACATTTACACATACATATAATAAACATTCTTCCTCTGTATAATGAAGAGGGTGGACTAAATACAAAATCTGTTCTACCAGTGAAGTTGCATGAATAAGCATATTTTGTAACATAAAATTATGCTAGTTGTTATAGATAAAGAACCATAAAGACAAAGTTCCTCTTCTCTGGGAGCTTAATAAATTCAGAAGATCTATTCAAACATAAAGCTTATTATCCAAAACTCTTTGTTACTGTTACTGATTCTATTTAATTTAATTCCAGCCACAATCTCTTCACTGAATTCCATTCCAAAATTTCTAAATACCTGTTAAATGGCTCCACTAGGATGTCCCACTGGCACATCAAACTCAAAATCTTCAAAATTAAACTCATTGTTCCTTTCCCAAAACCTCCCCCCACACATACACACAGACATTTTGTTGATGAAAGCAATCACAGAAATTAGACTGCTCTAGCTACCTCCCATATATTTTGGTATGTTGTTCCCTTGTTGTAATTTTCTTTAATGAATTTTCTATTTCTGTAATTTATTATTTCATCAATTCTTTATTATTAAATCATTTAGTTTACACTAATTTTAATCCTTTTCCCCCCAAAATGCCCCTTGTGGAATATATTTACTTCACTGTGCTCAACAATGAGTATGTTTAGTATTTATGCTTTTATACATTTGTTTTTAAGGATTTTATCTCACAATACATGTCAATTTTTGTAAAGATTTCATGCACATTAAAGAACTATGCAAACTCCTTTCTGTTCCCATTCAGTAATAACCACCTTTCTAATCTCTACTTTTTTTATAAAGTTCTATTCAGATTATTAACTTCTCTGCTCATCTTTTTGCTGTATTTGTCTAGGTTTGAAAGGGGTACATTGGATTGACTAACTAATATAGCTTTACTGTCTATTTCTCCCTGCAATTCAATTAACTCCTTTAAGTATTTAGATGCTATGCCATAAAACGTATTATTGAGCATCGAGATGCCCTTAAGTATACCTGTACAACTTGGCAGTAGATAAGGACCAAAATTAAAACAGGCTAAACTTCTCTGGGCTACAGATAGGTTTTTAGCAGCTCACTTTCCAAGTAAAGGTAACTAGAGTCAGACTGAAGATGGTTGGTTGCCGTGGGTCATGTGACAAACAGGAGAGAGTACATAGAGGCAACCCAGCTGCCAAGTTACATAATGGGCACAATAGTGACGAGTGGAAGGCAGGTTAAGCAGGGCATGGACAAGGCACTCATTACATCTTTACTTTCTTTTACATCCTCTATAGTTCTTACAGGTTGCCTGAAATCCTTTGGTGGGACGCAAGCAGCCCACAGGCCATATGTTGTGTGGGTCTGCCCTTAAATATAACGTACTTTTCATGTATCTTTTTTTTTTCTCATCATGTATCTCTTTTAACCATGTCTACTTCTACTGTTTTCTTGTATGAAATGTTTGTAAATCCCTTCTTTTTTTAGTGTGAATATATTTCAAGTATGTTTCTTGTAAACAACATACTGATGGATTCTGTTTTCTATTTCTTTCTGCTATCTTTTTCCATTTTAGGACACGTTTATAGCATCAAAATAACACTTATTATTGTTAATTTTGGATTTTACTCCATCCTGTCATCTGTACTTCTTCTGTGCTTCAATATTCCCCACTACAACCATGTTCTGCCCTCTGTATTCTGAAACCAAAAAAGATGGTGAAAAGGAAGTCTGGTTAACATTTATCATGCATAACTGAAGTAATGTTTCAGTTCCATTTCACTTCTTCCTTTCCTTTTTCTTTTTAATCTCTCTTATACTACCCTTTCCAATGTTGGGCATTACTTTACTTAAGATTGATTCCTCATCATATCTAGCTATCTTCTTAAATGCATTCTCCCCTATGCTTGCTCCCAAATATTTCCTTTTGACATTCAATGTATTTCTACACCACAGTCTATTTGTGTACATGTGCCTGTGTGTAAAGCCAACCTTTCTTTGCCTGGTTAAAAATAAGTGAGACCCATGGGATGCTTACTGTGAAACCCATACTCAGCCCTTTGTCATGTTCATATGGTCTTCATCTCATGCACACTTATTAGTGACTTTATTTTCCTTCTTTGTCTTTCTTTTCTAGTATATTCACCTTCTCCTTCTATTTCTTTGTTCTACTCTGACAGTCAAAATACAACAAAATGAGAGAATGCTTGCTTTTTCTCCTCTTAAATTTAAAATATTCCTTTATCATGAAATATTCCCTTCTAACTGATCAATTTACCTTTTTAAAAAATTTCTCTTAGCTTCTGCATTTGCATTTTCATGTTTCTATTCAGTTCCAGCTTTTTCTATTGGAAGTTTTGTAAGCTCTGTATTTCATTAAAAAATCCATTTCTCCCAGTAGAACTGTAGTGTTGTGATAATAGATACTAATGATGATATGTTTTTACTTTTTCCCTTTTGGAATACTATATTCTAGGTTCTCATTTGCTCTAAACTGGCAGCTGCTCAAATCTTGTGTGATCCTGATTATCACTCTTTGGCTCTTGAATTCTTTCTTTTGGGTTGCTTGTAATATTTTTTCTTTGACTTCAAAACTCTAGATTTGAACTATAATAAGCATTTTCATTTGAGATTTTTCTTTCAAGAAGTGACTAGTGGGCGGCTAGGTGGCGCAGTGAATACAGCGCCAGCCCTGGAGTCAGGAGGACCTGAGTTCAAATCCGGCCTCAGACACTTAACACAAAAACTAGCCATGTGACCTTGGGCAAGTCACTTAACCCCAACTGGCCTCCAAAAAAAAAAAAAAAAAGAAGAAGTGATTAGTATATCCTTATTACTTTCACTCTGATTCTGGTTCTAATAGATCTGTAATCATGGATTTCAGATAGGCTAATAATTATTACATTAGATCTCATTAACTTGTTTAGTAGGACATTTTTTCTGTTCTGACTGTATGTCCTATAGTATGAATTGGTCTGATAGTCTGTACCTTAAATTTTCATCATTTTTTTCCAATCCTCTCATTTTGCTTTAATATTTCTTATTGCATGAAAGCATTGGGTTTTTTGTTTTTTTTTGCTTGGCTCATTCTAATTTTCAGGAACTTCAATTCTTGGGTATTATCACATATTCTAAGTAATCTTTCTTTCCTTGCTGTCATTTCCTTTGTCATTACACTTTATATCTCTTGTTATATTTCTTCCCATTTCTGTTCCAGGTCTTAAAATTCCTGTAACACTTAACCATCATCTTATTGCTGGGACATTCTTTCCTCTAAGACTCTACTTATATTTACTGTGAAGTTCCTCTTTTCCTCCGGTTTTACTTCTTAGTCTCCTTTCATGTCAAGGAATTTCTTCTTTGTATTCAGCATTTTCTTGTGTATTCACATCTCTAGCCTCAGTTTCTCAACTGGAGCTTTGTGTTTGGGTCAGATTTTGTTCCCTTCTCTACTCTTAGATGGTGTGAGCAGCAGCTGTTTGGTTTTGGATGTGATGGCTGAAATTCATTTTTGCTTTCAGTAGGAATTATTGAGTTTGGAATCTAACTCCAACAGGCTTATCTTAGGTTTTGCATTCGGTCTTGTCTCCTTCTTTCAAAATTTTACACTTGAAGTTGCTATATTCCTTGCAGTAATCCTGGCATCTCCACCCTGATTTTATTGATGGTGTTGACAGCAAGGTGGCTGTGAAACCTCAGGTGCACTATTTCTCAACCCTACTGTATTTGAAATTCTATACTCCTTTAAACAGGTGAGTACTAAATAATGAGTTATTCTGACTGTGGCTTCATGGTAACTCCCAGGGTTGTTGTGAGGAAGAAATGAAATAATATTTATAAAAATGTTTAGCACACTACATATAGCACATATTAGGCACAAAATAAATGCTTATTTTTTTCCTCCTTCCCTCTCTCTTTCTTCTTTTACCCTAACTGGCGAGATTGTCTTTTTCTCATTCTTCCAACCTAATTCCTGACTTCAGACTTTATGTTAGGGCCAAGCTCTATGTAATTCTGGAGAAAATGTTTGGGCTGGTCCTGTTGATGTTTTGGGGGGACATATTATGTCAATGTTGTCTAAAGGATCTGCAAACTTTCAGTGCTGACTTTAGACTGTATGTTAGGGTTGGGTCCTGCATACTTCTAAAGGGACTGCCTACACTGAACATGCATCCTCTTTGTTCCTGGTTCTGCTTCTGGGGGGAAGCAAGGAAGGTTGAATGTCATATTATTTCAAGATTGTAAGCTTAAAGTGTTCCCAAAGTGCTCTGTATCAGTCTGAGGGCTGCCTTCCTAGTCTGTGATCTACAAGCTCTTGACCTGTATTTGGGCGTGAGCAACATATCAGTGATCTTGCCCCTGTTCAGAGCTCCAGGAGATGGCTGCTAGACTCAACCACTGCCAGCCACGTGGAAAGCTCTGCTGGTTTGGTGAAAAATTGCAGGCATGCCTGTGGTTCGGTATTCTTGCCAAGGTTATTCTGTTGCAGGCTTTAGACTGGGCTGAAGTCTAGAACTGAGAATCCTGCTATGTCTCACTCTTTAGAGGAGAGCCACAAAGCTACTGCTTGTTTCTGCACTTGATCCATGTTTAGCACACAGCCTAAGGCCTGCAACTGTTTCTTACCCTGTAATATCACCCCTAGGTAGATGGCCCCTGCTCATTCTTCCTTGTATCCCACAACTGGGCAGTGAGTGACAAAACTGTCAGGTGGATCCTGTTCCTGCACTGTGCCCAAGGTTAGGTCCCTCAATGTTGGAATGGAACCTCTTCTTGGCTCTGGTACATAGACTTGGCCTTCTCTAGATCCTTATACACAGACCTCTCTGCCTCTGTATGATGACCTAAGCTAGAAAAATGATGCATTATTTCTTTTCTCTTAGATTATATCAGTCTTATTATGGTGCACTTTCCAAATCTTTATGGGAGAGCTGTTAGGAGGAACTTGGCTTTATTTCTTTCTCCTATTCTACCACCTTGGCTCCTCCTCAGTCTCCACTTTCTAATGACCTCTGTGGTGTTATGCTCTCCCTTTCAATTCAAGATGCTCACAGAGTTTGTTCTTTAAATCATTCCAGATTTTGAACTCTGAAAGATCAACTGAAATAATCATAATGAAATGTCCACTCATTCCAAGGCTCTTTGCTAAAAAGACCAGGAATATCAAGATAGAGAAATCACAGATTAGGTCATTAAAAGTATAGATACGTGAAAACTATCCTTCCCTTAGCAGGAAGAAAATGGCACTATCCACTGCTTTTTCATATCACGAAGTGGAATTTTTTAAAATGTGAAATCCAAAGGCCTTCACCGTACTGCACTGTGTCATTTGCTCTTGAGTATTTTCATTAGATAGGAAGATTTCCTCACAGGGTCTTGGATTATAGTTGTTAAATGTGTCTCTAAAACATACAACACAATGATTATGTCTAACTCCCTGACTGTTATCTTCTTCCAGTATCTTTCCTCTACTCTTCTTTCCTGACCAGCGTAGAATAATGGGTAGCTGGAGCAATCTGTTCCCTTGCTGGATCCAGATAGTATAAACTAGGTAGCACAGTAACAGATTTTTGTAAAATGTGGAGATGTGGCTCGAGAATGACCTGTATTGTGAACATTTTATGGAGAAACTAGGTTGTCAGCTGATAGAGAGAAATGGGGTTATTTGATTTTTTTTTCTTAGTATCAAACTGAATTCATAACTACTCTTGGTTTAATTAACTGAAATAAGTTAGATTGTCTGCATTTGGAATTAGTATAGCTTAGCCAGAAGTTAATGTGTTGGGGAAAATTCTTCAATCCCCTACCAGAAACGTGTATAAAATGATAATACCTCACATGTATAAAGCATGTTACAAAGTACCTTTCTCATAACATCCCTATAAAGTAGGGGTACCTATATTATCACTTTCAGACCCATTTATTATACACTTCTCTCCCTCGTGCATTCTATATTACAGATGTTCTGTCCTATTTATTCTACATCCATGACATTCTATATCCCACCTACGGGCTTTTTGCAGGTTGTACTCCATGCCTGGTATGCCCTCTGTCTTCATCTTTGACATAGAGAATTTCTAGCTTCTGTCAAAGCACAGGTTGGTGGTCCTCCCATACTGCAGGTCTTTTCTTATCCTTGAAATTAATGGTATCCCTCTCCACCCCCAAGTATTTGTTTCACTTTGCAAATACTTATTTGTGTACATTTCATTTTCTGCTGGTAGAACATAAACTCCTTAGATGAAGAGATGCTTCCTTTTTATCTCTATATTGCTAGCACCCATTCTAAGCCTGGCACATGGTAGATGTTCAATAAATGCATATTTAATTGAACTGAATCAGTTCAACTGATTAGAGGGGCCCAACATTCAGAACTGCAGTCACTTCCTCAGGGTCACATAGCTACCAAGTAGGAGAGTAAGAACTGAAATTCAGGACTGGTTTCTAATTTCTCATCTAGTGCTCTTGCCACCATAGCATACTGTCTCTTTAAAAGACCCAAGGTGCTAGGAGTGAGCTGGTTAGTTCTTGATGATACAGGGAGAGCTCCAAGAGGTGTTTTCTTTAGAATGGTCCTTGGCCCAAGAAGTGAGCATAAGGGCAGTAAGATGAGTCACTTGATATTGCTACTTCAAGAGATTTTTGTTACAGGCTCTACATGTAAACCCAACCTTTCATATCATTGTGTGATGTACAGAGGAGGTGGATAATTCGTTTATTGTATTCTTACTGTGGATATATCTGGAGCTCATACTATCCACAAAACTGAAACAGACTCTCCTTTATTTGTACGTATTTCACTGACAATCATGGAAATCAGGGAAAGGTTATTATACATAAACAGCTTGGGACAAGCTAGAGATTTTAGGAGGCAAAGGGTAAAGGGAATTAATTCTAGGTCAGACCTAATTCACAACAGTTCAGTGTTCATGCCCAGGACTGGAACGTAATAAGACATTCATTGAATATAAAATACAATAAAAATGGTTTTATCTATAATAAGGGGTTCAAAGGATATAATTACTCTTTTGTCTTCGCTAGTGGCACCATGGGTCACCAGCAGCTCTACTGGAGCCACCCTCGCAAATTCAGCCAGGGATCTCAGTCGTGCCGTGTCTGCTCCAACCGGCATGGCCTGATACGCAAGTACAGCCTGAACATGTGCCACCAGTGCTTCCGGCAGTATGCAAAAGACATCAGCTTCATCAAGTTGGACTAAGTTGTATTTATGGATCTCGTTTCAGTGATTACACTGACCATCAGTGACTACCATTTTACTGGATTCCAGACAACTATTTGATCCACCCACCTAAAGATCCAATTCTGTTGTACATGCTATGTTAATTGGCCAATAAAATTTAAAAAGATCATCCTCATTTATTAAAATTTAGTGTGAATTAATTGACCTATCAACAAATTATGTGAAAATATAAAATAAGGCATTGAACCATATTTATCCTTTAATGTCTAATGCAGTAGAAACAAATGAAGCTTAAAAAATGAATGTTCTAATTCTGTTTCAGGTTATTCATACCTTTGATTTTTCTCCCTATCTGACTTGCAATGGTTTCAGAGATCCTTTTAATTGATCTCTGAGGATCATTTCTTTCCTAGTTGTATTTCTGATTATCAAAAACACAGTTAAGGATAACTCTAAGGTTGCTTGACAGATGATTAGAATGAGAGTACTTTTGTGGCAGAATGCATTGGTGCCAGGAGGACCTGAATTTTCAAATTTTTTTTTGAGTGTATTTATTTCTAAAATTAAAGTAAAACACTTTGGAATACTTTTTAAAAAAAGGATATAATTACTAAAATATAAACTCTATTCCACTGTTTTCTCATTCATCAAGGCAACAAAACAGAGTCAAAAAAACATCCTGCACGTCAATGGGAACTGCCAAAACTCATGAACATGAACTCCTGGTAAGCTGGGCTTTTTACATCCCTCGGGCTCTATACCAACCCAATACTAGAATGGGTCCCTTGTCTCCTTAAACAGAAGCCATCCCAGCCCATGTAAAATAAATGTTATTTGTATGACAGAGCTCAGTCTAGGTATTAGGAACAGCACGTACAAAGCTAAAGAGATAAGATATAGAATGGCAGCTCTAATAAGTAGACCAGTTTGGCTTGAACCTAGAATGCATTGAGAGGAGTAATTTGCAATAACTTCAAAGGTAGAAGACATATTATGAAGCTCAAAAAAGAATAGTTTTCCTTTTTATCCTAAAATAGTAAGCTACTTTTGATCATTTTAAGCAGGTGAGTGATATGTTTAAATACTTAATATGAGTGTCAATTTAGTAGTTGCATAAAGGATGGATTGGGAAGAGGAATTAAGGCAGAGATTTCAATTAAGTGGCTAGTTCAAGAGTACAGTTGGGAGGTGCTGAAAGAATAATCTGAGTTAGTGACCTTTTAAAAGCTATAGAGGTAAAATCACTAAAGCTTAGCCACTGATTAAATCCAATAGGGGAAAGATAGGAGAAGTCAATGACTGTGTAGAGTTTAGAATGACTCCATGATTGCAAACTTGAGAGACTAAAAGAATGACAAAACCAAGGACTTTAAAAGATGGGCAGGTTGTGGAAAAAGATAATGAGTTTTATTTTGGACATGTTAAGTTTGAGATACTTATAGGATATTCAGTTTGATACCTCCAGTGAGCCTACATCACTGTGTATCATAACAGTTTTTCAATGAATGGATCAGTTTTTTGCTGAATATTTTTCTTCTCTTCCTTTACAAAAAAATTCCTTGTTATAAGGGAGAGTGCTCTGGGAAAGGAAAGGGGAGGGATAAAGGAAAAAATCCAGGTGATATAAGAACAAAAAATATCAATAAAAATATATTTTTAAAAAAGAAACCTCCAATAAGTAATTCATGATGCAAGACTGACACTCCAATCTGTATAGAGATCATAACTGAATCTACATGAACATGTTTTAAAGCATGTCTAAAAATAATGATGAAGATCCTATGGCCTAAAACAGCTAAGCAGAATCTGGCTCAAGAGTGATGGGCAGCTCTCAAGAATGAAATTCTAATAACACAAATACAAACATTTCCAAAGATGAAGCAAAGTAGAAGCTATATAAAAAGATCAGAGTGAATCTACAGCCATCATCAACCATATGATACTTTTAAAAGACATGTAAAAGATCAGAGCAAATGCAGATAAAGAATACAAATGAGTGATGAAATCTTATCAAACAGTGAATGACAGGCTAAAGCTCAAAATGAATCAAAGCAGGCACATGAAAAATATCTGCTTGATTTTTGATGGGTATGAGAAGAGGATTAGAAGATACAAATGCTGCTATGGGTAGATGCAATAATAATGAATATCATTTGGAAAAGAGAAAGAACTCAAACTATTCATTTTACTTCTCTTTCCTATGTCAAGGAAAACTGCCTTCTAAAATAGGATGGATAGAACAAAAATTATCAAGAGACTAAGGTGAAATGTGCAATAATTAAGGAGATAATAAAAGAGCAGCTATGTACCCTTAAAGAGTCCAGGTCACCAGGTCAAGATGAAATACCTAAGGAGATGACAAATATTGGTGGATATAATACTGATCTATCATCAGTCTTTGAAAAATAATGGTAAACCTTAGCAGTACTAGACTAGAAACAGAGAAATGTCATTTAAAAAAAAAAAAGGAAGACAAAAAAGGGTCTTCATTCAGATTATATATCTGTAAGCTTGACTTCAATTCCTGAAATTCATCAAAATTAAGCCATGTAAGTGCAGCATAGGAAAAGTTAGACCACAAAAAGGATCTAGGGGCTGAGATTTTAATGGAGTGCAATATCAATGAGTCAACAATGAGATATGACACTTAAAAAAAAACCTAATATAAAATTAAGGTATATATATATATATATATATTTTTTTTTAATAGTGTCCAGAACAGGGGAGGAAAGGGAAGCTAGGTGGTGCTGTAAATAGAGCACCAGCCCTGGAGTCAGGAGGACCTGAGTTCAAATCCGGCCTTGGACACCTGACATACTTACTGTGTGACCTTTGGCAAATAACCCCAATTGCTTTGCCTTCCTCCTCGAAGGGGAAAAAAAAACAACACAGAATAGGGGAGGTGACAGTCCAAACTCAACTCTTTCTTAGTGAGACCATATCTTAGAAATCTGTGTTCAACATGGGGCACCATATTTTAAGGAAGACACAACCATGGGAACCTAGGAGAAAAAGATCAATATGTTGAGGGACTAGAAAGCAAGTCATCATTTGAAGGAACTGGGAATGTTTCATGTGGAGAAAAGAAGACTTAGAGAAGACATGAGTGTCATCTTCAAATTCAAGACAATTATGGGAAAGAGGATTCACAGACCTAAAGAGCATAATTAGAAGCAATGGATGGAAGCTGGAGAAAGGTAAATTTCAGCTTGATACAAGGAAAAGTTTCATAACAACCCAAAAATAAAATGGTTTACTTAAGGACAAAAAAATTACTCCTCACAAGAGATCTATGAGTAGATGGTAGATCACCACTGGTCAGTGATACTGTAGAGGAAATTCTTATTCAGTTATCATTTTATTAGACAACCTCTGAAGTCCCTTACAAGTCCAACATCCTGTGAGTTTGTTTTAAAATTAGGGAAAGATAAAACAGAAAAAAGAGACTGAAGGGGAAGCTATGAAGGGGAGAAATAATAACTGAAAAGATTGTAGTCAACGAGTATTTATTGAGTTCCCTCCTTGTTCCAAGAACTGTGCTGAGCAAGGAAGGAGGTAGGGGGAGGGGGGGAAAGAAGGAAGGAAGAAGAAAGTAGAAAGGGAGGGAGGTAAAGAGGGAAGAGCAAGGAAGGAAGAATTTATTAAGTATCTACTATGTGGGAGGCACTGTGCTGGGCACTTTAGAAATACTGTCCATTTTATACTCACAAAAACCTTAAGCAGTGGATGCTATTTTTATCCCCATTTTACAGATGAGAAAACTTTGGCAGACAGAGGTTCAGTGACTTGTCCAGAGCCACATGTCTATTAAGGCTAGCTATGAATGTACATCTTCCTGACTCCAAGATCAGCATCCTATCTACTACATCGCTTAGCTGCTCCTAGGAGATCATAGTCTAATGAGGGAGAAGACATGCAAACAATTATATACCAAAAAAAATATGCATTTTGTTGACTTGTGGGCCATCTCTGAGGAAAGGCACTAAGATTAAGGAATATTGGGAAAGGCTTCTTACAAAAGTAAGACTTTCGCTGAAACCTGAAGACAACCAGGAAGGGAAATAAGAAGGAAGAGAAAGCTCTGGGTATGGGAAACAGCTAGAGGAGAACAAGAGTAAGCAATGTGGCGGGAAGTAAATGAGGTAGTGCCATGCAATAACATTAATACCTTATGCCAAGTGACATGAAGGTATTGAGGTTGATATAAAACTTTCCTAGAAATCAGAAAATCCAGACTTCAGAACTAGATCTATCCCATACTAACCTAGTGAACTTCATCAAATTGTTTAAACTATCTGGCCTTGATTTTCTTACCTATAAGATGTGGGGTCATGCTAGATGTTCTCTAAAGTTTCTGCTTCTTAGGATATTCTATGATTTTTGCTTCTCTTGTAGGCTCATCCATACAAGGCTGCTACCTTTGTAACAATTGATGGTATTTACTTTCACCTATTTCATCACAATGTTAGAAATTAATACAAAATACCCAAGGACCAAGGGACACAAATACTCAAGACTACATTCTTTTATCTCTTTTGATGATTTTTATTCCTAAACCTGTGATTTCATGGATTTAAGGAACTTACAGTAAGGAACTCAAATGCCCATTGGCCAGTTGGGCCAATGTATTAAGTATCTACTATCTACTATCCACAAAGAAGCTGTGGGACTTGCCAAAAGTCATAGAACAAAGTGGCATCAGATGTAGAGCTTGAAACCAAGCCTTGCTGACTCCAGCACTACTCCCCTATTTGCTATGACACCTTGTCTCATATGATTTATAAGCTTAAAAAAATCGAAAAAGAGAAAGAAATTTTTCTTTATGCATTTCACAAGTAAGAATTCGAAATTCTGCTTTACCCCTTTTAAGTCAAGCCTCATTCTTCCCAAAGATTACCATTCTAGAAACACAGTTCACACTTTGTTATGATCTTTACTGGACACACATCCATACTGTACCATTTCTATTAGCATTAACCAAAGTCTTGTCCTGCTTAACATTTCTAAAATAATCCTCCACCCTCTCTTTGATCAAGAGAACTATACGTTTAATTCAATGAATAGGATTACACTTGCCCTCTGTTTCATGAGCAAACAAAACCTTTAAAGACTAAATTTTTTTAAATAAAGAAATTTTTTTTTTAATGTAAATCTAAGTTCTCTTCTCTGCTTACCTGGGTAATGAAGTGCTTATCTGCAATCTTGGCAAAGCAGGAATGACTTCTACTGTGGAGCCATTGGTCTTTATTCCTGGCAGACTGTCCAGCAAACAATCACTGAACACCCCAAAAACAGTAGTATGATAACCTGAAAAAAATAGTTTTTAAAATCTCAGTGGATCATGAAAGGTTTTATTCCTGAATCATTCTAATCAACAAGAAAAGTCACTGTATGACTGCTTCAGTACTCCACATTACTATTTGACCATATAAAAAATAAGAATGAAGCAATACTTCCCTCCAAGGCATAATAAGGCTTAACAAATACTGTATAAATGCTTTGGAATGCTTTGAGATATAGGAAAGCTAAATGACCAAGTATTATGTTTACAATCAGACATTTCTAATTTGAAAGAGTATACTTGCAAACTATAAAAATATATGATTTCATCAATCCAGCTTTAGCTTGAAAAAGAGTTTATGAATTATTCTGGCAGAAAAAAATAAGTATATTATGGCTAATATTCTGGAGATACCCTCAAACTTTTACATAATAAGATCTTAGATACCAGACATACCAGACCAAAACTCAGCCAGTACCTCAAAACTTTCCTGCTTGATAGAATGAGCGAGAGCTAATGTTCCATGGGCATAGTCTTTCAGGTCTTAAGGTCACGTCCCCAAGAAGATAAGGTATTAAAATAAGACTTCAGAGGAAACAGAATATGTGCAGTATAGAATAACAGAACAGTGGAGGGAGAAGGCACTTCAGAAGCTACTTAGTCCAAAATGTATCTGACTAAAAATCCCAAGTTAATTAATCAAAAATTAAAGTAGGTTATAAACTTAAAAGAAATAATTATTTATGAACAATATATATCCATCATCAAATATTAATCTTTGGTTAAATGAGAATGACTACTTTTCACCATTTTTTAATTCAACTGCTACCTAAAGATATAAAGGTTCCTGTCTAATTATAAATTAGACCTTTTTATAGATGCATTAAGTCTCAGCTTCCACCTCTTTAAAGAAGACCTCAACTGCAAGCACTTCCAATTAGCTGTACTTTTGTTTTCTTCTTGTCAGTATGTTGGGGTGGTATTTTTTTAATTTAACTGAAAAACATTTCTTCTAAGCAATCGTTTCTCAACCAAATTTTCACTGTTACCCATTCTGGCATGTTACACCATGTGTACCTTCAACTACCTCCATCTGTTCTTCTAACCATGTGATCTTTGGCAAGTCTTCAAGGAGCCTCAGTCTACTTGTCTGTATAAAGAGAGCATTGGACTAGCTGTTATCCAAAGTCTCTTCCAGTTATAATGTTCTATGTCCTGCATTCTAATGCTCAGTATTAAAAGGTCCCTTCTCACTATAATATGCTGTACTTAAAGGTCCCTGACAACTATAATACATGGTATCTGAAGGTCCCTTTTCACTGTAACAGTCTACATAAAATCCTCAGACTTTAAAGATGGAAAGGACCACAAAGATCATCTAATTCAAGCCCTTAATTTTAGAAATAAAGGAAATGGGGCTGAAGGAAGTTAGGTGATTTGACTACGGTCACATAGATAGTGAAAGGATCTATATTTGAAGCCATGATCTATTCATTCTCAATGTGGCATTCTTTTTTATTATACTATGCTGCTTCTAGCTCTTATACTGTGTGTTCTATGGTAATGTACATTCCTTCCAGCTCTAAAACTGTATGATTGACGAAGTGACCTTTTTTTAAACTCATCATTAACTTCATCATTTTCCCTGCCCTTTGTCAAAAAAGATTAACTAAAAAACTAAGAATGACTCAATATATTAGATTTCCCTTATTCTAGCTACTGATGAGATGGTACAGTAGATTGCTAAGCCTAGAGTCAAGAAGATTTAAGTTCAAATCCAGCCTTAGACATTTACTCGCTGTGTGATCCTAGGTAAGTCACTTAACCTCCATTCGACTCAGTTTCCTCAACATTGAAATGGAGATAATAATAGCACCTACCTCACAAAATCACTGAATCAAACGAGATCATCATAAAGCACTTAGCACAGTGCCCAGCATATAGTAAGCAATACATAAACGCTGGTTAGCATTATTCTTTTGATTATCAACCTTCCCTGAAAAGGCCATAAGAAAATAGTGTTTTCATTGTTGTATGAAAGTCAGCCAACAAGGATTCATTAAATACTTCCCATACATCAGGCACTATGCTAAGCACTTGGGATAGAAAGAAAAGCAAAAACAGGCCTTGTTCTCAAGGACATTCCATTATAATGGAGGGGAAAACATGCAAATAACTATGTATCCACAAGATAAACAGAATGTAAATAGAAGGTAATATAAGGGGGGAAAAAGGTACTAGGGAAAGGGAGGAAGATAATTAGTTTGAGTTGAGTCTTGAAAGAAGCTAAGAGTCTGGGGAGAGGAAGGAAAAGTATGTTAAAAATACAGGGGATAATCAAAGCAAGAGACAATGGACTGTTTAGTGCAAAGAAAAGGAAGGACAATGTGATCAAACTGTATAGTAAATGGATGTGAGAGAAATGATTATTAAAAACTAAAGATTTAGGGGAGATTCAGAGTTCCCCCTTTTCTCTATTCTCATTTCAAGACTCTAGTCTTTGAAGGCTTTCTCTAGCATCTGACCCCACCCAACCTTACAAGAAGTCTCTAGCCTAAGGTGAATTCCATTCAATCAAGCCTGGGAGGAGACAGACCCTTATGTATAAACTGCCCAAAGCTGGAGGTGGTTTGGTTAGAGATGATCTCTCAGTTCTGAGGAGACAAGAAGTCACTCCCAGCCCCTCATTGGAGTAAGCTCCTTTCTCTTTGTAAAGTCTACCTCTCATTAATTGTTAGCCAATCAGAGTTTATTGCCATCCTTTTGAACATTCCCTCTTCAAAAAGATATAAAAACTGTGTGCCTGCTGCCATGATTATCTTTGATCTAAGAGAGGCAAATGACCATCCTTTAGTAAGACACTGGCATTAATAATAAAATGATAAAATTACACAGAAATAATGTCTCTCAAACCTTTTTAAATGCCACAGATGGGGAGCAATTTAATACACCTAGAAAGGGAGGAGGAGCCATGTTGTCAAGGGCTTTAAAAACCAAAAAAGAAGACTATATTTGACCGTAGGGGTAGTAGAGAGCTTTTACAGATTATTGGGAGTGGAAAAGGTAACAATGTCAGACATTTAGGAAAATCAATTTAGTACCTAATTGAAAGATGGATTAGAATAGGGGAGAAGCTTGAGACAGTGAAACCAAATAAAAGGTAATGAGCACCTGGGTTACTGTAGGGTTGTGTCTATGTGAATAGAAAGGAAATGTATAAGAGAGATGTTGTAAAAGAAGAAAGATTTAGCAACTGATTCAATACATGGGATGAATATAAGTGAAAAGTCAAGAATAACATTGAGATTACTATAAATTTGGGTGAAATGTGAGAACAGTGGACTCAACAGTAAGAGTAATAGGGTAAAAAGGAAGCTAAGTTTAGGGATAAATATAAGCTCTGTTTTGGAAATGTTGGAAATACTGACAGGATTTTTAGTTCAAGATGGGCAAAAGAAATTTGTAAATGCCACACTAAGGATCAAAGTAGATACAAGATCTAGATACAGAGTTCTTGGAATCATCTGCCCAGAAATGGTAGTTCAATCTATGGGAGTTGATGAGATCACAAACCAAGATCACATTAAGTGAGAAGGCAGTACAATACAGAATCTTGGAGAGTGCATAGACCAGTGGGTATGATCTGCATAACAGATAGTAGTAGAACCAAGATGGTATTTTCATGAAAACCAAAAACAAAAAGAGCATTGAGGAGATACTGATCAACAGTGACAAAGCCTGCAGAGAAATTAAGAAGGATGAGGATGGAGAAAAAGCCACTATATTTAGCAACTGAGAAATCATTGGTAAATTTGTGGACAGTAGTTTCACTGAAATAATGACATCTAAAACCGGATTTCGTAACATTTAACAAAGTGCATGATAGGAAATGAAGACACCTACTGGATAGTTCTATCAAGGAGTTTATTCAAGAATAGGAGGGGAGATATTAAACAACAGTCAACAGAGATGGTTATAACAATCAAGTTGTGGCTTTTTAAAGATGAGGGAGGGCAGAGCCAAGATGGTGGTGTAAAAGCAGCAAGGTTCTGCAGCTCCCACACGGCCACGCTAAATACCCATAAAATATGACCCTAAACAAATTCTAAGGCTCTCAAATTCACAAAAATACAGAAAACATCTCTCGCTGAAGGCAGATCAGCAGCAGGGGCTCATCGTGGCAGGCCAGGAGCCAAGGCCAGCCTAGCCTGAAACTGAAAGGAGGCCAGACCCCAAGGTGGTCAGGAGGATCCCAGCAGAGCCGCAGACACAGCCAGTCTACAAGAAAGAAGATTTACAACACCCCCAGCAAACGCCACATCTATCAAGGCGTGAAAAATAAGGATTAGTTAAAAGCAGCTCGGCAGCAGGGGCTCATCCCGGGAGCCAAGACCAGCCCAGTTAGAAACCGCAACCTCGGCCAGGCCCCAGGGCGACAGGGAGGAGCCAAGCTGAGCCACAGCCTGAGTATACCCCAGGGAGCAGATCTATAGCATCTGAAGGGCTCTTCACATCTAGCAAGTAAGGATTAGAAACTGTCAGTGAAAGTGGAACTTTGAAGCTAAATTGGGAGAGGAAAGGCCAATCTGCCCCCAGGGCAAGGAAGCATTGGGGAAGGGCAGGAACTGCTGTAACTGGCAGCTGCCCCCACTGGGCTGCTTCAGAGCCCTTGGCCTATGGACCCTGCAGTGGAGCTGAGTCAACTGATCAGGGCCAAGTGCTCTTGCATTGAGCGGCCTAGATCTGGATCGTGGTCTTAGGTGGTGGTCCTGGGGTGCACTCTCAGTAAGCCAAAGCTGGGGGAGGGGGCTGCAACACCCCCCAATAGCTCCAGCAGCTGGGAAAACCCCAGCAATTTGGAACAGAGCTTTCCCCCCTGGAAGCAGGGTTCTACAAAGCTAAAAAAAAAAAAAAAACAATTAACTGACTGGCCAACATGAGGAAAAGGAAGCAAAATAAGAACAGTAATAAAATTCTAGAATCCTTTTTTGTGGACAAAAAGGATCAAAGCATGGAATGGGAGGAAGAAAACCCAGTCAGTACTCCTACGCCAAATGCTTCCAAGGCTCTTGAAGAATGCCTAGAAGCTATACATCAACTGAAAGAGGACTTTGAAAACCAAATAAGAGAAGTGGAGGAAAAATTGGGAAGAGAAATGAGAATGATGCGAGAAAATCATGAAAAGAGAGTCAACAACCTGATTGAAGAAAACAACACTTTAAAGAAGAGATTAACTCAAATGGCAAAAGAGGCCCAGAAAGCCAATGAGGAGAAGAATGCCTTAAAAAGTCGAATTTCCCAGATGGAAAAAGAATCTCAAAAGCATTCTGAAGAGAATAATTCCTTCAGAATTAGAGTGGAGCAAGTAGAAGCTAATGA
>CM053594.1:73846758-73877201 GCA_028646575.1 Pseudocheirus occidentalis | reverse complement strand
AGAATCAGATGACAAAATAGAACTTGAAAGAATTCACCAATCACCTCTTCAAAAAGATCCCCAAAGGAAAACTCCTAGAAATGTTATTGCCAGGTTCCAGAATACCCAGTTAAAGGAGAAAATGTTACAGGCTTCTAAGAGAAAACCATTTGAATACTGTGGAAGCACTATCAGGATAACCCAGGATCTGATAGCTTCTACACTGAGGGATCACAGGGCCTGGAATATGATATTTCAAAGATTAAGGGAGCTGGGATTAAAACCAAGAATCAACTACCCAGCAAAATTGAGCATATTATTGCAGGGAAAAATATGGTCATTCAATGAGGTGAAGGACTTTCAAGCATTCTTTTTTTTTTTTGACATTGGATTATTTATTTTGAGAGCCTGTAGCAATAAATGAAATCTCAGTGAAGAGGTGGAGTTGGTTGACCTTTGCAGATAAGTGGAAGAACACAGGAGATAGTAGATGATTCACTCCCAGGAATTGAGTGGAGGGGCCTATTAGTTGGTATTACTCTTCTGGGTTTATCTGGGAGTGGGGTAGGTGGAAGGAATACCAACATCTTCGATCCCTCTTTATCCTCCCCTAGGTTCCCCTCAATATCACGTTGGATCCAGTCTCTGCAATGGGAAAACCAGAAAGCTGAGGGAATTAAACCCAGGCAACCAAAATTTCAGCTTCCTTTGCCAAAATCCCTAGAAAGGACATGAAAATTGGGAGACTGCTCTTCTCCCTTCAACCCCTTCTGAGGACATTTTGAGGAATAGTACTTAAGAGAAGGATGGAGAGTGGGAACTCTCTGCTGTCAGCCTCTTTGGAAGGGGTAGACATTTTCTAGCCTACTGATGAGATTTGAAGACATAACCTGAATCCTTTCCCAGCTGATGAATAAGAATTAGGATTGCATAATACTTTGGAGTAGTGCTTTAAGCCAGGAACTTTCAAGCATTCTTGCTGAAAAAACCAGAACTGAACAGAAAATTTGACAATCAAACACAAGAAGCATGAAAAGGTAAACATGGGAAAGAAATCATAAGGAACTTATTAAATTTGAATTATTTACATGCCAATATGGAAAAACGATAATAGTAACTTATGAAACTTTTCTTAGTATGAGGACTGGTGAAAGGAATACAAATGTAAATATGTATACTTATACATATGTCTATATAGGAGGCTATATATGCGTATGAATACATATCTGAGCATGTGTGTATATGTGTATATAGAGGATATAGGATCATAGGATCAATTGAATATGAAGGGATGATACTTTAAAAGGCGAAATTCTGAGATGGGAGAAGACTAGAATGAGAGGAGACAGGGAGAGACAAAATGGGGTTAATCATCCCATATAGAAGAGGCAAGGGATAACTGTTATAACTTTACTTTCAATTACTCTCAGTGAATTTGGCTTAGGGAAGAAATGGCATCAACTCTAAACTGGGCATCATGCTACACAGGAGAGTAAGGAGCATAGGGATGAGAGGGCGGATGACAGAGGGGAGGGCAGGGTCTGGGGGAGGGATGCTGGAAGCACACACTTCAGTAAAGGGACAGGGACAGGGTAGAGAACAGAATAAGGGGGGGAGGAATAGGAAGGAGGGACATATGATCACTGTCGCAATATGTCCACTATGAAGATGTCCTGTATAATCACACATCCACAGCCTGTACTCAATTGCTTGTCCTTCCAGTGGGGGTGGGAGACAAGGAAAGAATCGAAAGAATCTAGTATCTAAAGCTCTGCAATACCTGCAACTAGGAATTAAGATATACAGGGGCTGGGGTAGGGAGACCCTCCCTGCCCTACCAGAAAGTTAGAAAGCAGATCAGGGGAGGGGCTTTACAGTGGGATCACTGTTTTGGAGTTGGGGTAAGGGAAAGACGGGGAGAAAATTTGTAATTCAAAAATCTCATGAAAATTAATGATGTAAACAAGAAAATAAATACAAAACAAAAAAATGAGGGCGATATAGATGTGTTTGTAGGCAGCAGGGAAGTGTCAGGTAAATGGGAAAAGATTGAAGATTTAATCAATAAACATTTATCAAGCACCTACCATGTGCCAGGCACTGTGCTAAGCACTGGGGATTAAAAAAGAAAGAAAGAAAGAAAAAGAGGCAAGAGACAGTCTTTGTCTTCAAGAAGCTTACAATCTAATGAAAAGAGAGTAGGAAAAGAGTGAGGATGATAGCAGAAACAATATGCTAGAGAATATGAAAGGGCGAGGGATCAAAGTTACATTTCAATGGCTTTGCCTTGGCAAGGAGAAGGGCCAGCTCTACATGAGAGACAGGGGAGGACAACATATTGAGGCAAGATAGCTGAGTAAGAAGTAGGAAAAGGAGGAAGACTAGAGGAAAGGGAGCTCTGTGCAAATGGCCTCAGTTTTTAAAGACACAATGATCCATGTCATAGAATGTTATTAAATATAACATGTCTTTTAGCAATATGTATATTTTGATTGAGTTAAATTTTGCCTATATTAATATTATCAATGCCCAGTAAAAGAATAACAGACAATTTCATTTTTTAACCAGCAATACATTTTTAAAAAGAATCAAAAATGAAGTGGAAAAAAGCATTCAGTAAGAGCTATGTGCCAAGCACATTACTAAAAAGTAGAAATACAAAATTAGACTTCTCCTGTCTTACAAGCTCCTTGAGAGCAGGAATTGATTTGGGGGGGGTTGTTTTGTTTTGTTTCAGCCTCTCTTTGTAAACATTGATATTTAGCATGGTGTCTGGCACATAGTAGATACTTGTTGACTTGCCTTGACTTTTTTTTTTTACTTTAAACTAATAAATGATTATATTTTCTCCTCCTGATTTTCTGTACCCCTATATTAGTCATTTTCATCTTTTGTCATCTTTGTCAAACTGGAAAATGTTAAGATGGAATGCTAAAGTTATTTAAATTTGCATTTCTCTGATTATTAGTGATTTGGTATATTTTTTCATATGTTTTTGATGTTTTGGGTTTCTTTCTTTGACAACTGCCTGTTCATGTACTTTGACAACTTATCTGTAAAGGAATGGTTCTTATTTTCTTATTTGAATTTATTATTTGTGTACTTTAGATTTATCATCCTTATCAGATACATTTACTACAAAAATTTTTCCCAATTATCTGTTCCCCTTCTAAGGTCAAGTGCACTTGATCACTTTCAGCAAAAATTTCTTAATTTATTCAATTAAAGTTGTCCATTTTATCTTCTGAGATCCATTCTGTTCCTTGGTTGAGCATAAATTCTTCCTCTATCCACAATTATCTTCTTATGATTATAACTTTATAGTATAGTTTGAGATCTAATTCTCTCATTTTCACTTTTTTTCCATTATTTCCTTTAAGATTTTTCACCATTTTTTCTTCCATGTGAATTTCATTATTTCCCTAGTTCTATAAATAATCCTTAGGTAGTCTGATCATTTTAAGCAGTAATGTCACTTTTAATATATTTGTACAACCTGCCCAAAAGCAATTAATGCTTTTCAAATTATTTGGGTCTTTACTTCTATGGTATTTTCTTATAATTTCTAAGTGTTTATTGGTAGACAGCCTATCAAATATTTTACAGATTCTATTATTCTTCTGAATGGTATTTCCCTTTCCCTCTCTTCCTGCTGGTTTCTGTTGGTAATGTACAGCACTGCTGATGACTGATGTGGATTTACTTTATACCCTCTAACTTTGCTAAATTTATTGCTTAAGTTAATTTTGATTAATATTTTGGAGTTTTCTAAGTAAATTATGTCATTTAGATAGCTATGTATCCTCTTTACCTATGCTTATTGCCTTAATTTTCATTTGTCTCATTGCTATAGCTAACATTTCTAGCATGCTGTAAAACTGTAGTGGTGACTATTCTTGCTTAATTCTTAATCTTATGTGAAAGGTGATTAATTTTTCTCTCTTACATATAATGCATTCTCTTGACTTTATATAGGTATTATTTACTATGTTAAGAAAAGTCCATTTATTCCTATGATTTCTAATGCTTTTAACAAAAACGTGCGCTGGAATTTTTTCAAAAGCCTTTTGTCCATTGATATTATCATGTCATTTTAAATATTTGTTATTAGTAGGGTTTATTAATGTTATAGTCTTCATTACAGTGACCTAACTGCATTCACAGTGTATAATTTTATGTACAAAAACTTTGTATCATAAAAGCACAATCAACCAAGACAAATTACCTCATTGGCTAGATCCAAAAATGTGTTTCTCATTATGCACATCAGTCCATCATCATCTCCTTGTCATGAGATGAGCAGTATTCTTCACTAGACCCCTAAAGTCACAATTGACCATTTCAGTGATAGGAATTATTAATTTTTTCAAAATTGTTCATTTTTATGATTATTTTGCAAACATCAATTTAATATTGATTATTACAGTAATAAATTATTTTCCTGGTTCTACTCACTTCATTCTGCATTCTTTCATACAAGTCTTCCCAGGTGTCTCTATGTTTCTTTTTTTTGCGGGGGGAGGAGGACAATTGGGGTTAAGCAACTTGCTGAAGGTCACATGGCTAGTTTTTTAGTTAAGTGTCTGAGGCCGGATTTGAACCCAGGTCCTCCTGACTCCAGGGCTGGTGCTCTATTCACTGTGCCACCTAGCCACCCCCTGTCTCTATGTTTCTTAAAGTATAATAGTATTCCTTTACAATCTTAGACCATTTCTTCTACCATTTTTCAATGAATGGGTATTCTCTCCCTTAGTTGTTAGTTCCTTTTCATAACAAAAAAAAAGACGCTAAAATTATTTTTGTACATATAGGGGCTTTTCCTCTGTCTTTGGGAGATAAGCCTAGTAGTTATATCACGAGGTCAAAGGTGAAACAGTGAGCAATTTAGGGGGCATAATTCCAAACTGCTTTCCAGAATGACTACATCAACTCATTAGTCCACCAACAATGCACCAAGGTATCTGGTTTCTCATAGCCTCTTCAACATTTGTCATTTTCTCCTATTGTCAGCCATTACCAATGTGATGGATGTAAGGCAGAGCCTCAAAATTCCTTTAATTTGCACTTCTCTAAATATTAGTGATTTGGAGTATTTTTTCATATGGCTATTTGATGACTTCAGTGTCTTCCCTTGAAAACTGCCAGTTGATATACTTAGGGTATATCAATGGAGAAAAGGCTTTTTTTCTTACAAATCAAATCCTTAATATATCTCAGAAATACCTTCTCTTCTCCTTTTTCTGCAATGCCTCCTCACACTCCATCAGCTTTTCAGCTTCCTTTTCTGGACTGTCTTCCCACATTAGAATGTAAATTCCTTGAGGTCAATAACTATCTTTCTTTCTGCTTATATTTGTATTTCCAGTGTTCAGTACTGTGCCTACACCCTAGAAAATGCTGAATAAATGTTTGGCTTTAAAATGAGACATTTATCAGCAAAACTTGTTGACAGATTTTTTTCCCCATGTTACCTGTTCATACAGGAAATGGGAATCTTAGCTATATTAGATTTGCTTATGCAGAAACTTTTCAATTTTATATCACCAGAACTGCCTATTTTATCTTCCGTGATCATCTCCATCCTTTGTTTAGTCATGACCTTATTCTTATATCTAGAAGGTAATTTCTTCCTTATTCTTCTAAATTAAGATGCTGTACATCACCTGTTTTTGTATACCTAGTAGATAAGAATTTTATATTTCTAAATAAGTTGGCATATAAGTTTTTTATACAAATAATTTTGCATTTTAAAATGTAAAAGTCATTCTTAGCTCAGTATTTATAAAGAAACAAGTAGAGCGTAGGATTTAGCGTGTAGGTCATATTTTGTTGGTCCTTATTCTAAATTTTTATTATGAGTTTTTACAGTTAGCCTACATATCCATTTGCACCTTATCTTAGTATATTGTCAGATATTGGTTTAAACCTAATTTTTGCCGTATTGAAATACAGTTTTCCCAGGAATTTTTATCAAATACCCTTACCCCCATAGCTGAGTATTTGGGGTTTGCTAAATTTCTGTATGTTGTGCACTTACATGTTCCACTGGTCTACCTCTCTATTTCTTAACCAGTACCAAATCATTTGACTGATTACTGTCCTTTAACTGTTTTGAGATCTGCTACTTTAGATACTGCTATATTGCCTTTTTCCTACTTTTTTCATTATTTCTCTTGAGAATATTGACCTTTTGTTCCCTCAGATGAATGTTGTTAATCCTTTTTCTACCTCTCTGACAATACTTTAGCAGCTTGGTATGGCACTGAATAAGCATAGTAATTAGAGTAGTGTTGTCATTTTCTTACACTGATTTGTTTTACCTGTAAGCAATTAATGTTTCTCTAATTATTTTGGTCTGTCTTTACTTCTATAAATAGTGTTTTGTAGTTGTATTATTATAAGTTCTTTTGAGTTATCAAGGTAAGTAGATTCCCAAGCATTTTCTACTCCTGTTGTTATTTGAAATGCAATTTCTCTTTCTAGCTCTTCCTGCTGGGTTTTATTGACATCGTACAAAAATTCTGTTGAGCTGTGTGGATTGATTTTATATCCTGAAACTCTGCTGAAGTTATTGTTTCAATTAATGTTTATTATCTGCTAAAGTGATCATTGTGTTTCTTACTTTCCTAAACTTGTTCCCTCGACTTCTTTTTCTTGTCCCATTACTACAGCCATTTCTAAAATTATGTCAAATGCAAGTTATAATAAGGGACATCCTTCCTTCACTCCCAATCTTACTGGAAGGACTCTCCTTTAGCTCCATTGTATATTTGCCCTACAAAAAGTGGGGTCCATATATTCCTATGTTTCATAGTGTTGTTCAAAGGAAAGGATGTTGCATTTTGTCAAAAGCTTTGTCTGCATGTGTTCATAATTCTTATTATTATTAACGTGGTATACGTTTGTAATTTTTCAATACTAATCTAGAATTAGTTCTAGAATAAATGCAAGTAGTAGTACACGATCTTTGTGACATTATACTACAGTCTCTTTGCTAATATTTTATTTAGATTTTTGCATCAATATTCATTACGGGTATTGGTCTAGTTTTCTTTCCCTGGTTTAAGGGTTTACAAGAGAGAAACAAGTACATACAAAAATATGTATGAATACAGAGTTACTAAGTACAAATGTATACAAAGTAATTCTATTCTAGGTAGTTTGGAAAGAGGGGCACTAGTAGGTATATAACTTGCTCATTGTTAAATAACCTATATATGCCAAAGACAGGACCTGAATGCAGATCTTCCTGATTATAAAGCCAGCTCTCCTCTATCTACTTTGTCATAGCACCTGTGGTTGCTGATAAGAGTAGATGTTTAACAAATATCTAATTAATTTAAGTGAATAGCAGAATACAGAAATAAGAGAATAAGAGGTCTAATTTGGAGAGAAAATTTTTAAGAATCAGTTTAGAATTGATGACTACAGTGAGGAGAAGACAGGTTCTCCAAAGGAATGAGTATAAGGGAAAAACACAAAGAGAACAACAAACATGGCCTTGAAATGTCCACAGTAACTGAGCAGTAAGGAAAGAATGCTGAAAAAAGCCTAGGAAAAAGGGATCCAAGAGGTAGGAGAACAATGAAGAGAGCAAAGTTGTACAGAATCATAGGGAGGGAACAGTTTAAGGGGGAAAAGAGTGACCCAGACCGTCAAATACAGCAAACTGGGTCAAAGACGTAAAAAGTGAGAAAAATCATTTAATAAGTAATGCTAACCTTCACTGAATGGCAGTGGGGAAGCCAGACTGAACAGTGTTCAGGATGGGCAGAACAGGTGGTGATGACATTCAGAAGGTGTAAATAGCACACCCATACTAGTTATTGACTCATTAAAAGTAGAAAGGATAAGGTCAATAAAAGGTTTCATCAAGGTAAGGCAACAGACATGTTCATAAATAAAGAAAATGGCTGAGAGGCAAAGACTGAGGCTTCTATAAGAAAAAAATAAGAGTCGGGGTACTATCTCCCAAGGTACCGTTCAAGGAGTCAGGAAATCTGGGTTCCTTTCACAAGTTCTGCCTCTTATGAGTTGTAGGAACCTAGGCAAGTCATTTTTAGATCTGTTTATTCAATGGTAAAGAAGGGTAGTTTCAGCAAAAAAATAAAATAAAATCTAAGAATTTACAAATGAAGTTCAAAGGGATGATGTGCATAATACATCTCATTAAAGATTGAAGGATATGAATAGGCAGTTTTCAAAGGGAGAAATCCACACTATCAAAATATATATTAAAAAATGCTTTAAATCACTAATAATTTGGGAAACGCAAATAAAAATAATTGTAAGATTCCATGCAGCCACAATATTGGCAAAGAGGACCAAAAAAAGGGAAAATGACAAAAGGTAGAGGGGCTGCAAGAAAATAAGCACATCAATGCACTGTGAGTAAAACAGTAACCTAATACAGCCATTTTGGAAAGCAATTTGGAGGGGCGGCTACGTGATGCAGTGAATAGAGCACTGGCCCTAGAATCAGGAGAACCTGAGTTCAAATCCAGCCTCAGATATTTAACACTAACCAGCCGTGTGACCTTGGGCAAGTCACTTAACCCAATTGCACTGCCCTCTCCCATCCAAAAAGAAAAAAAAAAAAAAAAGGAAAGCAATTTGGAACTATGTAAATTCACTGATACCACTGACAGGCCTACGTTACAAAGAGATCAAATAAAGAAAAGGATGTATCTGTTTTAAAATGTGTATAGCAGCACTTTTTGTAATGGCAAAGAACCGAAAATTAAGGAAGTGCCCATCATTTAGAACAAATTATGGAACCTGAATTAATGGAATGCCATTGCATATAAGAAATGCCAAATGTGAAGATTTAAGAGACACCTGGAAAAACTTGTATGAACTGATGCAGAGAGAAGTAAGGAGAACCAGGATAACAATTTATACAATAACAACAACACTGTAAAGATAATTGGCTTTGAAAAACTCTAAACAATGTAATACCCAACCATGATTCCGGAAGACCAATGATGAGGCATATTATCTACCTCCTGACTGAGAGATGAGTCTCAAGATGCAGAACAAGAACCTAATTTTTGGACACAACCAATATGGAATTATTTTTGCTTAACAATGCATATTTATTATGAGGGTTACTAAATGAAAAAATTAAATTAAATGTTTTAAAATACATTACAAAGCCAGGCAGAATGGAAAAAAAAGATTATATCAATGTGATGAAATGTTATATTCAGCTTACCATTCCTTATGGCAAAAAAAGTCCATGACTAAAAATTAAGTGGCATGATAAGAATCGTGAATCTTATTCTTTGTCATTTTAGGGGTGTAGCTTCAAGAGATACAACCAACTGACCAGTCTCCAAACTCAAAACCTTGATATTTTGGACCCTTGCACCCTCCATCTTTTATATCTAATCTTTCAGAAAGTCCTGTCACTGCCCCAATTCCAATCAATTGTACTGTCTCCCTTTTTTATGAGCCATTCATATTACTCCTCTGCTCAAAATCCTAGTATCTACTGCAGGAAGTCTGAGCTTACCAGTTTGACATTCAAGACCCTCCACAATCTGCATTACCTTTTTAAGCTCTGTTTCATAAGGCATGCCACCATGAGTTCTATGTTCCAGTCAAACGAAATGACTTGTGTTGACCATTTACACACCTCACACTCTCCTAGAAATACACAGCAAAGAGTCCTTACCATTAATAGTAATCTGCCCTGTACTCTGAGGGACACCAACCAGTGTCACTGGATAAAGTCCAGATTCGGCAGGGAGTGAAAGAGCTGCAGGGAGAGATTCGAATTCCACTCCACTTGTGAGGAGACCCTAAAACAGAGAACATTATATAAGCAAACAGAGACAATACTTATACCAATTATCATTTTGTTCTTCATTGAGTCTAGTGGTAAGATGATTTATAAAAGCTGAAGATCTATCAAAAAGGTGAATAAAAATACTAACGTGAAGGAATGATGTTTACAAGTATCCATCATGATTAAAAGAGCTAGCATTTATATAACACCTTAAGGTTTTTTATAGTTTTTAAGGTACTTTTAACAGAGGCAGAAGTTATTATTAACACAAAATAATCCTTCCATTCTTTCCCATTATTTCCCACTGAAAGTCTAAATTTGAGAGAATGTACTATTCTCTCAAGCTAATATACATCCCCCCCTCCCTTTCACAACTAAACTCCTAGAAAAAGCTCCCTACACTTGTCTCTGTTTTTTCACGGTCCATTCATTTCTCAAGCTCTTGCAATTTGATTTCCATCCCCACACGACTCAGCTGACACTGCTCTCTCTGGTTACCAATGATTTCTTTGTTGCTAAACCCAATGGCTTTTTTCATCCTCCATAATCTTTTCCTTTCTGCAGGATTTGGCACTGTGAACTACTTTCTTCCTTCTGGATAATCTTCTCTGCATCTCCTCCTCTATGAACAATCCTTCTCAGTCTCCACTGAAAACTTTTCATTCCATGTCCTACTTGCTATGCATAGATGAACCCCAGAGCTCCATCCTGGGCATTCTATTCTACTCTCTCTCTCACTGATCACCAGCTTCTATGAGTTCACCTCAAATCTCTATGCAGATGACTCCCAAATCTGCACAACTATCGTTCAAATCTCCCCCAAGTTTCAGTCCCCTACTTCTTTGACAGCCGGGTGACATATACACATGGATGTCACATAGGCATCTCAAATATGACTATGTCTGAAACAAGACTTAATTATCTTTCCCCCTTAAATTATCCCTCCAAACTTCTCTATTTCTATTGAGGGTATCACAACATAGGCTCATAATTCACTTTTCATTCTCATTTAATCGTTAATCTAATCAATTACAAAGTCTTGTCAATTCTACCACTATAACATCTAGCATAAATACATCTCTCAATCCACCTACACAATTTCTTACAACCTTTTATTTCAACTATTAGTCTCCTAATTGAAGTCCCTGTACTTAAGACACTTCCTTGGCCAAACTATCCTCCCCACAGTTGATAAACTGTTGCCCTTAAAGCAAAAATTTGGCCATGTAGATGGAGTAGCACATGCCTGAGGTCTCTGCTATTGGACAAGCTAAGGGTGGCATGTCACTTGAGTTAGAGTAAAAGGTTGAGAAGGAGAACCATGCTGTCTAAGGAGGAATGAACTTGCCCATGGTATAAATGGAACAAGTCAAAGTTTCTGTGTAGAGCAAGAATAAAGGCTGTCCATAAGCGGCCCCTTTGGGCCTAGATGAGAGACCCAATCTCCCAGACTCTAGATTAAAAAAAAAAAATGCAGAGGTGGCTAGGTGGCACAGTGAATAGAGCACTGGCCCTGGAGTCAGGAGGACCTGAGTTCCATTCTAGCCTCAGACACTTAACACAAAAACTAGCCATGTGACCTTGGGCAAGTCACTTAACCCCAACTGCCCTACCTTCTCCCCTCAAAAAAAAAAAAAAGGTACAGGCATAAATATGACACTCCTAAAATGAGAAGCTTAAGTAGTTCTCTGTTACATATAAGAAAAAATATATATTCTTCTAGTGATATTTATCCCTTCACTATCTAGTTTCAATCTGTCTTTCCAAGTATGTCACATATTATTCACCCTTACACACTCTACACTCTAGCAAAACTGACCAAGAGGTGATATGCTACATCATACTTTTTCCTGTAAATTTCATGCCATCTCACACCTCCATACAGTATCAAAAATTGCAACTCCATCCTAGAATGCTTTCCCCCTCAGCTCTCTTGGAAGGCCTGGTTCTCTTCCAAACTTAGCTCAAACTCCAAATCCAACAGGCCACTTTTTTAATCTCTCAGCAGTTAATTCCCTATCCTGAAATTACTTTACATTTATTTTGTCTCAGTCGTATCTGGGTACAAGTTACATCCTGTTCCCCATTCATCAATCCAATCAAGTGGGTAAAAACACTACCAAATACAGAATGGAAGAAAATTATCCCACACAACTTAAATGTCACATTACTAAATTTTCCTTCTCTACTCAAAACAAATCTTAACTCCTTAAGGACAAAGACTCTTGCATTTTTGTGGTAGTATTCTCACCACTTAACTAAGTGACTTGTATAGAGTAGGTAGGCACTTAATAAATTCTTCCCATGTGATACAATGTGAAATGACATGACACGACATGTTGTAATGTGATGTGATGTGATATGTAATATGATATACTTGATGATCTGTAATTTATGATATGTTTTATGTAATATGATATATGACTCTTCCATCTTCCTACAAGGGGTTAAGCTAGAGATCTACCATTTCCAACCTCTCCTTCTCCATCTCTCCTATCTGCCACCCTTTCCTTCTCCTGTCTTGTTGTGTCCTTTTCAGTCATCCATCACACCACCTAACTGTCCAGTTTGGAAAAAAAAATGCAGAGCTGCCCAAATATACTATTGTGGATGCATGAAGAACTCATTGGGCAATTTTGATTTTTCAAAAACACAGAAAATGGAAACAAGAGAAAGTAAAAGGATGAATATAAAAGTGTCACAGTTCTGCAATGATGCCAAGATTTATAACTAAAGACTAGATACGGGTGATGATGGAATATAAAATAAGCAACTTCAATTACATAAAAGTGAAGAGAATTTGCAAAACAAAATCATTACACCTAGAATTAGTAAAGAAGCAGTTAATTATAGAAAATGTTTACAGCAAAATCTATTTGAAAAAGTCAGATATGCAAAATAAATAGTGAAATGATACAAATATATCAAAAAAGAGCCATTCCCTAATGGTTAAACAATCAAGTGATATAAAAAAGTAATTAAACTATGCAAGCTAGTGAGAGTTATTTGAAAGGAAAACAATTTAGAATTATATTTTATAAGTCACTAAACTGTACATAGATTTTGATCCTATAAAAACACTATTCCTGTAAAAATACATTCCAAGGAGGTAAAAGATAGGAAGAAAGATCTTATATTCAGTTATCCCTTCCACATCACAGAGGTTAGGGGTGCAGGGCCCTGGAAATCTAGAAAACCCCCATAAAAAATTTTAGTACTCCCTTTGAACCAGAGAAGGAGAAATTTTTTTTCTTTTCATTTTATGAGATATTGTTAGTACCTTTCTGTAAAATTGCTCTGATATTACATAAAAGTATACTATATTTTATGCATTTCTGAGTTTGTAAACTTTTTCTGTGTCTCCTGACCTTTGTGTGTCATAGGCAGCTTCAATAAAATTCCAAAAAAAACCACATTTAATTTCTCATGTCAACCAGTGATATATCGAAACCACAACGGAGAATGTGGAAGTCACAATGTGAAAGGGATAAGTACGGAAAGATAGTACTTTTTATAGTAAATAAGAACTCAAAGGAAATTTGGTTTTCATTGAAGGGCGAAGACCTACACAAAATGAGGTATATGAATATAATATAAAGCAATATAATATTATTGTAAAATAAGAGATAATGAATATATAAAATTGAGAGAAAATGTGGAAGACTTAAATGAACTAAAGCAAAACAAGTAAACAGGATTAGGTGAAAATCTTAAACAGAGATCACAAAGGAAGGTAATACTGAATGACTTCCTAATACTGAACAATGCATAAAAGTGAAAGTATGCCCTTCCAACCTTTGGCAAAGAATTGGTAGGCAAGTGGACAATACATTTTCACACATGGTCAAGGAAATAATTTTTTTACTTAACTATAGTATGCAAGTGAGGGTTATTTTATGGGAAGGTGGAAATACCTGGGTCTGACTGCAACTCCACAAGTAAAGCCTCAGGCAAAAAAAAAGAAAAATAGCCTTGTATCTGGTTATACTCCTCCAGGAGTACCTAGAGGAAACTAAACTCAGGACACAAAATGGAAAAAAACTAGAGGAAAAAAAATGGTAAAGGAAATGAACTGGGAATGGAAAATTTCACTCCAGAAAATGAATGCCCTTAAAATTAAAATGAGTCAGTCAGAAAACAATGATTCAACAACACACTACAAAATAACAAAACAAAACCAAATTTTTTTTTAATTATAAATTTTAAAAAATAGAATATCAGAAAAAACTGACCTGGAAAAAAATCAAAAGTAGGTCATCTAAGAATTCTCAGACTCTTTAAAAATCATGATCAGAAAAAAGTCCAGATACCATATTGTAGAAAATTATGAATAAAAATTATACCAAATTATTGGAACTAAAGGGCAAAATGAAAATAAAAACAATCCAACAATCATTTCCAGAATCAAACCCTAAAATGAAAACTCACAGGATTATCATAGGCAAAATCTAGATGTTCCAGGTAAATTTTTTTAAAGTACTCAAAGAAACCAAAAAGAAATTGAAATACCAAGGAGCCAGAATGGCATTACATAAAACAGCATCTGCCACTACAAGAAGACGAAGGACTGGAATAGGATATTCCAAAAGGAAAAAGAGAAAGAATTACAACCAAAGATAATCCATTTATATGGCAAAACTGAGTATAATCTTATAGAAGGGAAAGTGGGTTTTCTTTTTTTTTTTTTTTTTTTGCTTTTTGGAGGGCAGTTGGGGTTAAGTGACTTGCCCAAGGTCACACGGCTAGTTTTTGTGTGTTTGTGTTAAGTGTCTGAGGCCGGATTTGAACTCAGGTAGTCCTGACTCCAGGGCCGGTGCTCTATTCACTGCGCCACCTAGCCGCCCCAAGGGAAAGTGGGTTTTCAATGGAAGAGAGGATTTTTAAGCATTTCTGATGAAAAGATCAGAAGTGAATAGACATTTGGAAATGGAAATGAAGATATCAAGAGAAATATTAAAAAGTACATGTATTTTTATAATTGAAAGTTAATATGTGGGGAAAATTGTTCATTCACTAGTCAACAGTCAATAAACAAATGTCTTATAAGAATTCTAATATCTTTAAGTATAATAGAGTAAAAATAAAATGACAGTTTCTGTGAGTGTTTTTGTTCTATGTAATGGTTTTAGGAGAATTTTTTTTTCTTAAAACACAGGGGAATTATACTACTGGAGAGGAAAGGAGAAAAGGGGGGAAGGAAATCATAATGAGGTTCATAAAATGAAGAATATATAATCATAGAGAAGGAAGAGAGAGAAGGAAGATGATTCCCACTTTTATTGGAATCAGATAAAGGAAGACTGAATACAATTATACACAGAGGGATCTCAGTATAGAAATATATTAACTCAAAAGAGAAATTGGAGGGGGGACAGGAGCGAGGGAAGAGAGAGGCATCTAAGAGGGAAATCAAGACAGAAAAATGAACAGTCATAAGCAAAACAATCTCAAATGTTCGCAGGAAGAACATGAAGGATTAAAGGAAAGAAAGAATAAAACCTGGGATCCAGAGGGAGAGAAAAAAGATTAAATCTTTAACAGTGAGAAGAACAGAAAGGTGCAATCCTCTTCAGGATTTATCTCCTGAGAAACTCTCAGACCTAGTTATTTCCACAATTCCATAAAATAACTCCCACTTGTATAGTACAGTCAAGTATAACATCACCTTTTTAGCCATGTTTGAAAATGTTTGTCTTATTCTCCACCTGTCTACCTTTGCCGAGAGGCATACTTTACTTTCTGTCTTCTGAAATTATAAATATTTCCTACATTGTCCACTTAAGAGAACACAAAAATGGGGCAAATTCCTCTCTTTTACCACTTTCTTCTTATTTGTAAAGAGTGAGGTGAGAAAAAAAAAAGGAAGAAGTAGAAGAGAACAGGATGAAGAGAAATAAAAAATTAACAGCCAGACCTATAAATGTGAATGGAAAAAAATCATTCATAATACAAAAGTAGATGGCAGAATGGATTAGAAAACAGAACTCACCAAAAGGGGGTCTATAAGAAATACACTTGAAGCACAAAGATGCACATAGAGCTAAAATGAGAGCTAAAGCAAAACTTATGTTTCATATGAATTCAAAAAAGCTGGGGTAAAGATCAATTTCATATTTTGCTATAGTAAATATAGAAAAGATAAAGATATGAGCTAGGAAATTATCACAAGTAATGAATCAATACTATTACCTGATTTATATGTACCTAATAACATAGCATCTAAATACTTAAAGGAAATGTTATTTGCAATGGGGAGAGAAATAAATAATAAAACTATAATTTTAGAAGATGTTAATGTATGCCTTTCAGACCTAGAAAAATCTAAATGAAAGATAAAAAGAAAAGAATTTAGGGATCTCAAAAGAACTTTAGAAAATCAGACAGATAGATCTCTAGAAATTAGTGAATGAGAATGGAAGGAAAATATATACTTCTCAATTGTGTATGGAACTTTTCCAAAAAGTGACTATGTGTTGAGGTATAAAGTTATCACCAAAAAGTGCAGAAAAGGAGAACTAATAAAAATATCATTTATTAGTCATAATACAATAAAATATTATATTCAATAAAGGGCCCTTCAGGGAAGAATTTTAAAATAACTGGAGACTAAATAGCATGACTCTAGAGAACAGGTGGGTCAAAGAACAAATCATAGAAACAATAAGAAATTTTACTTTTAAAATGGCAACAATGAGACAACATACTAAAATTTACAGGATGAAACTAAAGCAGTTCACAGGAGAAAACTTATACTTCTAAATCCTTGGTTCCCAAACTGTGTACTACTGCCCCAAAGGGATAAAATAAACTCACAGAGGCACTTTGGGATACATTAAACATTCAAAAGAAACACAGCAATATTCAACATCTGTTAGACATTCTTTTGCTACTGTTCTCAAATATTTGGGATATGTTTTTGTGTACTTATATCTTCTGCTAGGTCAAGATTACTTTCTTGTTTATGATATTATATATATCTGCAAAACTGAGTTTTCACTAGTTACTGGCTTGCTGTAAAGAAAGTCAATATCACTTGAAAATCAATATGGAACAGGAAATAAGGATGGGGTCACCAATTTGATTCCAGGGATTGAAAAAGTGTACAGTGATCAACAGGTGCAAATATCTCACTAATAAAGCAACTGTTGTTATTTAAGAATGAAATAAAAATAATTTCTTCTTTAAATTTACATCTCTTATTTTTTCAAATGGCTACTAACTTGTTAGTACATAATTACTTAATAAACTGTTTGAACCTAAAAACTAGTAAATGGAATTATTAGGTATTTCTCTTGACTTAAGGGCACCAAGAAAAAATTACTGAGACACAAGGGCACAGTGAACTTCCTTAAGGTGTCACGAAAAAATAAAAAATTACTAACACTAAAGATACCATGAGCTGAGAAAGTTTAGGAATCTTTAGCTTGGGGAAGCTATAAATGTTTTTATCAACAAAAGAAAAAACATAATGAGTTGAGCATGCAATTTTTAAAATTTGAACATCAAAAAATTTAAAATTACCAACTAAATAAGAAAGTTAAAACTAAAATTTAAGGAAAATTTAATTGACATCAAAAAGACCATTTAATTGATTTAAAAAAAGAAAAAACTAAGAGCTGAACTTTTAAAAATTAAACTAAGAGATAATTGCTTTTTTATTTTTGAAAGAGAAAAGAAAAATCAAATTATTAATAACAAATATGGAAAAGGAGAATTTAACAAGAAATAAAAAGAAAATTACAAGAAAACATTTTATCTAATTGTGTGCTGACAAATCTGACAATTTGTAGTAAATAAGTGAATACTTAGAAAAATATATAATACCCAGATTAACAAATGAAGAAATAGACTATTTAAAGAAGCCAACGTTAGAAAAATAAAATGAACAAGCCATGAATGACATAAAACCATAGGCAAAAATCTCTAGGACCTGATGGATTTATAAGTGAAATTTATCAAACATTCAAAGAACAATGAATTTCAATATTACACATACTTTACAGCAAAAAAGAACCCTTTTCATCTCTATGAAACAAATATTATCTTTATATCTAAATCAAGAAAAAACAAGGCTAAGAAAGAAATCCATAGGACATTAATGCCCTGAATGAATATTGATATAAACATTTTAAATGAAATATTAGCAAGTAAGTAAAAAAATATTAGAAAGATTATACACTATGACCAGCTTGGGTTCATATCAGGAATATTTAGTTCCAAATAAGCCTATAAATAAGTCAATCATGTTAAAAATATAAATAATACCTTTAGTATTCAGTAGAAAACTTTGAGAATAGTGATTATGCCTTATCCATCTTTGTATCTATCCCAGCATGAAGCATAGCATGATATAGACATGTTATGTTCAATTAATATTTGTTACTTGATTTAATTCTAAGAGTTTCACATAATCAATCACCAAAATGGAAATCAAGAGGCCTGAATTCTAGTCTAAGCTCAACCAAATGTTTGCTGAGTAACTCTGAGCAGGCTACTTGGACTCCATCTCTTTATCTGTAACCTAAAGGATTATTATGACTAGATGATCTCTAAGATCCTTTGAGACTTTAACATTCAATTAACTTGTGAATTTATAAGCCACAAATAATCTACAGGTTGACTTTTCAGTCCTACCATCTTAGCTCCTTCTCTTGTTCTAGCTAGGAGATAGCTAACAAGATAATATACGTAAAGAGCTTTGCAAAACATAAAGCACTATATAAATGTCAACTCTGATTATTTTTATTACATCCACTTCCTGGAATTCAAAGAGTTCCAATGCAAAAATAAACACATTTTTTTATTTCAAGACCATTTTTTCAAACCATTTATTTCAAACCATTTTTTTATACACACACATACACACACACAGACACACATAAATTTATGGTTAACAGAAGTACTTTCCTCACAACAACCCTGTAAGGTCAGGGCCAAAGGAATTATTGTTTAACATTGTACAGTTAAAGGAACTGAAGCTCACAGAGATTAAATTACTTGTCTGCGGCCACACAACTATTGTGTTAGCAGACCACAATTCTATTTCTCCTCTGCCAGGGCCTAGCTTCTAGAAATACTAGACTATTCGCCAGAATATGACATCCTGCCCTTTCAACTGTAAACTTGCTCACAGCATGCCACATAAATTGTCACACACTTCTCCCACATGTCTGCCTGATTCAACTCAGACATCAGTTGCTCCTTAAGACTTTTACTAAATCTTCTGGGTAGAAGTGATCATTCCAATTTCTCAAAGTCTTTGGTCTTGAACTCTCCTGAGGATTTAGCAGAATTGATTTTACATTATATTTATGTGAAGGGATGATAGGATCATAGAGCTGTAAGAAACCTCAAAGGTAAACCTTCCTTACTTTATAGATTAGGAAACTGAGCTCAAGGAAGATGAAGGGATTGGCCTGTCACACCAGAAGTAAACATGCAAAGAGGGATCTCAACCTATATCTACTAATTTCAGAGTCAGCTCTTTCCCCTAGACCAGGACTTAGTCCTATGTAAGATTTCAAGGTACTTGGGGACAGGGGCAGCATCATTTTTTCACCTTTTGATCCCTAGAATCTAGCACTATGACATAAATAGAACTTACGTTTAAAATGTGTTGAATTATATTTCATCTGTGACCTGCTATGCTGATTCTAAACTATACAACTGCCTCAAGTCAAAAAATGTGTATTTGCTGAGCCCCTAAACCAGCATGCAACATTAGGCAAACTATTTTTCCTCCCTGAGCCCTAATTTCCTAATCTATAAAATAAGAGAAGTGGAGAATGGCAGTAGGGAGGCTGGACTAGATGATCCCTAAATTATTTAAAAAGAAAAAAAAACCTTCTATATTTTATGATGTAAGGAAGAGGCAGCAAAGGGGTAGTGAAAAACAGTGCTGAGCTTGGAGTCAAGAGAGATATGAGTTCAAATCCCACACTTCACCATTAACAATGTAACTGTAGACAAATTGCCATGCTTGTCTGAGTTTGTTCCCTCATCTATAAAAGGAGGTTAAAATTCAAGTTGTGGGAATCAATTAGATAATGTATATAAATCACTCTGTAAAACTTAATATTCTATATAAATGTCAACTATGATGATGATGATATGCCTTCATTCAAAGAACCTAATATAATTCTAGGAATACTAAGATCACTCACTGAATGTTAACTGAATGAACAACTGATGCTTATGATGGAGCAAATGACAAATTAACCAGAAGATACATAACATGTAAAGAAAACTGTTTTTTAAGGAACACATAATTAGGGCAAACTGTATTGTGTTTCATGTCAACTAGAGAATAGGTCTATTAAAACTACTGTTACTGTTATCATTCCTCCTTTGTTCTCAAAGAGAACCAATGACATCACAAGGGTGATTTTCTAGTGAACTGGATTTAAGTGAGGCAGAGCTACACAAAGTCATCAGTGTCACTGTCTCTTCCAGGCATCAAAGTCCAGTGGCAAGACAAAAGTTAGAATGACTGGCGATGGCCTAGGATATGGAAGTTGTCGAGAACTGTTAGCCCATATAAGGAAATAAGTAATTTCCAAAATAAGAAAAAAATTCCTAACAATTATATTCAAACAGAATGAGTTGCCTAGCAGTTGGGGCCTAGACTAGATGATTTTTAAAGTCCTTCCAACTCCAAGAGTCTACAACAGAAATTTTCACAGTCGCCAAGTTGTTCAATTACTTAAACTTCAAGTAAACAATTTATTTCAGGAGTGGGTAGGTGGCACAGCAAATAGAGCACCCGCCCTGGAGTCAGGAGAACCTGAGTTCAAATCCAGTCCCAGACATTTGACACACTTACTAGCTGCGTGACTTTGGGCAAGTCACTTAACCCCAATTGCCCTCCAAAAAGCAAAAAATTAAAAATAAAAAAAACACAATTTATTTCATTTATTCCAAATCACAGTGTAAATCTGACCAGTTCACTTTGAAAGTTCATATGTATTAAAAATAGATGAAAAGTTGGAATAATAATGATAGATAGCATTTATATAGCACTTTAATGTTTGCAAAGCACTTTATAAATATTATCTCTTTTGATTTGAATGTTTATTTAGCATGAGTAAAAAAATCTGTGTGGTGTTGCAGACATAATACAGAGCCTTATGGTGAATTTCATGAGTCCATACCAAAAACAAGAGCTCATTCCCACAAAAATTATTCCAGAGGATGTTGCTTCTTTTTCTCTTTTAGTTACAAAGATTTGAGTATAAGATTCAAGCAGCAGCCTTTGAAAGGAATTGGGATGCCATTTAACTAGATAAAGGGTGCCCTCAACAGCTGACAGAGTGGTACCACGGCTCAGCTCCCTGCTTTATTTGTTATGCAGGTTTCCTTGGGTTCCTTTTTTTTTTTTTTTTAAACTAGACCGGAATCATTTCTATGAAAAATCACAAAAAGCACATATATTCATTCCACTTTAGGAACAGGGGAAAGGTCAACTCTATCCGACAATTTTAAATTGAACAACCAAGTTCAAAGAGTTCAAATATGAAAACAAAAAGCACTTCTGTGAATATCAAGGAGCTATGTAAAGGCTATTCTTTCATCCCTTTCTCCTGCTTTTTATTCATATCACTGGTCCCTCAAGCAAGAGGCTGACTTTCAAAAGGAGAAAAATTTCTTCTAGTAACACTGAATTTTAAAAATGAAAAATCTGCAAAATCATTCCTGAAGCAAGCTCCTATTTACTTGGAAAAATCAAATTTTGATGAGCAATACAAAAATCATAGAAGGCTCAGCTAAAAGGGACTTCACAAATCATCTAGATTTATCTTTTTTTATAGATAAGGAAACTGAGGTTGAAAGGTAAAATGACCTCCACCTAGTAAACAGAAACTCTAGGTCAGCTCATCCAATTCTTAGGCTAATGTCTCTAATCCTCCCATTCCCCCTTTCCTATTCCATAGCACAGAAACCTTACAGACAATAATGCGAACAGATGAATTCACTCACTGGCACATAGTACATACCTAACAAATATGTACTAACAAATTAATCATTTAAAATCACCCCCTGGCTAAAATTGTAAAAGTTAAATCATTACAAATACTGAGAACTCACTGAGTATACACTACTGTACTGACCATTATTCGTTAGATGAATTACAGAATATAAAATACAATAATTACTGTGCATGATGTAATTTGTAGAATTTTTTAACCTAAAGTATTCTAGATAATGTCTAGCCTGCCCCCTCCCTTTTTGCCAATAAAGAAACAGGTCCAGGAAGTAAAATAACTTGCCCAAACTCATCCAGTGAGCCAGAGCTAAACCTACAAGACAGAGAGTAGAATGAGCAGCATACTCAAAATCAAATAACCTGAATTTAAGTTTTAACATCTGCCATTACATTACCCATGTTGGTTCAGTTTTCTCCACTGAGACGAAAAGGTTGGCTCTCTATGATTCCTACTCTCTCTGACAATGTATCATTCTAGAACCAAAGTCTCTTGACATTACATTATTCTGTACTTAGTTGACAACAAGTAAAAGACAACGTAGTGGGTATACTATATAATCTTTATCATGGAATGTATATGCACATTTTGTGTATACAAACACAGATGGTATCAAATCAAGTTTCTAAGTCCTCATGAACCGCTGCCCCCTCAGGAAAGATAACTCATCTTAGTAAACGTGTCTTGTGTCTATTTGACTTTTTATATCATGGGACAAATTTTATATGAACCACAAAAAGATACTGGCTATGCATTAAGGTGAATTATACTACAGATAACCCATAGTCATATACAATGCATTATGTAAATGTCACAAGAGCTCACCTCAACAGGAAACTGTACATTTTATATTATCACTGACTTAGATCTCTAACCCATAAACCAGAGGTCAAGGTAAAAAAATAATAAATTATATATATATGTGTATATATATATATATATATATATATATATATATGTATGTATGTATGTATGTGTGTGTGGAAAAAGTTGCCTCTCCCAAGTGGTGAAGAAAGGGATGTCTTTCCTATGTAGGTACAAACTACATGCTATCATACCTAGACAGAAACTATCTGAATTTTCTTTTTAACCTATTTCTACTGGCAATTATCTTAAGGTATTGCAATTTCAAAACTTTCAGGATAAATTAGTAAGTATACACACAGCTATAAGAAATGACAAGAAGGAAAATTTCAGAAAGATCCTAAAAGATTTATACATGATCTGATGCAAAATGAAATGAGCAGACCCAGGAGAACATTGTATACAGTAACAGCAATTCTGTACAATGATCAATAGTGAATGACTTGACTATTGTCAGTAATACAGTGATGCAAGACAATTCTAAAGAACTTATGATGAAGAATGCTATCCAGAGAAAGAACTGAATGAGTCTTAAATGCAGATTGAAACATACTGATTTTTTAATTTGGGGGGGGGGGGGGAGGGAGTCTCTGTTTTCTTTCACAACATGACTAATATGGAAATGTTTTGCATGACTACACACATATAATCTATATCGAACTGATTGTTTTCTCACAGAGGGGAGAAGGGAAGGAGGGATAAAATTTGGAACTCAAATTTTTTTTAAAAAAATAAATGTTAAAAATTGTTTTTTCATGTAATTGGAAAAAAATAAAAATAAAAAAGTATATCTACATGGTGAGCCTTTTAAGTAGAGATACATGTATGCTATTTTATTGTTCTTTTTTTTTTTTTTTTTTTTTTTTTTACAGTTTTTATGCCATGAATTCATAGGGAATTGGTTCCAACAGCTCAGGTTCCTTGCCATTGGTTCTCACAAAGTGTGCTTCTCTGGGTGGTGCAGGCTGGTGTTTCAGCTGAACCCAAGTGCCGTTTTCTTTGGCTTCCTTCTTCTTCTGATCATTTTCCTTTACCCGCTTCAGGAAGCTATCTCTGCTCTTGGAATGCTTAATATGCTCAATACACACATTAATTCTCTTGGCTAGAATCTTGCCCTTAACCTGTTTGTTTACAACAATGCCTACCGCATGCTGAGTAACATTATAGACCTGTCCAGTCTTGCCATGGTAATATTTGTGGGGCACTCCTTGCTGAACTGTGCCCATACCCTTGATATCTACAATATCACCTTTCTTATATATTTGCATATACATAGCCAAAGGGACAACACCATGTTTTCAAAAGGGCCTAGAAAACATGTAACACATCCCTCTCCTTTTTCCTTTTGTGTTCGTCATTTTGGCAACTCACTGGAATATGGCGGAGCTGGCGGGAAGGAAGGACCATGTACGCTATTTTAAATGGTCATATTAAAGACACAGGCTAATTTACTAAAAAAACACAAAAAATAAAATTAATAATTTGCCTAAACAATAATAAAATATCCTGGATACGTTAATTTAGCCTTTCTTGATCTTGCCTTCCATCCGTAATCCCATATTTTCCTTTATCCCTTTGGTTCACTTAGAACAAATGTTATCTCTTTCTCCTTTGAAGCCTCAAAGCAATATACCTGTACCTTTCTTACATAGTTTTCATACTCTGCTCTGAACTATGGCTATATCCACATATTATCTTGATCATTAAGACTGTCAATTCAATGAGGGCAAGTCACGTAGAATCAGTAAATCAGTAAATAAACATTCATTAAGCACATATGGTGTTCCCAGCATTGGTGCTAAGCACTGGGGATATAAATACTATACACAAGAAGGCTCCTGCCCTCAAGGAGTTTACAATGACAATGCAATGAGGAATCAGATTTGGGAGTGATTTCTGATTCTTCCTTCTCCTACTTCCCACACATCTAATGAATTCATAATTCCTATAATTTTTACCTCTAGAAAATGTATCACCCATCTACATCTTCCTCTTCCTTTCCATTTTAACCTTCCAAATTTAGGCCCTACATTTACCCTCAGCTAATCTATCTTATCATTGCTTCTAGAAAGGTCATCTTAATGTAAAAATATCCCTACACTTCTCAAACCAAACACTTCACTGGCTACTTCTCCCTTATGACTTCTGGCTCCCTAGAACAAGACAGGTCTTTGAGGGCAGGGACTGTTTTGTTATATTTACATACAGAATGGTTAACGTAGCACTTGACATATACTAAGTACTTAATAAATGCTTTTGTCTATTAATTCACCAACAGTAGCCTCCTAAAATATCTTCCTGCTTATAATCTTATACCTTTTATCTTTGTTTCCTTCAACACTATAATGGTAATGGAATTTAAGGATCCCCCTGTATTGGCTTGGTTTGGGGGTTGAGTGTTAAAACCCAGAGCTTCTAAATCCTACTTGTGGGATGGACTTGTTGATGTGAAGAGAGGAGGCTGAACTGGAAGGAGCTGGTGCCCAGGATTTAGAGACAGGCCCAAGCAGAGAGAGGCCAGAAGAACTTTTGAGGAGCAGTATCACAGAGGCAGAGAGAGAGGAGAATTGCTGGAGGCCAGAGTTGCTGAGAGAGAGACTGGTGAGGGTCAGCTGGAGCTGACTTTTGATAACTGCTGCCATGGACTGAGGAGGCATGGCTGTGATGTCGGTGTTTTGTCTGTCTGTTTTGATGTTGTTTTGTCATATCTGTCCACTGGTGAAGGACAATGCTGCTGTTGTAGAGGTCTTGTAACCTTGCTGTTGGTTCAGAAGCCCTGAAGGAGGATTTTCTCATTGTGTGTGTAAAGAAATCCTGGAAGAGGGCCTTCTTGATGTTTTCAGGGGTTCTGGGACTGTTCTGCAGGCAGAGAGTGACTTGATGAGGACACTGACAATGTATATTGTGGCTTTGTTAAGCTTTGTCTCCCCAGGAACAGAAATTGCTGAGAATTTGCCTCGAGTCAAGATGAAGAAAAGACCTCTCCTTGGATGTTGAATGCTACGATGATAACCTTGTTGTGGCTTGAAATAGAAGGCCTTTGTGTTCTTCACTGCCCTTTTGAGAGAGTGAGAGAGTGCTTGGTGGTAATGGATGGTATTATAATTCAGTTGTGATCCAGGGGTAGGAAACTTTTGACTTTTATGTGCTCTGTGGCAGACCAGATGAAATGTACTTGGTTTATGATTGGAAACTAATCTCCATTTGAGAAGAAAGACTTTGTGACTTACTAAATGAATGTACTGGCCAGGGGTAGGGTACTTGGACCTTGGTACTTTGTAAGTGAATTGAGAACTTGCTAAATGACCTTGAATTACATTGCATTTTTATTTTCTCTGTTCTGTGAATATTTTGCCTTACTTAGTCACTGAATAAAATACAGAGTTATGCTGCTACTATTCTGAACCTTGGAAGTTGCCTTTGCTTGGCATTACAAACACCTAAAACACGTCTTCTCAAAAAGCATATTCTGGTGGATCTATGATCTCCTCTTCATTCTGAGTATTGCCTCCAATGATGCAGATCATATTACATCTACCTGACCATTCAGCAGGCTACGTGTCCATGTATTACTAACAGGACCTCTACCCAACACAAAGACAAAGTTCCTCAGATGCCTTTAACACAGTATAGATACCAACAGAACATGTGGATTGTCTACTGGCTTTATTTTTCCATCAGCAAAGAGGTAGCTTTTCTATTTTTGATCATGCATCTCTTTAATGATATCTTTTGCATTATTCCTCTCATTTAATTCCTTGTTTGTAATATGCTGCAGTCACCCCATACCCCCTATGTATCTCTCTTTGGCTCTTCACCTTCAACTCTTCAGAGATGACAGTATTCCATGACTCATAGCTGTATAACACTACCAAAAGAACACTAATATTACAAAGACATGTGGAAATCTATCTCAAGGAAAGTAAGGCTTAAAAAAAAACTTTGCAATTTCCTGAAGGCATTCTAGCTCGCTATATTCTCTCTATTCAATTGTGGGCCCATATCACTGTCCATCTGTAGTATCTGTCCAAGCTATAAATGTTGAAAGACAAGCTCTATCCTTTCATCTACATAGCAAAGTTTGATCATTCTCTTAGTTTTTCTTGTGTGGGGATAACTAAGCTAAACTCTTTTGAGGGATTATGGATCTCATTTGGGAGACTCTGCGGTTTGATGAAATTAGCCCATCATCTACAAACAGAAACATCAAGAGGACCTCACCATCTATAAAGAATGCCTCTTCAAACTAGGATCTTGCACTGAACTACTCTCTGACAGTAGTACACATCTTTGATGAGCAAGTGTCTTCCGATTTTATGTCTTCCTTGTTATTAATAATCAGTAGGGAGCTAAGGTTATTTCTTGTTTTATCTTTAAAATAATCTTACTTGAAATATTAAAAGTTTGAAAAGGTACGTTGCCAGAAGAGAGCCTTTAAAATGGAACTCTACTGAATCAACAATTGTTTGTTCATTTTTTTATGGTCAACAAGCAATAAGCTAGATCTTGTATTATCTATATATTTAAATTAACTTTGTGATGGTAAAATGTGGTCCTTTGCAGAATGTCATTTCTAAAAGGCGCTTTTGCTTTTCTGATATTCTTATTAAGCACACCTTCAATCATGCATAGGTCATTCTCATTAAATTTTACATAGATGTGAAGGTAGACACAGTGGTTAGTAGTCATTCATGAATCAGCCATCTCTAAACAGATCTCACATTTATCAAAGCAAAGATTAAAACTAGCACAAAAAAAACAACTAGAAGAAAAAAAATGAGAAAAAGATATGGCTTACAATGAAAACAAATTACACTTGACCTGTTTAAACAAACAAATGAAATACTGAAAAATGGGAAATAGAGGAAAGAACACCCACAGTGATTAGAACAATTGTGTAAAGAAATTTAATTGACATAAATTAAATGCCACAATTGGAGAATAAAATATCTTACAAATGATCTCAGTCAGAAAATATTTGATCTACTTGCTACAGCAATGACCTGACAGTTGAAAACAACCTAGGTTAAGACAACAAACTGATTTGTAAAATATTACCAAAAAGATCGGGAAAAGATTAAGAGCAGTTATCACATCATAAAAGAACAAAAAGTAGGGAAAATATAAACAACTTTAAAGACAGTTTGGTGAAAGTTCCAAGTAAAGTTGTCCCAAAAGCATTTAAAGCATAAAACTAAATGGAAAAAAACAAAGAGATAACTGAAAAGATCTATTAACAATCATGAAGCCTCCGTTTTGAGATCCTGGGATCAAAGTACTGAGTGCATTTCTTAAGAAAGCAGAAGTACTGAGGAAAACAAGATGAAAAAAGAAGCTGGACTAGACCATGAATATATAAAGGAGGCCTGGGGTTGAAACAAGACAATTTTTAGGGCATTTGCAAAAGATCAACTTTCAAGATCTCTGAAGGAGGAGAAGTTATCAAAGGCATGCAGAAAAAAAACCTCAGATCTGATTTTTACTTTTTAAAAAGTGACTGAAAGAATATCAATAAATACTGACTAATAGGCACAGAGTTAAGTACTCAATAAATGTTAGCTAAAATGAATAAAAAATAAGCCAATAAAAAAATCCATTTATTATTTTCAAATACATGTAGCAACTCAAAATTCTTATGGCAAATTTGCTATGACTTATCTGTAATCAGCAGAATCTATTTTGGATACCTTTTTATTATATATTAGTAATCATCATTATTCAAAATAACATGCATTAAAATAACACAGACTATATTTTTACAAGCACTTTCATCCACATTCATCCCCAAAATGTCCTGGTAAAGTACTTGCCACAGACATTAATATCTTCTCACAGATGAAGAAACTGAGGACCAGGGGTACAAAGTACTTTGTGCAAAGTAACATAAATGCAGTGCTCATCATCACACAACCTTTCTTCTAACCACATAGTTTCAAAAATTCTTTAAAACCAATTTCTTCTTTAAAAGTCTATTTTTAGGGGTGGCTAGGTGGTGCAGTGAATAGAGCAACAGCCCTGGAGTCAGGAGGACCTGAGTTCAAATCAGGCCTCAGACACTTAACACAAAATTAGCCGTGTAACCTTGGGCAAGTCACTTAACCCCACTTGCCCTATCTTCCCCCCTCCAAGAAACAAAAATTTAAAAAGTATATTTTTATACCATAAACTTAATATGGAAAGTACTTTAAAATGGCGCAGAAACAAACTTAATCCCTGACCAGGTCAAAAAATCACAAATTGCAAATTAGTAAACTCAGAATGTACGTGGCTCAAGTACATTAAAGGGGTTTCATAGTATACTCACGGCTGTTGGGCTGCACATTTAACTTATCCAAGAACAGAAAAATCATCTTGCATAGCATTTACTGAACAATATAATCAGGCTTTGTAGCTACAAATACTAATGCCAGTTCGGCCAATACTTGCTCTGTAACCTTAGGCAAACCATTTCTGTCTTGGGTTTAATTAGCATGTAATCATGTGACCAACCCTCAACTACCCATGTTAAAGAAGAAAGAGGCATAAGCCCAATAAATGAAGTACCAAAATACCATGTGCCAAACACAATCAGGGATTTCAAAAATCTCAAAGATGACAATCAAGCAGGAGAAACAGGAAAACATGGTATATTATAAAGCTCATTAGAATGAGTGTGTGATCTCGATTCAAATCCCAGCTCTGCTGTTAGATCCTTAAAAACTCATTTCCCTGTTAAAAGACAACTCTGCAAGTCTCAGGATGGAAGGAGATGTCTACATTCAGAGAAAGATCTAGAAAGACCAGAGTTTAAATGGAGACTGAAGCAACACATGCTATTATTCTTTTCTATGTTTGGTTCTGTTTCTCTTTTCCCATTATTTGCTCCATTGGTTACAGTGCTTCTATACAACCAGACTATTGTACAATGTGGAAGTGTTTGTAGATCCTATACATGATTGTATGCCACCATGGTGGGGGTGGGGAGGAGAGAGGGAAGAGGAAAGGGAGGGGAGAAAATCTGAAACTCAAGTGATTCTGGAACTGAGTCTTGTAAACTAAAAGTAAACAAACAAGTCAATAAAAAAAAAGTAAAAAAAAAAACTCATTTCCCCTTCTCTTGCAGTCATTTAGTCACTTCAGTCATATCCAACTCTCTGTGACCCCATTTGGGGTTTTCTTGGCAAAGATACTGGAGCAGTTTGTCATCTCCTTCTCCAGCTCATTTTCCAGATGAGAAACCGAGGTAAACTGGGTTAAATAACGTGCCCAGGGTCACACACCTGGTAAGTCTCTTAGGTCAGATTTGAACTCAGGAAAATGAGTCTTCCTGACTCCAAGCACTCATTCCTCTGTGTGAACCGGTTGCCCTTTCCTTCTCTAGACCTCAGTTACCTTATCTATAACATAATGGGAGTCAGACTGTAATGTCTCCAAGATCTCCAACTCTATGCTCAAATCAACAAGCCAAGGAACACCTAGACTAGAGAATACACACCATAAAAAGACCTAACATCACTTGCTCCTCTCCAGTTCGTTGCCAAGAAGCCTGGCTCCAAATTCTTATTCCCACTGTCAACAAGTTGAGACACCCTGGGAGGGTGATAAACCTAGTAGAAGGGTACAACAACAATCCAAAGTTCTGAATTCTGTCTACAAGACTAAATATGCATTTAAAAAACAATAGGTTCGTTGAAAAAGCACACCCTAGGGGGGGGCGGAGCCAAGATGGCAGCATAGAAGCAGCAAGGTCCCGCAGCTCCCACACCGCCACCCTAAACACCCAGAAAATACGAGCCCAGACAAAGTCTAGGAAAGTCTAGCACTCTCAGACTCACACAAATCCAGAGAAC
>CM053594.1:73830800-73846258 GCA_028646575.1 Pseudocheirus occidentalis | reverse complement strand
ATTGGGGTTAAGTGACTTGCCCAAGGTCACACGGCTGGAGTGTGTGTGTGTGTGTGTGTGTGTGTGTGTGTGTGTGCGTGAAGTGTCTGAGGCTGGATTTGAACTCAGGTCTTCCCGACTCCAGGGCCGGTGCTCTATTCATGTGCTACCTAACCACCCCTCCTTATTCTTTCAGTTATTGCAAAAATGAGATACAACTTCCCAAAACTCAGGCCCAAATTGGCACTTTCCAACAGAAGCACATTCAAATATGAACAATGAAGATGAAGAACCCTAAGTTTCAGAAGTAAGGGAGATTGTTTTACACAACTCTGCAGCTGTTAATCTTGGGAGAATGTCACATCTCTCAAGCAGAAATTTCACTCACAAGAGTGGAGATAAGCATCTAGTTGATATGCAACCATGAGCCTTTGCAGCCCTTGACTTTTCTGGGCTCCTGGATATTGTAAGAAGAATGATTCGCAGTGTGGTTGGATAAACTTTCCCTTTCATGTCTAGTAGACAATAAACTCTTTGAGGGTAGGGTGCAGTTTTTTTTCATCTGGGTACTCTCCTTTCTGAGCAATGACTTCTTGCAGATACAGAATGCTTGGTAAATGGTTGGTTAATTGAATTGAATTCTGTGCCTCAGGTTTTCTTCCTTCTGAGTACATGTGCATTTCCTTTCCTTTTCATGAACTTATTATTGCTACTGCCCACCCAAATTTACCTTGTAGTTTCTTTGAATATATTTTGTATTTACTTGTATTTCTACATGAATCTTTACTAATAGAATGTAAGCTTCTTGAGTGGAAGAATTGTTTTATTTTTGTCTTTGTCTCCTCAGCACCGAACGCAGTATCTGGCATATAATAGGCATTTGCTTTTTGATTAATTGGTGAATCAGAGAGCATCCTTCATTAGTTATACTTCAACTGCCAGTTGTCCCTGAATATGATGGAAAGGGGCATGTTTGGTATATTTTAGTAAGGGATAAATAGGCCTTTTACTTTGAAATAGTGAGAAGAAAGAAAAAAAGGAAAGGGTTTCTTGCCCTCGTGAAACTTAATGTCACATCTTTTTCTAATTATTTCATACGTATAAGCCTTATTTTACATGAAGAATATATACCCCCTGAACACTTGGTACTTGCTTTCTTCCTCTTTTGTATTGTCCCTTAGTGCCTAGGATAGACCTAACAGTCAATAATCTCTGCTTATTTGACTTGATTCACAGGTATGCATAGATATGTACACACACATACATACAAACACACATGCATACACACCAACACACACACACACACACACACACACACACACCCATACACCCATAATTAGAAACACAGAGTAATGGATCCATGGGACAGAAAGCCAATAGTTGCTGCCAGTAGCTCCAATGTAATGAGAGCTTCACTTTCTCTCATTCCCAGGGGGTTTCTTGCCGGCTTTTCAAAGCAATCAATCTTATTTGGGGCACTGATTTTTTTTTCCCCTTTTGTATTATCATAAATTAATGAGCTTTTATATATTTTCCTTCCTTCCTACCTCTCTATCTCCTGCCTTTGGAAAAAGAAGAAAAACAAAACTTCTATAACAAATATGCATAGTTAAATAAACAAATTCTCAAATTAGCCATGTCCAAAAATATAGATTTCATTCCAAATTTGAGTCTTATCATCTTTTTCTCAGGAGGTGGATAGTATGCATGCTGTATCATCAGCCCTCTGGAATCACTATTGGTCACTACATTGATTAGTTCTTATGTTTCAAAGTTGTTTGTCTTTACAGTGTTACTGTTTATAGAAATTGTTTTCTTGGTTCTCTTTACTTCACTTTGAATCAGTTCATATAAATAGTATCAAGTTTCTCGTTTAGCACAGGACTGAAACCATCTCTTTCATGATTTTTTACGGTGTGATATATTTTATTATATTTACCTAACATACTTTGCTTATCTATTCCTTAGTAATGTATACACAGCACTTTCTCTAATATATACATATATATATTTACACACACATACATACATGCATACATTTGTTTCCTTTTTCTTTGATGTCTTTGGGATTTAGGTTGTAGTTTTGCCAGGTCAAAGGCAATATATGGTTTTATTATTTTTAGGGGTAAATTTAAATTGCTTTCCATGATGGTTAGACCAATTTATGTTCCGCCAACAGTACATTAATTTCCCTGTTTTTCTGTAATCCAACTTTTTTCTTTTTTTTTTCTTTTTTCTTTTTGGAGGGGGAAGGCAGGGCAATTGAGGTCAAGTGACTTGGGCAAGGGCACATGGCTAGTAAGTTAAGTGTCTGAGGCCGGATTCCATGGCCAGTGCTCTATTCACTGGGCCACCTAGCCGTCCCCCTTACAACATTTTTCAAGGATCTTTTTGAAATCTTTGCTGATCTACTGGATTTGAAGTGGAAACTCAAGAGTTGCTTTAATTTACATCAAGTTATCGGAAACATTTTTTCATATAGCTATTGGTAGCTCAGATTTCATCTTCTGAAAACTATCTGTTTATGCTTTAACCTATACTAGTGTTTCTTAAATTTGGGAGCTGATTTTGTTGACAGAAAGAAGAATGAGAGAGTAGGTTGCCTCTTAGATGTAGCCATATGACTACATTTCTGGGAACCTGTGTGGTTTTCCATAGGTCTCTGTATTTGTTTTTCTTTGTTTCATCTTCCTGGTTAGAGTCTTTTGTAGTAGTCTGTACCATAAGTGTTAAGGGGAGGATACATCAAGGAAGACTGGGCGATGAGAACTCTATGTCATAAGGTTGTCAGTAGTTGTGTTCTTGACAGCACCTTTTGAGACTTTACCCTCTTCTCTCAAGTTTGCTTGTGTCAGACATAAGCAGTCAGAAGTCTCTGAACCCTGACACTATATCTAAACACATGCAACTTTTGCCTTAAAAACTTATTCAGAGATCTAAATTGAAATCAATCTAAAGATGATGCAAATATGCATGATTGCTCATTTAAATCCCAGCTTGTTTTCCTGGTGTTACTAAATTTAAAAGCATTTCAAAGACACTTATTCTGAGCATTTAATATAATAACTATATCATCTACAGTAGAATGAACCTAATCAGTCTACTGATAAATGGTTTGCTTGCTTAATTGGTATGATTGCCAGGGAAACAGATATAATGCAATGTATTCCAAGGTATTCTAAACACAATAGATAAATGGTAGGCAGTTTTGTCTGTACTTGAGCCACTATGAGTTCATTAGGGTGAATTGGTGTTTTCTATCTAAACTTTTATGTCTTTACCCAACTCCATCCTATTCCTACCATTTATTTTCTTTTTAACTTGTTCTTATGAAAGTAGGGCAAGGACTGTATCCAATGGGTAGAAATCATGGGAAGGATGTTTTTTGCTGAGTATTAGAAGGAACTTCCTAATAATCTGGGCTAAAGATGGTATGAGCTGTGCTAGTAGATGTTTATCTTCTTGAGGGCAAGGATAAAATCTCCAACATTTTACTATAGTACTTGGGATATTGTAAGCCAATATTTAGTAAATGTTTTTTGATTGTCTTCAAATGAAGTTGACTCAGCAGTTCAGGAGTTTTCTACTATGAAATATTTTTTAAGTAGAGGATAGATGACTACTTATCCTAAATTAGAAATTCTCAAAATTGGAAAGAACTTCAAAGGGAATCTAAGTCAACTCATATCTGAAGAAGAATCCCTTCTAAATTATTCCTGGTAAGTGGTCAGTCTTTCCTGAGGAATTCCAGTGATGGGAAACCCATTGTTTCCTACAAATACCCATTCCAGTTTTTGAACAGCTATAGTTGTTAGGACGATTTTCCTTATGTTTAGCTGAAGCCTGTCTATCAGTAACTTTCACTCATTATGTTCCTAGTTCTGTCCTTTTGAAGAAGTCTCATTTCTTTCCTATATGACTTTATAAAAGGAGTCTGTGTTTTAGAGTGTTGGACCAGACCATGGATTCTTAACCTGGAGTTTTAAAGTTTGTTCTTAAAATATTTATTAAGTGCTAGCAATTAACATTTTAATAACTATATTTCAATAAAATTGATTTTCTTTGTGATTCTGTATGTTTTATTTCATGTATTTAAAAACATGATTCTGAGAAGGAGTTCATAGCTTTTACCAGACTGCCATAGTAGTGCATGTCTCAGAAAAGGTTAAGAAACCATGGCCTAGAATCATCCCTGTAGGTTCCTTTCAGGCCAAAAAAAAAGAAAAAAAAAGAGAGATGGACATTTAACATTTGTTATAAAGAAAACTCCTTTTATGACCCTTAATAATGGAGATATTAGATAACAGAATGAGATAGTAAATTCCATGAGGACAGGCGCCATCTCTTATTTATTTTTCTGTTTCTTACTCTGCCTTACACAGGCTTTGTATATATTAGGCATTTAGTAATAATTTGTTGATTAAATTTAAGTGATGAATTTTATGATGGAGATAATGGATGAATCAAATATTTTTTAACAGTGGACTCATTGATTAGGTCAAATTGCTGGCATAGTTATTTGGGCTGTTCTTATACTAGTGTTGTAATATAAATGCAGAACCTTAGAGGGACCTAGGGGGCCATCAGTTCCACTCTTGTTTCTATATAGATGACTCCTCAGCTTTCTTTTTTCCTCCAGGAATTTTTGTAGCCTTATTGGCCAAACCATTTTCCCCCTTCTGAGGCTCTTCTTGTAGTTATTCTCTTCTGGGTTTTCCTCTTGGGTGGTCTTAGGTTCATAATATTTCTTAATAGTTATCATCAGTGTATTATTCTGTTTATTCACATATCTAGCCATACTTCTTGATTTGGGCTATAGTACTAAGGGCTGAGTTTTGGATAATAGATATCCAGCCACTTGTTTGCTCTGCACTTGAAACCTTTCATCTCCCACTATCCACCACCCATGGTGTTAATATTTCTGTATTGACTATAATTTCCTGTTCCTCAAGCTCTCTCTGTGTCTCCTTTCTGCTAAACTCATTTTCTGTCCTCACTGGAACTCTTGGTCATTCTACCTCACCTTGCTTTCCTTGACCAGTGCTCCTACTTTGTCTTCCTTTTCTTCTCTTCATAATCTTGATCCTTTAATTAGACAGTTCAAGTTTACGCTGTACTTTACCTCTAAATTCCCTTGTCTTTTGTCTGGTGGGCCTCATTTCAATTCTGACCGTTTGCATCTTTAACTGTACATCACTGCCTAGGTGTCCCGTAGGTATCTGAAACCTAACCCATCCAAAAGATTTTTTTTCTCTAACATTACTTCTCCTAACTTCACTCTTTCTGTTGAAGTTGGTGACCTCCTTCCAGATTTCTTTCTATATCCAATCCAGTGGAGCAGGTAGGGGGTGAAGTGAAAGGAGTACTGTCTCTGGAGTAAAGAAGACTCCTCTTCCTGAGTTCTAATGTGGCCTCAGACACTAGTTGTGTGACCTTTGGAAATTCACTTTACCCTGCTTGTTTCAATTTTCTCATTTATAAAACGAGCTGGAGAAGGAAATGGCAGCCATTCTAGTATCTTTGTCAAGAAAACCCCAAATGAGGTCATGAAGAGTTGGACATGGCTGAAAAATGACTCAAAGCAAGAACAGAAATCCAGTCCAGTCAGTTACCAAGACTTGTCAGTTATTTTTCTTCAATATCTTTCACTTCTGCACTTTTTCTTCTTGCTAGAGCCATCCTAGTCCAGGCCCTCATCCATTCTTGCCTGGAATATTTCATTTACTTTCTTTCCCATTGGTTTACCTTCATCCAGTTTCTTCTCTCTTGAATCCATCTCATGAATAATTACCAAGTTGATAATCTTAAAGTGAAAGTCTTTCTATGAGGTCCTCTGCTCCAGGAGTTTCAGTTGCTCCCTATTGTCTCCATGTTAAACTGTAGATTTCTCTCTTATTTGAAGCAGGCTATCTCTAGCCTCTATTTCCATTCTGATTACATATTCCTTTCCTCGTGCTTCTTGTTTTCTCTACTTCAACCAAACTCTCATGTTTGGCCCCTCTTTGGCCATGCCCTTCCATCTTTTGTCTCTATTTCCTTTCCTAGGGATGTTTTCCTTCTTTAGCTCTGCCTCCTGGACGCTTAACCCCAGTCTACCTGCTTCAGGAAGCCTTTCCTGAGTACTGTGTATTTATTTTGTACATGTCTGTGAACATGTCTTGTTCCATAGGAGAATTTAATTTACTTGAAGGCAGAGACTATCTCACTTTTGTCTTTTGTGACCCTAGTGCCTGTACATAGTAAGTCACTGATAAGTGTATGTTGATTGATTATCTTGATTCTGGAATCCAGGGCCACCCTCATACTCCCTGGTTGTGGGAGTTGAGCTTAGTCATTTGCTACTTAAATTTCACATGTGCCATTTATTTATTTATTTTTTACTATGCCCAGTATTAGAACATGTAGCATTTTTATTTTGGATCTAGTAGTTTTTTTTGCTAATATTCTTCTATGCTAATACTGGCCTGTAGGTTTTTAGAATCACATATCTGCATGTTCTATCTTAAGCTCTCTATAAATTGAACAGTGTATACCTGAGTGAGTTATCACTCTTTAGGAATGTTATGTATTAATGAATAAGAATCCTTAAAAGCAATTTTTCATGCAGTCTTCCTTTGTTGACATTTGTAGACTTTCTCAAGTTTCATGTTTCTTTGAATTGTTGACTCAAGTAATCATGGTTTGGGAAAACTGTAAGTGTAGATTGTTATAGGAGAGGTTGTCCATATAAGTTGTGAAAAACAGGGGATTTGGCTTAATATGGAAAGAAACTTTTAAGATTTCCTATTACTTAAGAACTCTGAAGAGTGCAGTGACTAAATATGACTCCAGAAAACCAAGAATGGAACATGTTTCCCACCTATTGGCAGAGGGGTGATGGGCTAGAGATGCAGAATGAGACATATATTTTTAGACATGGCCAATAAATGGATTTGTTTTGCACATACTTAAGTATGCACATACTTACTTTACACTAACTTATTACAACGAAGATTAAACAGTTTTTTTGGGGGAGCATCAGAAGGGAATCATTTAAAATATGCAAAGTGAAGAGAAGGAATTTTAAAGGGAGACATAAACAAGATAACTTTGGACATAACATGCTAAATTTAATACATTCTTTAAAAAACTAAAAAAAATTACATAATGAGGTTTGTGGTATCATATGCAATACCCTTTCTCTGTTCTTTTTTTTTTAGAGAAAAGTTTAGTTTTGTTGGTGTTTGTTAAGTCCAGAATTAACCCAAAACTAAAAAAAAAAGTTGACTTTGCTAGTTGGTAGCAATTCTGGTTTTTCCAAGCCTAGTAATAGCAGTAACAACAACAACAACAACAATAAACAGGTATTCTGAGTAGCAACATAGGGTAGTACGTAGAGAGCATTACTCAGAGTCAGGAGGACCTAGGTTTAAGTCCTCCCTTTGTGTGATCTGGGCTGAGTCATGTAATGTTTCGGTACTACCCTGGTCAAGTCTTGTTAGAAGGAATATACCAATGGAATCATAAGTCTAGAGCAACAACAAAAAAGGTATTGATCAGCTGGTGTGCATATAGCATTTTGTGGTTTATAATATAATTAATTTGCAATTAGCCTGGGTAAGCAGGTGGTCCAAGGGATTTTTCCTTCGAGATTGATACCTCAGTCTTCTGACATAAAATCTAGTAGTGCTCTTTCTATTGCACTAGAGTTATCTCCAATAAATAGCTCACATGTCTGTTACCTTGTAATGATTTACAAAGTGCTTTCTTTGTATCAACCCTTTGAAGTAGGCAGCACAAGGCTAGTAATACTGCAGGATTTCAAGGTCCTGTAATTTTGTCAGGGTGATGAAATTTCGTCTCTTGCCTCATTAAGAAACAGTCTTAGAAATTTTCTGTAATGAAAAATTCACTCAGTAGTCAATCTGAGATTCTGATCCTCTATGAATTTAGCACTGGATTGCAGTTATCATCTCCAGGCCCATTCTTCCACCCTTTACAGCAGTGGTTCTCAACCTTCCTAATGCCATGACCCTTTAATACTCATTATGTGGGTGTATCTGCATGTGGGTGGACCCGCCTGGACAGATAGAGGAGCAGGGTCTCAGTTCCTAAGACCATCGGAAATATGTGTTTTCTGATGGTCCTAGATGACCCCTGTGAAAGGGTCATTTGACCTCTAAAGGGGTTGCAACTCACAGGTTGAGAACCATTGCTTTACAGTTTGGTAGGATGTATGTTCTTTTTTCATTGTCTTTAAGAACTATTAGTCACCTCTGTGGTACCAAGAGACACTAGATTTAGTCAACAAGTCAATCAGTAAACATTTATTAATTGACTGCTAAAGTGCCAAGCATTGGGCTAAGTACAAAGAAAGGCAAAGGACAGCCTATGTTCTCCAGGAGCTAACAATCATTTGGGGGAGGCAATATGCAACGAACTGTGTATAAAGAAGATAGGAGCAGGACGATTTGGAGATAATCAATAAAGGGAAGGCACTAGACATCAGGCGGATCTCTTAAAACCTTCTTGCAGAAGATGTGACTTTGGCCGGGATTTGAAGGAAGCCAGGGAAAATGTGAAGTATAGATGAGGGGGGTATACAATTCCAGTCATGAGAGATAACTAATAAAAATGCCTGGCGTTGGGAGGTGAAACAGCAAGGAGCACCACCGTGTCACTAGATTGCAAAACACCTGGGTTGGTTCGATGTTAATAGCTGAGAGGAGGACTGATTGAAGAGGAGAGAGATTGAGGCAGCAGGGATCAATCAGCAGGTTACTAAAATAGGTCAGATACGAGATGATAAGGGCCAGCACCAGGGCGTCAGTAGTGTCAGGAAGAGAAAATGGTGTTTGCAAAGGTGGAAATGACAGGACGTGGCAACTTATTAGAGATTAGAGAGTGATGAATCAGGGAGGATATTTAGACTTTGAGCTTGGCTAACTGGGAGGAGGATGGGATAGAAGAGTTAAGGAGAAGTGAGATTTTTGACAGGGGAAGATAGATAATGAATTCAGTTTTGGATATGCTGAGTTTTAGATATTTCTGTGACGTCTTATTTGAATTGTCCACTTGGCAGTTATAAATGTGAGACTGGAAATCAGGAGAAATGTGGAAGGACTTTTTCAGGAGTATAATCATACCTTATTTATATAGCCTGCTTTAAGAACTTTTTTTTGTAACACCCCTGAGAAGTAAGCAGTATAGCAGTATAAGTCGTTTGCCCATTTGATTTTTAAAAAATTTCTTCCCCAATTTTTAAAAGTTATGAATTTGACAGATATCAATAAACAGGAACAATTTCATATACAAATAACAAAAAAAGATTGTATATGAAACTGTGAATCTCTATTATGGACACTTTAAAAAAGTTATATATTAATGCTGATGTAGTCATATTGATAGTAACCTGCTTGTCCATATCCCTTTCTGAATTTCCTTCTTTTCTCTTCTGTGGGTTCTAGTTCCATTTTGGCCATTTAACCTTTTTGGTCCTTGGTTTTTATATAAAGTGAAAAGATTGGAATGTAAAAAAGAAAGAATAAAATAAAATTGTACATTCTGTAATTATAATGACTGAGCTTGATCCTAGAGAAAAGAAACTCCACCTCCTTTTGTTTTAGAGTATGGGGGACTATGGGTGTGGAACATTATGCATACTGTCAGATGTTGGGGATGTGTGTTCATTTTTTTGAGTTGGTTTTTTCTTCTTTTTAAATCTTTGTTACAGAAGAAGTCTTGCTGGGTTAGTGAAGAAAAAGAGGGAAGTGAACTTAATGTAAAAGCAAAAAGCATTATTGAAAATCGTTAAAAAAACAAACCAGAAATGAACTAGGCATTTGGAGTATATGCTCCTTAATTTCTACTCCAACTCTAACATTCTTTAATTCTATTATTTTTATAGGCTGTGGGTAGTTGAGGCCAGTGACTCTGGTATCTTACTTGGGGAGCAATGGAGATTCCTTAAGAAGCCATTCCAGAATCATTATTCTTGTGCTTTTTGGTTCCTATCTGTAGATTGTTGAACCTGCTGTAGTATTGGACTGGTCCCAATAACCTGACTGCATTGTTGACTGGCATGTTGTTGTTGTTGTTTTTAAATGCACAGGTGTATTGGGCCTGCTTCCAACAAATCTCTAATGTAGATAAGTAAAACAAACCTCTTTAAGGTTGGACTGTTGGAATTGCAGGTGTAACTTGGTACTGTCTATCCTGCTCTGCTCTGTGGTGGAGAGAACCAGTGAAAAATTAGTTTTTAATTCTTTCTCTAATGGTGATTGTAATTGACTGCCTCATTGGGAAAAATCAGTAGCTAAAGCAAAATCCTGAAAGCCATTTTAAATGTAGAAAGATATAAAAATTAATTTATTTTTTTGGTTGTGTTTTCTGTAGATTTCCAGTGGGTTCAAGGAGCTGTTTGTGAAGTCCAGCTGATGGTGTATAATCCAATGCCATTTGAACTTCGTGTGGAGAATATGGTATGTGTCATGGCTCATTTACCATCACCAATTGATTTAAAAATTTTGAACTTAAAAATAGAATGAAGATTTCAATATACACATTAGAACACAGAAATAGGATTCCATATGAAACTAGAACTCTCTAGACCACTTACTTTTTAAAAAAGGGTAGGGGTAAGGTAAGAGAATAAACATTTCTATAGTACTTGCCCTTTGCCAGGCACTGTACTAATCACTTTACAAATATTATCTCCTTTGATCTTCATGAAAACCACGCAAAGTATGTGGTATTAGCCCCTTTTTTAATAGTTGAGGAAACTGAAGCAAGTAGCGGTTAAGTGATTTTCTCAGGGTCACATGGCTAATAAATGTCTCAGGCTGGATTCAAACTCATGTCTTACCCACTCCAGATGCAGGGCTTTATTCGTTATACCACCTAGCTGCCTTACCTATTAAACTGTACACTTTAATTTCAAAACTGTCATGTTCATCAGTGCTTCTTTCTGAACTTCCTTCTGTTCTCTCCTGTATATTAAAAAAAATCTTTCTGTGGTCTTGTTGTGGGGAGAGGTCATCAGTATTGCTACTCCCCAGTTAAAAATAAGAGAAATAAGTACACACACATATGTACACACACATACACACATATAGTCCTCCCCCCCAAACTTGTAACAAATAAGGCTAATCAAGCAAAATATGTCTCCCCAGTGTGTATGTCTGAAATATATGTCTCTTGCATCTTACGTCCTTGACCTCTGTCTGGACCATAGTAACGTACTTCTTCATTGTTCCTTTGGAGATGTGATTTGCCATTGCATTGATCAAAGCTCTGAAGTCTTTCAGAGTTGTTTTTCCTTGTAGTGCTATTGTTCTGGTCTAAATGGTCCTTCTGATTCTTCTCCCTTCACTTTTGTATCAGTTTGCACTCTTTCGGGATTTTTTGATGTTGTGTTGGCTCATTTCACATGAGGCAATAACATTTTATTACTTTCATATACCGCTCTTTGTTTAGCCCTTCCCAGTTACCTAAGAGGCAAACTATGGTTCCCCCTTAGATTCTAGTTCTTCTACTTTTCTTCCTTTCCCTGCCTTAATCCCTCCTCCCCACTGGCAGGATTAAGGAATTAGTTTTGTTTATGAGTATTTTGCCCTTAGTATTATCCTCCCTCTTAAAACCTCACTTCTAATTCCCACTTGTTTCTCTGCCTAATCTGATGTATTGAACATCAGGCGTGTGTGTGTGTGTGTGTGTGTGTGTGTGTGTGTGTGTGTGTGTGTGTGTGTGTTTTCAGTCTTCTTTTGTCCATTACAGATAAGAGTGAGGTTCATCTAGTACCACTACTTCCACCTCTTCTTTTATATTTATTTCTCATAAACCCTAAATTATGGGAAATACCAATTTCTACCCCCTTTTTCTCCTTTCTTTGCTAATATATTACTTTTCCCCTCTCTTTTTCCTTTCCAAATAATTTGTTTACACCCTACCTGTACTTTAAATCTATTATTCCAGTTTTATCGATGAAGAAACTGAGCTTCAGAGGGTAAGGTGACAGGCTCAGGAATACAAAGTTAGTAAATGGTAGAACTGATTGGACTTTGATCTCTTGTTCTCTGACTCTTAACTGCAATTCCTTTATTTTTACTTTTTTCTATATCATACTGCCTCAGGATTAATGGAATGTGTTTACCAGATTTCCTAATCATAGGATCATAAATTTAGAGATGAAAGGGACCTCAAGGGTTATCTAGTTCAACTCAATCATTTTCCTGATGAGAAAACCAAGACACATAATAAGCAAATGAAAAAGCTTTTAAACATTTAAAATGTGCAAAAATTTAAAATGTGCAAAGCAGTATCTTAATCATTGTAAATATTAAGTTCTTTCAAGGAACTCACCTTCTGCTTGGTGTTGGGGATGGTATGGTGGATAATACAGGCCCTATCTCCACTGGGATGGCTCTCTTGGATAATGGCTGTCAGCCTGGTGTGGAAGCAGGACTGGTGGTGGGGAACAGCTCTTAGGCTCAGGGTCATGGGTTGCTTAAGAGTATGAAGGGAGGTAGAGGTGGTTTGTCATGCACCTCTTCCTGTCTTGTCCTCAAGACCCTTTGATGTTTCACCTAGGCTTGTTTGCCAGTATTGTTAAGTGCCTTGCCTGGTTACTCAAATTGGAAGTAGCAGATTTTCTAACCCTGGTCCTCTACCTTCCAGCATTTTGTGTGCAATAATAACCTGTGCTCTGTGCTGGGAGAAGGTACAGATGTAAACAAGACCTGGTCTCTGCCCTAAAGGAACTTATAGTCTGATTGACATAGACTTTCCTTTAAGATGTAGCAGATGTTTGCTATGCTTTAAGGACTTCTAATATCAGGGTACTTTTAAAATCCTGTCAGTGGAATGACTTTTCTTAATTTTCTTGGGTATTTAATTACAGAATAAGAGTTAGAAGTTACATTTGTAGGTTGTCTGAATCCATTCCCACCTGAAATGTGAGTCTTCTTATATGGGTTTTTTGCTCAAATTTCTTCAGTGATGGGGAGCTCATTATATCTTCAGAATATCCCTTCCATCATTGAACATCTGTAGTCATTACAAATTTCATTCTTCTGGAGCTGAATCTGGGTCCTGTAGCTTTAACCCAATGGTATTTATTAGTGGTGACCTCTGGCGCTATACAATTAAATCTAATAATCCTTTATTAATATGAAAGATTTTTAAGATCATATTGTACCCTAAGAGTCTTCTCTTTTCTACACTGAATACTTTTTGGTGGGCCTTTTGAATTGACTTGTGGCTGAGAGAGCTTATCCTCTATTTTCTGATCAGGATTTAAAACATCATTGTTGCTGTATTATTAATATTTTTCTCTTGATTTATTTATGAATTTTGTAGTCTTTGGCTTTTGCATTTTCAAAAACTGTCATATCTTTATTATATACATTGTCCTGAGAGCCTTGATTATATTAAATATAGCCAAGTGACAGCTATCTGAAGACATTAATTCTTTGATTCTCTCCTTTTCTCCATGATCTGAATTTTGATGCCATTTTACAGTTCACTCTTATAACCTATAGTGGCTAGCATAGTTCCTTGTGTATAGTGGACATTGAATACTCGTTTATTAAAAGGAAAGAATTTGATTGCAATTAAATATTTATTCAGTTCATTGAGCACTTACTATGGACAAGGGACAATATAAGATGGTCTCTGCCCTCAAGAGACTAACTGAAGAAGGAACCAAGACATGTAGAAAAATAATTGAGATGCATGATACAATATGAAAGTAGAATGAGAGAGACACAGGCTACCATAAAAGTTCATAGGAGACTGGGAGGTAAGGGGAAGGTTTCATTGGGGTGTCTGTATATCATTTATGTTCTTATGAAGGACTTGCCAGATTCTTGATTTAATTTTACTAAAGTCTTTTTTTCCTGCAGTAAAGTTTCAGGAGTTATCTCTGGTTACCCCGCCCCCACCCAACTTGACAAAGCATTATGCCCATCAAAGAAAATCAGTCTCTTCCCTGATACTATGAAGGAAGGCTAATTTAGGAATTCTTTCATGAAGCATCAAATTGATAGTAGGCAACTTATTAATAACTGCAGTAATGTTATCAGAATAAATAGAGGATTTGCAGTTAGAAAACATCAGTTTGAATCCTGACTCTGCTCCTTCCTTTTTGCCTTGGCCAAACCATTTCCCCTCCAAGAGCCTCATTTTCTATCTTTTGAATGCGATGATCTTTAAGTTCTGTGGCCTACTAGCTATGTCAGTTAGACTCTGACACTCAGTTTCCTCACTCCCAAAATATGAAAAAAAAATGATAATTTGTTGCATGTAGCCAAATCTCCCTCATAAGGTTGTTATGGAAAATTCTTCCACTTTATAGATGTACGTTATGGTTAAGCATTTGTATGATATACATAAATAAAATGTATTTTTTCCTCTTAATAAGACCATTCCTACTTTTAGAGGAGCATGTGAATTTCTCCAGTGTAATAGTCAAATGAAGACTGGGATATTATAAGCAAGGCTAAAATTAATTGTGAAGATAATTTATGCAGGGAATTTAGGGAGAAAGGACACACACAAAAAGAACCCAATGAGTGTAAAATAAAATTTTATTATGATTGAAATTCTCCCCAAAGTGAGTATCATTGAGAAATTTAGAAGTAGATTACTTAAAATTCTAAAAGGTGAGAGGGCGAGGGGCGGAGCCAAGATGGCGGCATAGAAGCAGCAAAGCACCACAGCTCCCACACAAACACGCTAAAAAACTCATAAAATGGGACTCTTAAACAGATTTTCAAGCTCCAAAACTCTCCACAAGACAGAAAGCACATCTGTTGCTACAGGCAGCGCAGCAGGTGGGGCTCTTCACAGCAGTCTGGGACTGGCTGCCGAAACCTGGGTAAAGCCCTGGGGCATCGGGCTGGGCACCGTGGCTGTAGGAGAGCTGATCGGCTGCACTGGAGGCACAATTACCACATCTATCAGGCCAGAAGACAAAAAGGCTAAAAGGTCAGTGGATTTTGCTAACTGGGGAGGAGAAGAGCGGGTCCAGCCAAACTGCTCCCAGGGCAAGGAGGCAGCGGGAGGCGGCTGTAGGAGCAGGAACGGCTAAGAGCTTCAGCGGCTTCCACTGGGCTGCTTCAGAGCCCTCGGCCTGGAGATAGCAGGGGGGCTGACACGATCCATCGAGGCCAAGGGCTCTTGTGTTGAGCGGCCTGGATCTGGATCGTGGTCTTGAGTGGTGGTCCTGGGGTGCGCTTTCAGTGAGCCAAAGCTGGGGGGGGAGCTGCAGCATCCCACTAAGAGCTCTGGCAGCTGAGAGGGCCCCAGCGATTTGGGACAGAGCTTTCCCCCTCCAGGAAGCAGAGTTCCACAGAACTAAAAAACCAAGCAATTAATAGACTGGTCAACATGAGAAAAAGGAAGCAGGCTAGGAACAGCAGTAAAACTTTAGAATCCTTTTTTATGGACAAAAAAGACCAAAGTATGGAGCAGGAGGAAGACAACTCAGTCAGAACTCCCTC
>CM053594.1:73805970-73830300 GCA_028646575.1 Pseudocheirus occidentalis | reverse complement strand
AGGGAAGAAATGGCATAAACTCTAAAATGGGCATCATGCCACACAAGAGAGTAGGAGGTGTGGGGATGAGAGGGGGGATGATGGAGGGGAGGGCAGGGTCTGGGGGAGGGATGCTGGATGCTCACACTTCAATAAAGGGACAGGGACAGGGTAGAGAACAGAACAAGGGGGGGAGGGATAGGAAGGAGGGACATATGATCACTGTCACAATATGTCCACTATGAAGATGTCTTTCACTGCTTTTTTTACTTATAATCACATCTACACAGCCTGTACTGAATTGGTTGTCCTTCAAATGGGGGTAGGTGACAAGGGAGGAACCAAAAGAATCTAGAATTTAAAGCTCTGCAATACCTGCAACTAGGAATCAAGATATACAGGGGCTGGGATAGGGAGACCCTCCCTGCCCTACCAGAAAGTTAGAGAGCAGACCAGGGGAGGGGATCCACAGTGGGATTGCTGTTTTGGGGGTTGGGTAGGAGAAAGACGGGGAGAAAATTTGTAATTCAAAAATCTCATGAAAATGAATGATGGAAACAAGAAAACAAAATTTATTACATTAAAAAATTAAAAATTAAAAAATTAAAATTAAAAAAAAAAAAGAAAGCAACAAACTTAAAATGATTCTTGGTTATCAGACACAAATCCCAAACTTGCTTTCAAGGATTCTACAGTAACCACTTAGGAGGCCTGATTTACAGTTTAGATGATCTACCCAATACTATGGATGCCTTGCTCTCTTTCTTTTAATATTTCTAGGGCATTGTAATGCTCAAACTATCCACGTCTCCACACACACACACATACACACATCCTCAATAATATTTTGTTATTAATCACTTGTCATTCATCACTGGTAACATGCTGCAGCCTGCTTAAATCCACCATGCTCCTTTGGAGTTCTTTAGTAATTTCATTTTTTTTTTTTTTGCTTTTTTTCTGGAGGGCAACTAGAGTTAAGGGACTTGCCCAAGGTCACACAGCTGGTTTTTATGTTAAGTTTCTGAGGCCGGATTTGAACTCAGGTCCTCCTGACTAAAGGGCCGGTGCTCTATTCACTGAGCCACCTAGCTGCCTCAGCAATTTCATTTTTATGGGATCCTCACATTCTTTCATTTGTAACCATTAAGCATCACCAGGAAAATATTGGAAATACTGGCCTCAAAAAGAAGGGCTTTTTGGCCAAGAAGTGCCTGAGGAGAGAGGGGGTGAAGCTTTTTTTTACTGTAAATGTATTTTTATTGTATATTAATAACCTATATATATACATGGGTATGTGTGTGTGCTACTAATTTGTTCGAATAGTAAATGGTAACAATAAAATTTGTTCACTTTGATGCATTCTTTCACTGCTTTGGAATCTGCAAAGATCCTGACCTAAAGAAACAGAAGTAACTGCACAACAGAGATCCAAAGGTGTTCTGGTGCTGCTTTGCAAATCACAAATGATACCAGATGTCTTCCAATATACCTTTGGCAGTTTGTAAGCTTTGAAATAGCAGGTAAGCCTATACTGAAAGTATCACTAACAGTTTTTTGCTGTTTTCTTTGTGAATTACAATAGTATCCAACATAGCTGCTCAACACTGGACAATATCTGAGGTCCAAAGCACATCCACATGTTCTTCCAAATGATGCTTGGGGTCCTCCTACTTGTCACCATTCTTTTTTTGCTTTTTTTTTTTTTTTTTTTGCTTTTTGGAGGGTGAGGGCAGGGCAACTGGAGTTTTGTAACTTGTCCAAGGTCACACAGCTAGTAAGTGTTAAGTGTCTGAGATTGGATTTTGACCTCAGGTCCTCCTGACTCCAGGGCCGGTGCTCTATGCACTGTGCCACCCAGCCACTCTTTGCCACCATTCTTCATTGCCAGCTATTCAGGTGTCATCTTATCTTCTTTCTCTACTGTCTTATGATCAGTCTTGGCTAATTCCCCCATCTCCTTTACTACAGATTCACTGAGTTCATAACATTCACTGTGATCCTAAAATGTCAAACTTAGCACCCAATTCTTAGTATGCAAATTTAGCAACATCTTATCTTCTATTTCATTCTTCTTGTAGTTTATAGTAATGGAGTAATAATGTCTGTTCGGTCCATGAATTGATGCTGGGAGAGATGGCTTGTTTAACTGATCCAGATCTAAAGTTGTCTGTCTGGGTTCTTGTCCCAAGACCATCATATTAGCACTGATCAATCTGAAAGCATTAATACCTTGCTTTAACACTCCGAAAGCACCATGTATTTAACTGGGTGGGATTAAGCCCTCTCTGTTCTACCTGATTCTGAGCCCAGGACATCTCCAGTGCCTTCCTACCCAAGGTAAACAAACAAAGGAGAGCTTCTGAGGCAGCATTTTGTCCTACTCAGTCATATACCTTTTTTAAATTAAAAATAAAAGATGCTTCAGTATCTTCTACTTTCTGTACCATTCAATCGCATCTGTGACTTTAAAGGTCTGTTCTCTTGCTCTCTATTCATAATTTCATCTCCATGTCTATATAGATTATTCTTACATTTAACAGAGATGACAAGCAGTTATATATTTATGTATTTTCAGTCACTTAATTGCCCGTTTCATTTTTTTAATCATTCTCTCAAAATTCTGAATCTTGAAAAATCAATTTCTGAATGCTTTAAAAATGTGTCACCTCTACCATTAATTCTTTCTGTATGTACTTGGTCAGATACAACTGATCTTCCTGACTTCATCTTCAATGCCAGCAACTCTTTTTCATACAAGGGGTACATAAGGCGCTGAGGCAGGAGGATACCCAGCGGGCTGATTCTACATGACCATCAATGAAAAAGAGACAATTATATAAATGCCAGCAGAACTGTTTCATTTGAGGTCTAATTATCGAACTCATTCCAATATAATCTTTTCCAGTGCATTATGATGTCATAGAAGTTAAAGTCTCTTTTTTTTTTAAGTGACCAATGGCTTTTAAAAGCTGTGTTAGTGAAGCACTCACTAGGGCAGGTTCTACCCAGACAGAATGGCTTCCAATAATGAGGTTATCAACAGATTCTCTTCTAGACCAACCTGAGCACAGGAACCTCATTGCCAAAAGGTATAGCCATGGCAATATGTATATCTGTGTGAGCACGTGCGTGCGCACACATACACACAAACACGCACACACACACTCCCCTTCATGGAGGTAATGTGGTTTCAGTTTTACCTCTGACATACTATCTGAGCACAGGTAAGTCACAACCTCTCTGACTTCTAGGCAACTTACTAAGACCTATGTATTAAACTATAGACAAGCTGTGATCTTCTTTTCCAAGGAGTTCCCATGCCAATAAAATCATAATCTTTAATGAACCAACACAATGACTTCAATATGAAGTGGGCACATGGAATGATAAAAACTACATGGTAAAATATGGTTCAGAATTAATAAATGAAAGGCCAAAGTTTACCAGGTGTTTTGCATCCACATTCCATTAATACTTCCCTAAAGAAAAAAGCCAGAAGGTGACAAACAAATGGGGTAACACTATGGAATATGACAGGAAATTAAATACCCAAAATGGACAAGAAATGTCTAGCAGTAGACATAAGAGTCATTTCAGAATAAGTTGTCTGTACATAGATCACAAAACAGTTAATAGAATGGTCAAAATAAACATCAAATCAGAGGAACCATCCAATCAAGAAAAAGAACATGGTACAACACACAAGATTATTGCAACTCCAACCCAACCTGTTTAAACAATCTGTTGATTCCAAACTAGGAAGAAAATAACACTAATTTAGAATGAAAGCTCATTTGCATAACATTACAGAGGCAGATGACAGATGATTACCAACAGCAGTGTATCTCAAAACAGTGAAAAGCAGGTGGGGAGCAAATAAGCTTGGAGAGTACACTGGATCATCCTTTACAGTAACATGGACTACATTCAAACCTCAAACAAATGGAAAATCTCTAAGGATGCATCATCACGCATGTGGCCCAATCAGGCTGGCATTTCTCTTACCTTACAATGGGAAGTTTTGTAAATGGGACAGGAGGCAAGTTTAGTCCATCTGGGAGAGAGAGAAGCTCCATTGTTCCTGGGCATTTTGAAGTGTAGCTTTCTAAGCTCTGCGTCACATCCTTTTTTTCTAAAGAGGAGAAACAAAAGGAAGTCAAGATCGGTCATGCAAAAAATGATACTGACAGATTTTCTAGGGGGCATAAGACACACAGAACCTTAGAAGGAGATGATGATACAGTAAGGATTATGCAGCCTAACTTCCATTTTTACATACTGAGACTAGAGGTACAACTAAGAGACAAAAGAGACAGATCGAGGACCCTCAAGTTTGTAATAGCACCAGGATTAGAACTCAGATCTTGGTCCTCTTTACCATTATACTCCATCTACATAGTCTGATCTCTACTCCATTCCAAACAAGTTGCTAAGGAGAAATGGAAAAATAATGCACTGTAAAACAAAGACATTAAGGCAATGATTTTAGAGAATTCAGAAGTGTAGTTTAATTAGTAAACCATGAACCAAACAAATTCCTATATCAAATTATTGGTGATGGTGGTGGTTTTTTGATGAGACCAGAAAGGCAACCTCACTTAATTTTGAGTATAGTAATGTTAACTTGCATATAAAAAAAACATGAAACATAATAATAAAAATTTTCTTTAATATATATACATAATATGTCTGCCAAAGAGTTCTAACTGCTATCATGTAAATTATCTCATTTGCTTAATGTTAGATACATTAAGTTTAATTATATAGGTTATATTCCATTATGCTGTTTCTAAGAATTCCACAGTTATCAAAATGAAAGGAATTAACCTATTGGTTATATCCAATGTATCTAACTTCCAAAAGACTCAGAGTGAAGCAGAAAGAAGACTAAAATAGAAGTTCAAAGGCCTGAAGTCTAGCCCTGGCACTGCCACACACCTGAGGGCGGGATTGTCTCCCTATGATATCTATAACTCTAGGTTCTAGTACACTACCTACAAGTTAGTGCATATTTAATAAATACTTATTGACTGATTTGTTGGAAAAGCTATTTCACCTCTCTGGTCATTTTTTATTGAACCCCATCATTAAATTGTTTATCTCACTTCTAGTAAGGCTGCAGAACAAGCCTTATAGAAGAGTGGACAGGTTTTACTCAATTAAAGTGTTTATAGTTTGTTTGTTTTCTTAATTTTAGGGCTATTTTAATTCATTTGTCAAAACCAGAATTTACCAAAAATGTATAACCTATTCAAGCTGACACCAATGAAGTCCAACCTGTCTCTCTCATTCTATGAGATATGCTCATATAAAACATTCAAGCACTTTTAAGGGTTTGTTTTTAGTTTAGCTCTTTTTTTTTCCTTTGTAGCAAAATACAAGGTTGCTGTATTTGTTTTTTTGGTCGGGTTTTTTTTGGGGGTGGGGGGAGCAGAGCAAAAGAAAATGATAATTCTGTAGAACAGTATAGGAAATAGCAACAAAGGTGCAAAAAAAATCCAATTTCCAATTTTTCCAGTATCAGTTTTGCAAACTGGAGGCAAAATTCCATCTGGTGCCTTTCCTCCTCCTTCTCCTTTTCCTTTCAGCAAGATGTTATAAGGCTCACTGGATTCACCAGTATCACTTTTTTGTTGGGTTTTTTTTCCAAGTTGTATGATGCTTTTAATTTTAAATGTCACATAAAAATCTCAAGATGTAACTTTAAAAGCGTTAAGAGGGTAAACTTCTTCTAAGACAAGGGACTTAATAGCGGAATTTCTTACAAGTCTTAGAATCATAAAATGTTAGTGCTAGGAAGAATCTCGGAATATTAAAACATTTAACATAACATTAAAGTTGTAAGGTACCTTAAAACAAAGAAGAGAGTCTATTAGAGCTAGAGGAGACCTTATAGATGGATCTAGTCCAACCAAAAACAAATGAGAATACTTAAGTTCAATCACGTTATGTGACTCACTAAAGGTAAAACAACTAGGTTATCAGTGATGAGTAGAATTCTAACTCCAGTGTTCTCTTTTTCCTCTCCCATTCTTTGAAAAATATGGAATTTAAAGGGCATGTTTTAGACTACTTTTAAATACTGAAAAAATGTTTGAACACTCTTCAAACCAACCCACTATGACAGGTTACCCAAAAGTACAATGTATCAAAGCTTATATATGACTGGTAAGCAGACTGTCACCACAGTAGAGATTTTAAGAAGCCTGAGAGTTTGGGGGCTACTAGTTCTAAATCATAGCAAGAGGCTCACTGGCTGCTGAGCCACTTGGTATGAAAAGCCCTTAGATATCACCACAGAAACCTTAATTTGGTCTCTTACTGATCTCAACTGACACTTATTGTATGGACTTAGTGCTAGCACACAAGACAAAGGCTAAAATATGCTAATGATTCCTTGACTAGACCAAAATTCAAGTTAATGTTTATGATTAATTTTTTTCACAATTCTTAATGCTTCTTATTTCACATGATTATGGATAGTAATGGTCATTTTTGGAGGTAATTTCTGTAACATTTTACCTGGAAGGGAGCTTAGAGGTCATATACTGAGCACACTAAACATACAAATATAAGTTCATTTGAACTCAACCAAGTAGGAAGCGCTTGTGTAGGATTAAAAAATTTTCACAAAAGGAAATTTTTCTGATAATATTTACATATAATTTCATAGGTGCAGACTTATAAAGATTCACTCAAATCACCAAACTTGACAACACTCAATCAACAAACATGTCTTAAATGTCTACTAAGAGTTAGGTACTCTGCTATGCAAAAACAATCCTAATTATTACAAATGTAATACAAAAATGAGGAAATGTGCATATATTATTTAATCTGTGTAAATAAATTTAACCCTTGTACTCAGAATGAAGTTGTAATTACAAACTAAAGAATCGGTATACTATAAACAAAGCTATTTTTATTGGATCTGAAAAAGAAAAGATTGGTTGACAGAATAGGTAAGTGAAAATGAATTCAAATAAAAATTAGTATAGCTGAGGACAACTGAAATGGAGGAGAGAAGTCAACATTTTCAAATGGATCTATCTAAAAATGTTAATTTAGTCTACTTTTCAAAATAACAGGAGAGATACTGTTCAAATTTTCTTCAAAAAGACATTCTACATTAAGCTGGTACCACAACCTAAACCTAAACATCTCAAGAGATTTTTTTTTTCTTTCTAGAAATTTAAGAGTGCAAAGAAGTTTAAAGAAAGCCCAGGATCTACCCTTAGCTACAGGGTTCATTAGAAAAGTGCAAAATTTACTCATCAAAACTTTGATCATAAATAATTCACAACTGGTCTGCCTTTCCTGGGGTTGACATTTGCATGAAAATTGGCTCAATGCTATTTCACAGTTTATCTGTTCTTGTTTCTTCTAAGTAATAATCTATGACAAGCATGCCTAGAGTAAGTCAGTAAAGATGTTCTGTATAGGTAGAAAACAGAAAACAGGAGGAAGTAAACACAGGCACTATTATCACAGACTCATCAAGACTGTCTTACTGAAGAATTTTAACAAAAAAGGCCAAGCAGAATACAGAATAATGTAGAAAAAGGGATGTTTCACCTGATACTCCTGAACAAATGATTCTCTATGAAATCAGACTTAAATAATAATCATAGCAACTCCCTTAAAAGAGCACTTTATACTTGCAAAGCACTTTGAATACATTAATCTCATTTAAACTCCAAAGCAGTACTGTGAGGGAGAAAAAGCAAGAAGTATATCCGTTCAGGAGATGAGGAAACTACGATTCAGGAGATCAAGTCACTTATGGTCATATACCTGGAAAGTGACAAAAGAGAGACTTAAATTCAAGTCTTTAAGGGAACAAGCCCATAGTCCCCTCAACTAAAATTTTCAAGTCATAGGGATACTATGCAATATACTTTGAACATGGCAAATCACCAAAATATACCTATGTAATGAAATAGTATTTACAGTAGCAGATCAGGTATTAAACCCAAATCCTCTGATTCTAAATCCAGTGATCTTTCCAACAACATTCTCTTAGAGCATATGATAAAGGGGATAGAATTTTGGACTTAGAATCAATGGCCATAAACTCTGAAACTTCCATTAAGGAGGGCCACAATTTCCACAATCCACTTTCAGGTCGAACATCTCATCACTTCCCACCTGGCTGAACTACTGTGGGACTTCTCACCTTCCCCCCAACACTTTTCAGCTTCCTTTTGTGTACTGTCGTCCCACATTAGATTGTAAGCCCCTTGAAGGCAGGCATTATCTTCCTTTTTGATATTTGTATCCCCGGCACTTAGTAGGTACTTAGTAGGCACATAGTAGGTACTAAATAGTTTTTATTGACTGATTGCTAGCTGTGTTACCATAGGAAAGCCACTTAAATTCTTTGAGTCTCATTTTCCTCACATGTAAAATAATAATTATGCCATTGTAGCACCAATTTCACTGTGCTGTTGTGAAGCTCAAATAGGATAAAGAATATTAAAAAAAAAATTGAAAACTTTAAAGTATTATATAAAGATCTATTTCTATTATTATTATTATTAATTCAGTGGTTGGGGGAGTGGAGAGAAGAGTCCAGACCTGGGATTCCCTTTATATAGGGAATTTGGTGAGAAATTCCCCCTCCCAAAGGAGATCAGCAACCGTTCTACAATTTATAGCCTTGAGAGGCGGCTGGGCACTGAGACTTTAAATGACTTGGATAGTCATCCAGTGTATGTCAGAAGAAGCACCTGAATCCAGGTTTTCTTGACTCTGAGGCCAAAATAATCATTTTCCTAGAATTACAGCATCTCTGAATTGGAAGGGATCTCAGAGATTATCTGGTCTCATCTATAACTGAACAAAAATCACCTCAACAACACAAATGACAAGCAATTTTCTAGCCTCTGCTTGAAAGGCTTATAGTGAAGTGAGTGATAAACCAGGTGAGAGAAAATACTCTTTCAGATTCGACAATAAAAAGAGAAGAAGAAAACAGTTCAAATGAAAGATATCTGAGGAGTTTAAAAACCTGCAGGCACAACTTAATTCAACAATGTGGAACAGTAGCCAAAAAAGCTACAAACTGAGGCCACGTTAAGAGATAAAATGATAAAAACTAAGAGAACAGTACTCGTGTACCCTGTCCTAAGAAAAACATATTTTAGAGTGCTATGCTCAGTTCTGGGTACCACATTTCAGAAAGGACATTAAGAAGCTAGCGTGCTTAGGGCCTCCAGATAGGAGGAATACTATGTTACTCTGTGTGTGTGTGTGTGTGTGTGTGTGTGCACGCACGCCAGCGCATGTGTGTGTGTGCATAGAATCAGGGGAGGTCATGATACACGAGACTCAGCTTAAAGAATCTGATAGTTTTGGCCAGGAAGGGGAAAAATGAGGGAAGGAAGGTTATGGATACCTGTCTTCTAAATCAGAAGGGCTGTCATGAAGAAGCAATTTCTTCCTGTCTATTAGAATATAATAGATATCTGGTTAAAATAGAAGCATGTAAGGTTGCAAAAGAGGTCAGCTCACCCACAAGTATTCCAGGAAAGATCTAAAAAGATCACTGGACCAAATAATAATCAAGAAATTTAAAGAGAAGTTACAATAAGTGCCTTCAACCAGCCCATGATCGCACAAAAAAGATAGAAATTTGCTAGCAGTTAGAAAGGGGTACTTCAAGGAAAGATAACACACAAGTTAATAATGAGTTAACAAATTTGTTAACAAGCTAACAAGCCAGAAATCTTTCAGCACTTAGAACAAAGGGTCCTAAAATCTACAACACACTATACCTAGAGAAGTTCAAAATGATAGTGAAAGAAAGCTCCAAGAAGGGCAGAAACATCCAGTTTTAACTACTCTAATCAAGGGTTGAGGAGTCAACAGAGTTCTGACTAGATTTCCTAGGGAAGTTGGAAGCACTCAGAAATCTGACCCAAGAGGCTCAAAACTGTCCTGAAGACTGCTGTATTCTTAACTATATTCCAAGAAGGGATGAAGCCTTTCATCCTACTGACATGCCAGAAAAGGTTAGTCAGTGGCAAAATGGGAAACAGAGCTCAGGATGAAATAAGGGCTGACCATCCTACCTAATAGTATAGGAGAGGGCTGAACCTGGCCTTGGCATAAAGTATCAAATGCTCCTATATACCTAAAACATAAAAAAGACCCTGATAAGACATCAAAAGAGATGACTATTAGCCATTCCATTAGCTATCTGGTACAAATTATATTGCCAAAGGAACTTAAAATGTATGGTGGGAAGTGACAAAGTCTGGGGTGATAAAGTGAAGGTTACAAGGGTCCAGATTGAGGCAGCTAGGTGGTGTAATGAATAGATCACTGGCCCTGGAGTCAGGAGGACCTGAGTTCAAATCCAGCCTCAGACATCTGACACATTTACGAGTTGTGTGACCTTGAGCAAGTCACTTAACCCAAATTGCCTTGCCTTCCCCGCTCCAAAAAAATAAATAAATAAAATAAAACAAGAGTCCAGATTATACTGTCTTCCCTCTTTCTCATTAAAGGAAAGAGATGCAGAAGAAAAAAAATTTTTGGAAAGTGAATGGCTGAATAAGAAAATGATAGGTGAATATGGGATTTGGATCTCTGGACTACAGCCTAAAATATAGAACTTACACATTCCTAACCAGGGATGGACTATACCTAACCAGGGTTGGCAAAAATGTATTTGCTTGTGTTTTGTAAACCTAATTAAATGGACTTTGAAATAAAAGAATGAGGTAGAGAGAAAACTATGTGTATGCACCAAACTACATATCATAGATAAGAGCTACAATGAAGGAATATTAATAATAACAGTTGAAATAACCAAACAGTCATAGGATATGAAACCCAAGAAAGAATCAAGAAATATAACCCCTGGCCACAAATGGTTACACACAAATCCTCAAAGTTAAAGCAACAAACAAGAGGACGTAGAATTCCTACTTCAAGGAAGTAAATTTGGCCTGTTATCACTGACACTTGGAGTGGGAGCCATGACTAGAATATCACTCTGGATGAGTACACCTCATTTTTAAAAAATTACTCAATAAACATGTATTAAGTGCTTATTTGTGTCAGGCACTAGGTTACACATGAGTGACTGATACAGTCCTACCCTAGTCTCAAAAGGTGTACACTCTATCATGAAAGATAACATAAAATTCCATAAAAATAAATATAATGGAGTTTAGTGAATGACGGCGTTGGCAGCTAAAAATTCAGAATACGTAAAAGAAAGTGTGGGTAGCACTGAAAATTAAGAAGAAATACTAATGTGAGGAAATCCTGAAATTAAAAGAGAGATGCAAAAGTAGAAAACATTTCATTAAAAGTCAATAGTGAAACTGGAAACTGAGGGGATACCCACATAGATGAACAAGTTATAGTATATAAATGTCATGAAATATTATAGTGCTGAAAGAAATTAAGAAGACAGTTTCAAAGAAACTTCAAAGAAACTCTATGAACTGATGCAAAGTGCAGTGAGCAAAACCAAGAACAATTTATACAACAGCAGTAAGATTACAAAGATAATCAATTGTGAGAAACTTAGGAACTCTGATCAACACAATGATCCACATTTCCAAAGGAACCATGATGAAAAAGGCTACCCACCTCTTCATAGAGAACTAATGAACTCTGAGTATAGACTGAAGCATTTTTTTTTCTTTATCTCTTTTTTTTTTAAAGAACGTGTCTAATGTGGAAATTTGTTTTGCAGTACTTCATATTTGTAATGGGAAATTTACTTCTTGCCTTCTCAATGGGCAAAGGAAGGATGGCTAAAGGGAGAGAACTTAAAACCAAAAATAAAACTGAATTTTTTTTTAAAAAAGAAGCATGTTAAACATGTGTACGGATGTATATATTGGGAGGAACAGAAGAATTTTTATCATTTAAGTATGCTACAGACCAACACTATAGACCAGAAGAAAAAAAGTAATGAAGAATTTAGGAAACAGACCAAAAGCTGTACATAGAGTCATTCATGATGAAATGGTGACAGGAGACTTCAATTATTCAGACATGTTCTGGAGTTCTCTTTACCAAAATCTGAGCAACTAATAACTTCCCAACTTTCATTCTTCAAAAGATGGAAAAAAACAACAATGAAGAAGCATTTACTCTATCTACTCTCATTAACAAGGAGGAACTGGCTGTTAAGGTGATAATGACAGGAACAGTAGGGAGAAGTAATCATTCTTCACCCAACAGTCTATGACAGAGAGGAGCAAAGCTGGGCAATGTTTAAAATGCAACCTAGAATAGAGGAAAGCAGATTTTAAATGCTTTAGAAGAAGGAGAGGTAAGGCCCAATAAATTAAAATTCTATAAGGGAAGATGAGGGCTAGGAAACTCATTAATGAAATTCTGAAAATATAAAGGGAAATAACTCCACTAAGGATTAAAAATGGTAGTTTTCTGTGGAGAACAATGTGGACACACAAGCATCTCATTCATTGACCAATCTAGATTTTTAAAAGCTATGTAGGGAAAAAGAAAGTAACAAAAGATGAATACAAAAGCATGCTATGATCCTAGAAACAGTGACAGGGGTGATAAAGCTCAGAATGAGTACATGTCAGTAGAGGAAACAGGATAACACAAAAGGGCATGGAGGGTTAGCTATATTAGGGAAAAGAAGATTAACTCAAGAAGGTACCACTGCTTAGGGTAGTGCTATAGGCCCTGGGGATAATGGTAACAGAAGAAAGGAAAAGTTGCTGAAATCTTATTTTACTTCCGTTTTGTCAAGGAGAATGACATTTACAATGGAATGACAGAACAAGAATGACTATTAGGAAATTGATATTTGATTGTGAGCTCCTTGAGAGTAGCTTTTTACCTGTTTTTTATACCCCTAGTACTTAGCACAGTGCCAAGTATATAGCAGAAACTTAATAAATGTTTTTTTACTGACTAACTGATATGCAGAATAAACAAGGGGTGCACCTAATTATCCTTGATGAATTGAATTCACCTGCCATAGATCAACTACATACTTAGGTAATGAAAGAACTGGAAGATGGAACTACTGAACCATTGTCAGTGATATTTAAAAGATTTTGGAAAAGAAGAAAAGTACTACTGCGCTGGAGAATAGCAAACATTATCCTGATTTTCTAAAAGGAAAAGACAACAGAGTCTGCAAATACGCCCTTAAGTTTAACTGTAATTCCCAGAAAAATTCAGAATGGATCATCAAAGATATATCTAGTAGTCATATATATAGAAAAGAAAGTCATGGAGAAGCAGAGCTAACATGGTCTCATCAAGAACAGATTGTGACAAACTAGTCTTGTTTCCTTTACAGACAGTTATTAAACTTTTAACTAGGAAAATGCCACAGATCTAGTTTACCTAGACCTTAGCAACGATTTTAATCAAATACCTCATACTACTCTTTTGGGGAAGATATAGAAATCTATGCTAGAAGAGAATACAACTGGATAGACTGATAAGGGGTTGACTGGTCAGATTCAAAGAGTAATGACTGATAGTTTAATGTCATTTTGGAATAAGGACTCCAGTGGAGTATCACCTCAGCTATTTCATATTTTTATAAATTAATTGGATAAAGGTTAACCAGCTAGTATGCCATCAAATTTATAAATGACACAATACTGTAGGTTACTAATACACTGGATTAGAGAGTCAGGATCCAAAGAGATTCTCCAAACAGGTTGGAGAACTTGGATAAATCTAGTAAGATGAAATTGAATAGTGACAATCCTCCCCCCAACACACACACACACACACACACACACGTCATCCAGTTCTAGAACCATGATCATTTCAACTCTGCCATTTTTCCTGGCAAGACTGTGTCAATCTACTCCCATGTTCCCCTACTCACCATCCTAATTTTCTAGAATTTTTAAAAGCACCCCTCACTGGTCATCATTTCTCTAGGTGTGGTGATCCCTTTTAAAATATAAACTAGAAAGCAAAGGCTGTTTTGCTTTTTTAATTGTATCCATGGCACTTACCATATGGCTTGTTATGTAGTTAGTACTTTTACACAAAATTTCTTTTCATGCATCCATAAATACAAAATCTTACACTTAGTTCAAGAAATCAGTTTCACAAATATAAGGTGAGTGATTATAAGGATCTCAGTGGAGTCTCCACTAACTATACCAAGAAGCTAGGAGAAGCCCAACTCCCTTAATTGACCCAAACAAAGTAAAACCTGCAATAACAAAAAAAGTGCCTTTTTCCTACAGGGGAATTTAAATATCAACTAGATGCCAATTTCCCAGAATTACTTCAGCATGATTCAGCACCAGTTCCCAAACTATGATCTGCACACTAGGCCCAGTCTCCTTAGGCCTTATTCCAAAATGTCTTGTCTTGCTTGAACCAAATGAAAAAACCACTGGGCTCTACCAGTTTTGATGCCCTATTCCATCAGAGAATCCTAAATAACCTTTCCTTTTTCCATTGCTCCTGATTGCCCCCTCATATTATGGGCATTCCTTTCTAGAAAGCTTTCTTTCTTTCCTTTCTGAAAGCACCTATCTTGGATTATGTTTAGTTCTGTGATGCTCTATCTCCTAGCCATGCCAGCTTTCTCTTTTAAAAGCATCAGCCACTGACCAGGACTGGAATGAATGGTCTTGGCACCTGTCCCTGCTTCCCAAGCCATGACTTGGCAATGTAGAACACAAAGTACCAGGAAGCCTGAATGTTAAACTAGGGCTCTGACCACAGACCTGCTGTGAACCTTGTGTCCTTCAAGTTCAACTCCTTGAACCAAAAGGAGAACAGAAGGGAGATTGCTACCACTGCATTGTACTGTATTTTAGAATCCTAAACCCCATTCAGTCTACATTAAGACAGAGAGGCATAGTTAAAGAGCAGTTTGCTAGAAAAAGATCAAGGGATGTTAGTGGACTATAGACTCAAAATGAGTCAGCAGTTAAAAAGAACCAATGCAGTTCTGGGCTGCATTTATAGCAACATAAATGTGTTATTATTGTTGCGATTGTTTCTGTATTGAATGGTTCACAATACTGATCACATCCTTCATTCAACTAACACAAAGTTCCTACTCTACATGTAGCATCCTCTGTTTGATATATAAAGATAAATAAAACAGGGTCCTAATCCTCAAGAAGCTTCCAGTCTAGTAAGAGAGACAAGATATGTACACAAATAAATATAATATAAATTAGACAGCACCAAAATCCTACTTCAGTCAAGGCATAGAGGGGATACTTAGTATTTGAAAGGCTAATGGTAATAGAACACAAACTCTAAAAGGCCCCACCCAACTGGAAAAGCTAAGTAGGGTCTCTTCATCTCCCTTCAAAGCACCCTTGCAAAGTTCAGAGAGGATGATCTTCAGAAGTCTGGCCATTAGATGATGAATTCTGTTGACCATAGAAGCTCATGGACTTTCTACTAAAGTAGGCACCAACAAACACTTATTAAGGAGTTATAACCTTCATGAAATTATGTATCCTTGAAGGACTAAAATATGTGGCATAAGAAGGGTACCAAGTGCCAGGAGTTTAAATGAGATAAGGAATATTGCCAAATGATAGAAATGCGGGGCGGCCAGGGCAGGGGGCCATCACACAAAGCTACAAATGGATTCCTCTACTATGAAAATTACTGCTGATGACTACTGGTACACAAAGTGGCCAGAGCGTAAGTAATCTTCACCAGTCATAAGCAGCAGAGCATCTAAGAAAGAGAAGGGGCCTGAAAAGTCATCTAATTTGACACCTAATCTGGCTAAATAGGTCATAGCTACACAGACTTTCAAATGTACATGTATTTCCAAAATCTTAACATAGAAATATGCTAATAAATTAGAAAATGACAACAATACATATTTTACAAGTAAACCAACACTTTGCAAAGGTTTTTTTTAGAAGGCACATATCAAAGAAATCATTTTGAAGGAAATCATTCATACTCCCAACCAGTAAAAATGAAGAAGAAAATGCACATTTAAGTAAATAAATCTGAAGAAATTAGCCCAGCATTTGTAAGAAAATAAAATGGGCCACTTTGGGGGGTAGTCAGATTCCCGTCACCAGAAGTATTTAATTAATGGATGAATGGTCACTGTGTAGGAGATTTTACAAAGGGCATTCACAGTAGGGCAAGGAATTAAACTTAGTCTCTATGACTCATTTGAAAGGAATTACATAATATGATACCAAGAACATTATACTTTTAGTCAGAAGACCTGTATTCAAGTACCATCTCTACCACTGTATGTGTGTGTTTCGTTTAAAAATCCAATTCACATAAAAAGTTACAGTTTACAAAGCACTATCCTCACAACAATTCTGTAAAGTATTCAATTATCCTAATCATAGGTGAGGAGGGCTACTGGAGGGTCATGGAGTCCAATCAGCTTAACTCATGAAAAAAACCTCCTGAAAAACATCCCTGACAATTAGGCATATAGGTCATGCTTGAACTCATATTATAAAATGAAAAATCACAGTCTGTGAGCCCAGAAACCCAGGTTCCAGATGTAGCATGGCTACTGAGCAATAATGCAGCCTCAAGCACCAGACCCACACTCCTTTCATAATGCTAGAATGCAAATCCAGGTCTTCCAATTTTTAAATTCAAGACAATACAACCCTACCCAGCTGTATAAACTTGAACAAGTCACAATCTCAAAACAACAATACTGAAAAATATGAAGGATATAAGTGCTAATCCACAGTCAGTGTTATTTGAAAGGCAGTGGAGAAGAATGAGAGGTACTGCAGGACTACAGAAAAAAAAATGATGCTATCCCAGTTTTCAGAAAAGCAAAGACAATTGTCTGCAAACTAAAGATCTTCAATTGCTGTGAAAGTTTTATAATGGATTATTAAAGAAAGGATTAGTGAAGATCTATAAAAGGAAAACATGAGTCCAAAGAGCCAGCCTAGCTTCATCAAGAACATGTCATACTAGATTAACCTCATTTTTTTTAATAAGGTTTACTAAGTTGGTAGAGGAGGAAAATTCTGTAAATATCATTGCCCAAATTTTAACAAAATAATAAAGTACCTAATGCTATTCCTTTGTACAATGTACAGATGTGGGCTAGATGATAGTACCATTACATGGATTCTGAACTACCTTGACCATCCAGTCTCTAAATCCATATTAATCTCTCCTCTCTTCTCAAATCTCTTTCTGCACTCCCATCCCTTGCCCTCTTAGTTGAGGACCTCACCTCATACTTAATAAAGAAAAGTTCTTTGCCTAGAGCTTCTACACTCCTCCTCCCCTCAAAGCATTCCGTATAGACATGGTTCCTCCCCCTCCTCCCCTCTTCTGCAGAATGTCTCCACCATCATTCCCCTTCTCTCTAATCTTCATTCTCTCCCTACCAAACTGATCCTTCCCTGCTGTCTACATACAGTACAACCTTGCCCAAGACTACCACGTCCTGAAAATCACCTCACAATAATTCACCAAGCCCACTAGCTATCCATCCTATCTCTCTCCTCCCCTTCTCAGCCTAATTCCTTAAGGAAGGCCTATGCTCTAAGTGCCTTTACATCCTCTCCTCTCACTCTCCTCTGAACTTCATATAATCTGCCTTCCAACCTCATTACACAAATGATAATGTTCTTTCTGAAGTCAACAATTATCTCTTGTCAAATTGCTTCTCTAGCCTCATCCTTCTTGACTCCTCTGTAGCACTTGACACTATTCACCCTCTCGCCCTGGATGCTCTCTTCTCTAGGTTTTCTGTGATACTGCTTTCTCTTTGTTCTCCAGTCTGAGCACTGCTTCTCAGTCTCCTTTGCTGGATCCATGTCACACTAACTGTAAATATACCTCCCACCACCAACACCTAAGGCTCTGTTCTCTTCTCTTTTCATTCTATACTCTCTCATCAGCTTTGTGGCTTTAACTATCTCTATTGCAAATAACTCATAAATCTATACATGCAGTCTCTCTTCAAGAGAGCTAAGTCTGTATCACCAACTTCCTGTTACACATTTCTACCTGGACGCTCACCTCTCAAATTCAGCAGGTCCAAAACAAAATTAATTATGTTACTCGTCCCTCAAACCAACCCCTCTGAACTTATCTATTACTTCTCTACAGGAAAGCATCAAGGGGCAGCTAGGTGGCACAGTGAATAGAGCACGAGCTCTGGAGTCAGGAGGACCTGAGTTCAAATCCAAGCTCAGACACTTGACACACTAGCCACGTGACTTTGGGCAAGTCACTTAACCCCAATTGCCCTCCAAAAAGAAAAAAGAAAAAAAAAGGAAAGCATCACTATTTTTCTAGCCACTCAAGTTCACAGCCTCAGTATCATCCTAAGATCCTCACTCTCATTCATTTGACTTATCCAATCAGTTGCCAAATCTTGCCATTTCTATCTCCATCACATTTCTGAGATATATACCCCCCACACACACACACACATTCTCTCTCTCTCTCTCTCTCTCTCTCTCTCTCTCTCTCTCTCTCTCTCTGTCTCCAACCTATGATCAAATGTAAACACCTATTTGGCATTTTTAAAACACAAAACCCAGTCACTCCTACTTTTTTCCAGGTTATTTATATATTGTTCTCCATGCTTTCTATGAGAGCATACTATATATAGTGGCTCACTTGATGTTCCTCAAACAAAGCTCCATCTCCTTTGTCTGAGTCTAGGCACTAGCTGCCATGCCTGGAATATTTTCTGGCAATATCTCCACCCCATGGAATCTCTGGTTTTCTTCAAGGCTCAGGTCAAGTGCCACCCTCTGCATACAACTTTTCCTGGACCCTCCAGCTATTTGGTCTTCTCCTCACCTTACAGTTGATTTAGATATGTCTGCTATAAGACCTATATGGGTACATGTTTTCTCCCCAACTAGAAGATAAACTCCTTAAGGACAGAAGCCATTTTGATTTTGTCTAAGTTTGCCAGTACTTAATTAAGTACAGTATCTGCCACAGAGAAAGCATTTAACAAATGCTTGCTGATTGACCAACTGGAAGAAAGTCTTTAAATGGAGTTTCTCAATGATCTGTGCTTTTCTCCAGGTTAATATTTTTTATCAATGACTTGTACAAAGGCAAAGATGGAATACTTAACAAATTTACCGATGACAACTGTAAGGGACAGATAAGGCACTAGAAAAAAAGTCAGGATCTAAAAAATCATAGCAACGTACATAGCAGAACCAGGAGGAGAGGGCAGAAAGTTACAAAGAAGGAAGTTTAGGCAAGATGTCAAGAATAATTACTGAACAATTAGTGCTATCCAAAAGCATTATTAAGTCTGACTTTACAGATATTATGTTCTCCCTCTATAATCTTCAAAAATTGCTTGGATAAACATCTACCAGGTATGCTCTAGTGGGAATTCTTTTTTACTCTGGACTACATTAAATGGTCATAGAGATCCCTTTCAACTCTAAACGTTTGTGTTCTCATGTATAAAATCTGTGCCTAATAGGTAATGGCTTGAAAATATTTAGTTATCATGAAACATACTATACAAATACCAGATACCCTACAGATGGGAAAAAAATCAATTTAGCTTTTTGAAGTCTGCATATGGCCAGGTCAGGTGATCATCCAAAACATCAACAATGAAATATCATAGTGCCAGACTAATGGTAGGAAAAACTATAATATACATATTAAAATAAGACTTGCAATGCAATGTACTTGTCATGTAATAGGAAAAACAAACCTGCCTCTCCCTACAACTTTGATTAACTAGAGAAGCATGCAATGAAATAAGGATAGCAACATTAACTGCCTCCTATCAACATTACTTAAACTATTTTTTCACTTAATTACCACAGTGACAGTTTAGATTCCTTGATAAGCAGTCACTCGGGCACACTGAGAGATGAAATATTTTTCCTTAATCTATTCAAGCATATAAACACAGTCTGCCAAACTGAAGAGCAATTACATTAAGCCACTAGCTATTATATAATCTTCAATTCAATCACTACTTAGAAGATTTTTTTCCAAAATATCCTGAGAAACTTAATCATAAGCCCCAAAATAGGTGAGAGAAAATGGAGACATGTGATGCAAAAATAATAAAAATATAACAAGAATTCTCAAGTGGCTGTTGTGTGCAAAGCTCTTGGGAGATAAAAAGTTTAGACAAGCCATGGGTCACACTCTCACAGAGATGAGACAATCCAATAAAAATAAATTTGAAACAAAGACGAGCAACAAGGGAAAAGAAATTTATTTTAAATTAAGGGTACCTGTGAAAAGGTGGTTGGAATATTAAACTGGGTTCTACCACTAGCTATACAGTTTAGGGCATATTTATTCCCCTCAGGCTTAAATTTTCCCCTCTATAACATAAAAGGGTAAAACTAAATGATCTTTAAAGTTGCTTTCTTGTTCTGTGATCTCTGTTACCTAATATAAACCATCCTTATCCTCAGCAATAAGGAATGGTTTAGGTAAACATCATCTGAAAATAAAGGGATGAACCAGATGTGCCCTCAAGGTCCACTGCAGGCACATAAACAAATGCTTATTGACTAGATTTCTCATCATTCCAGAGGCTTTCTTTTTCAGTGTGTGGGTCTATCTCGTACTATGCACCAATCACACATTTCTTACTGTCTATGAGATATCTCCATTTAGATGTTCTGCCAGTACTACAAACTCAAAATGTCTAAAACTGAACTCACCCTTCCCCCAAAAAGCCTATTACTGATACCAACTTCCTTATTTTTGCTGACATCCACCCAGGACTGAAACTTTGGAATCTTTTACTCACTCCTGTCCCTCAACCACTTCATCCAATAACCTCCAAGTCTTGTTGATTGTGTTATTACAAATTCTTCTTCTTCAGCTCATCTTTCTCCTTCAAAAGAGATTTAACAGAACTGTTGACTTCCTTCAATCTCTCCATATCAATTAGTGTCAGGTCTTGTCAATTCTATCTCCACAATATCTCTTATAGCCATCCCCTTCTTTTTACTCACACAGCTACCAAACTACTCCAGGCACTCTCAACCTCTCATCTGGACTACTGTCATTGCCAGCACATCTTCCTGCTTTCTACTTCTCCCAACTCTGCAGACAAAATGACCTGACAGGTCTAACAGGTCAATTTCAGTGGCTCCCTACTGCCTCTAGGATAAAATACAAAATCCTCAGCTTGCTATTTGAAGCCCTTTACAAACAAGCCTAGCTTTCCAGACTTATTTTACATTATTCCCCTTTCACACAATCTATGTTCCAAGCAAATTGGCCTCCTTGCTGTTCCCTGAACTTGGCATTCCATCCTTCTACCCATATTTTTACACTGGCTCTGTCTAGTTGTTAGAGCTTCATCCTTTCTCAAATGAATGTGTATTTGACTTACTTGATTACATGTTGTCTTTCTTAATAAAAGAGTAATTCTTAACCTGAGGGACCATGAATTTTTTTTTAAATTTGGATAATTGCATTTCAATACATTTAGTTTCCCTTATAATACTATAAATTTTATTTTATGCACTTTAAAAGGTTATTCTGAGAATGGAACCATAAATACCCTAACCCTATCCCTAAATACCAAGAGCTTCCACAATAGAAAAAAGGTTAAAAACCTTTGCCTTATTAGAATACAAACTCATTGAGTGAAGAAACTGCTTTTCATGTTTTGCTTTTCATCCCCAATTCCTAGTAAATTGCCTTGCACATAAAAAGTACTTAATGTTTCCCGGATTTGTACTGAGGAAGATGGATATTATGTTACATTTTTAATAACCAATATTACTCTGTGATTCATCTTTTTTCTCATTTCTGTCAGATCCCACTTTCTGAAAGGCTAACTGAAGAATATGATAACTCCTAACACCCAAGGCATCAGCTCCCTTAACCTGTTAAAGGTGGGTCCCTCCCAAGTGACCCACCTTCCATTAGCACTGAATCAGCTTGTTCTAGGTCCTCCCCAGGGAATATGTCCTTTATACTTGGTTTTCCTTCATGAAAGTTAGGGGTGACCTGGTTGATAAGAGGGAGACCAAACTATAGAGATTCTGATTGGGGTGGCTTTTTTAGCCAAGATTTTTGGAAGCAGCTAGGTCTAATAAAGCAAATTCCTTAAGTGTCAGGGACAGGCATAATTAGCCACATCTGAAGGCCAGCCCACTTTCCCATAGTGGCAGACTAATCCTTTCACTCAAGAATTAGTCTGTACAAGCACCACCCTCCCAAGAAGAATAGGGGGGAGCAGAGAACTATTAACCCATCCCCTCATTAAAATGTCCACCAAGCAGGATAGCCTTGCCTTTGCCAGAGGAGGTCCAAATGATGTACTGTCAGGCCAATCAGAAAGAAGATATATCTAGGCTCAAAAAGTTCTGTTAGCCATCACTCCCAGTCTTTTAGCACAAATGGAGGTAGGCCAGAGACTCCTTTATTGGGAGGTTTGGTGCTCTATTAATAAACTGTTATCTTGCTCAGAGAACTGCATGGGTTTGCCTTTTTGTTCAATTTTACTTGTGACCATTCATGAAAAATGTCATTTTCTTCCTCCTTTGCATTTGGTTCACTCCTACATAAATATAACACACAGTAGGCTTTTAATGTCTCCTGAACTGAATTGTTAAATAGCGCTTCTACATTTTAGACTGTAAGCTTCTAGAGAAGATAGAAATCGTAATCTCCCTGGGTCCCACTGTCTTTATCTATAAAATGTGAGTTCAACATGATGCTCTTTATATCTACAATCTTATCCATCTCTGCATCTCTGGCACCCAGCACAATACCTTGGGCAAAGTAAGCACTTAATGACTATTTCTTAAATTCAATTTTTGCAACAGGCATATTGAATATAAAAAGTAAATTAATTTGGGGCATCACTTCATAAAAGAATTTTATTCTTAACCTTTTTGTAACTAAAAAAAAATCTTTGACCAACTTTATACAGTCACGTGCGTGCGTGTGTGTGTATGTGTATGTATGTATGTATGTATGTATGTATTAATCGGTGGTTTTCCTAAGTCAAGACACACATTTTGTCAGCAACACACTTCGTCCTGTGCAGATGGTTGGGTGCTGACAGATGGTAAACACAACCACATGAGCTCAGTGAATTCTATGTGCCCAAAATAAGAACTTAAGTACACTTGTGTTAAGAATGGAAAAATGAGAATGGGGAGAAGAGAAAGATGCAATTGTGGGAATGAAGCTGGGACATGTTCATGGAATCACAGATTTGGAGGTGCCAGTGTGGAAGTCATCCATTGCCAATCTACTCCTTTTACAAATGAGAAAGTTGAGGGCCAGCGAGGCCAAGAGACTTCCCCAGAGTCAACCCGCTAGAACATGTCAGACAGAATCCTAACCCAGGTCTTCCTGCTCCCAGTGTACTTCTCTCTGTACTCTATTATGCTGCTCCTCAGAGGTAGCTGATATTTCCCTCACCTGAGAAATGGTTCCATAAGAATTAGTAGAGGGATGCTTCCCTGCTTTTTATGTGTTTTCTTCCTCCAGTAAAATATAAGCTCTGAGGGTAAGTACTGTCTTCCTTTTTTTAAATAATATTTCATTTTTCCAATTACATGTAAAGACAATTTTTTAAGATTCATTTGTATATAAAATTTTAAATTTCATATTTTCTCCCTTCTTCCCTCCCCTACACTTTCCTTAAGATGGTAAGCAATTTGATAATGTTATATATGTTTAATCATGTAAAACATATACCCACATTAGTCATGTTGTGAAAGAAAAAACAGAGCAAAAGGAAAAAAAAAAACAAGAAAAAAACAGTTAAAATAGTATGCTTCCATCCATATTCAGGTTCCAAAATTCTCTCTGGATGTGGAAAGCATTTTCCATCATGAGTCTTTTTAGACTGGTCTTGGATTATCATATTGCTGAGAAGAGCTACGTCAATCATAGCTGATCATCATACAATGTTGCTGAAGCTATACAGTTGAAGAGGTACCCAAAGAGGGTTAGGGCTGCCTGAGATTGATGAGGTGTAGGCTCTGGGACACTCCCCCATTTTGAGCTCTCCTTGAATCTTTGAGGTACATACTCTGGGAAACCTCTTGAAGTCTGATTGAATCTTCAGGAGCCATTCGCAGAGGCCATAAGTATTTCATTGTGGCTGGGCCCAAACCTGTTACTAGCCTGGCCCTCCATTGTCCATCTGCTTCCCACCCTTGAGCCTATCAAAACATCAATCTACTCTTGCATTGACCTCATTAACTCCACCTGAAGACCCTCCCCAAATTCATTACTGGAGTCTGAACACTGACCTCATACTGAACTCATTGGCTCCTCCTGAAGACCCTCCCCAGGCTCCTCCTCTGAACCACCCCTAGATTCCTCTGTATATAAGACCCCATCTTCCCTCCACGGGGTGTGAAAGGGCCTTGTTATAGCTTAGCACAGACTTACTCT
>CM053594.1:73770711-73805470 GCA_028646575.1 Pseudocheirus occidentalis | reverse complement strand
GAGGGCCAGGCTAGTAACAGGTTTGGGCCCAGCCACAATGAAATATTTATGGCCTCTGCGAATGGCTCCTGAAGATTCAATCAGACTTCAAGAGGTTTCCCAGAGTATGTACCTCAAAGATTCAAGGAGAGTTCAAAAGGGGGGGGAGGGGTGTCCCCAGAGCCTGCACCTCATCACAGTGTTTTACTGGTTCTGCTCACTTCACTTTGCATCAGTACATGTAAGTCTTGCCAGGTTTTGCTGAAATCCACCTGTTTGTCATTTCTTGTAGTACAATAGTATTCCATTACATTCATATACCACAACTAAGTTATTCCCTAACTGATGGGCAGCCCCTCAATTTCCAATTTTTGCCACTATAAAAAGAGCTGCCAAAATATTTTTGTGAATATGGGTTCTTTTTCCTTTTTTTTTTCCTTTGGACAGGGGAGGGCAGGGCAATTGGGTTAAGTGACTTGCCCCAGGTCACATGGCTAATCAGTGTTAAGTGTCTGAGATCAAATTTGAACTCAGGTCCTTCTGAATCCAGGACTGGTGCTCTACTCATTGCACCATTTAGCCGCCCCTCTTTTCCCTTTTTTATGATCTATTTGGAATATAGACCTAGTAGTGGTATTGCTAGATCAAAGTGTATTCACAGTTTGATTGCCCTTTGGCATGAACTGTCTTTCTTCTTCCTTTCACTCTGTAATTCCAAGGTTTAGCACAATGCCTGGCATACAGTACATACGTATTACATGCTTGTCAACTGACTAATGCTGGTTATCTAGTCAGGTTGTCTGCCTCTTCTAAGAAAAGAGGAAAATTACTATCAAGTAAAATTCAGCTGGGCTTCACAACTTGGAAACTGGCAGAACTGAGGAACCTATGAATGCCCATGCCAAGTGTCAAACTATCATTACTAGCTGTCTAAATTTATGAGTTTTGTGTTCCTTTAAGAACTTATCCATTTGAGTTTAGGTCCACAAACATGTGTCTCATCCTGCATTCTGTAGAGAGTGGACCACCTTCAAAGAGATTGGGTTTGTGCTTATCTATGAACAACAAGAAGTCAGATTATTAGTCAGATTATAAAAGGAAGGCACCATTAATGACACCTGGCCCTATATCATGCTAGAAATGTTCTCATCTGAGAATGTAGTTATTAGCAACTCTCATCTTTATTCTTTAAGAGACAGAGTGGCATAGGGAGTAGAGGATTGATCTCAAACTCAGGAAGGCCTGAATGCAAATCTTGTTTCTGACACACAACAGCTGTGAAAAAAATCAGAAGTCGTTTAACTTTTCAGTACGCCCAAGCAACTCTAAGACTACAAATTAGTAATTAACAACCAGCATAGTTGAGTTTCCATGCTCTGAGTCACATATGTCAATGAAAGTATAGGCCCAGACGCCCATCAAATTTTTTAAAATTCTTTGTACTGATAGCTATAGTCATAATTATGGGAATTACTACACAATTATTATAATATTCATTATATATTATTGTGTTGAAATTTATCTCATTATTTATATAAAATATTGCATTATATTATTATAATTATTATTTTAATTATGAATATGGCCATCATGTTTAACAAAAATTCTTGAGGGGCATATGAGACTTCAATGTGGAAATTCTCAATTTATCCACATCAGTAACTGATCTCTAATGTATATGTGTGTATATATACATATTATGTGCAATATCTATACTTAGACATGTAGATATATATGGTGTGTATATATAGGCAATTTTCCCATATATCATATAATTATTCTCAGAATTATAAGCAACCTAATATTTATATAACTTAAAAGATTACTACGAGCTTTCTTCAAAACCATGAGGAAATCTATGAGGAAAAGAGAACAAATGCTATCACCATTTTACAGATACAAAAGCTGAGATTCAGAGTCATAGCTAAGAGGTATCAGAGTCAGGATTCAAACCCAAGTTATCCAGGACAGTGAACTTTCTATTATTTTTGTATTTCTATTATTTTTGTCTTTAATCTGGCTCCAACTAACTTTTCCAGTCTTGTTTCCCATGACTCCTCTTATGCACTATCAAACTACATACTCACTATTCCCTAATTTCATCCTGTCCTTTCCCACCTCCGTGTTGCTGTTCAGTTGTGACGGTCATGTTTGACTCTTTATGACTCCATATGGGGTTTTCTTGGCAAAGATCCTAGAGTGGTTAGCCATTTCCTTCCATAGATCATTCATTTTATAAATGAGAAAACTGAGGCAAACAGGGTTAAGTGACTTGCCCAAGATCATGTTGCTAGTAAGTATCTGAGGCTAGATTTGGACTCAGGTCTTCCTGACTCCAAGCCTGGCACTCTATCCACTGTGCCACTTAGCTGCCCATAATGTCATCTTTCCTGATTTCAAGAGACTCCTCCTATATATCTTCTTACTGAAGTTATTTTTTTTCTTTATGGGTCAACTCGCATGCTGCTTCTTTCATGAAATATTTCCTGATCTCCTCCAAATATCCTGGCTCTAGGTGTTCTATCCCTACTGCAAAATTCTCAGATCACTCTGACCTCTATGATGCATTTATTAGAACTACATTTATTACAACTCCTGGCACTCTTGAACTTAAAGCTAGAAGAGGCCTTAGAAATCATCTAGTCCAAGGATTTTTAACCTTTTTTGTGTGTCATGGGCTATTTTGGTTGTCTAGTAAAAACTCTGAACCTCTTCTTTGAATAATGACTTTAAATGCATAAAATAAAATCCACAAGATTACAAAGGAAACTGATTATATTGAAATATACAATATGGTCATCAAAATACTTAAGAACAAGTTCATAGAGCCCAAGGTGAGAACCCCTAGTCTAATCTAACCCCCTTATTTTTAAAGATAATTAAACTAGAAACCAAATCATGACTTGCCTAAGGTCATACACAAAGTACCCTATAAAGGCAGAATTAAAACCTGGTCCACAAGCTTCAAATCCAGTGTTTTTTGCATTTGCTCCACTACTAAATCCTAACTCCTTTAAGTGCAAAGATTGTATTATTTTTCATCTCTGCAGAGAGATGCCTATTATTCATTCTTTGTGGTTCTTTTTTTTTTTTTTGAGAGGCAGGGGAGTATAGCATTAAGAGGAAGATCCTGGAGCAGCTAGGTGGCACAATGAATAGAGCACAGGCCGTGGAGTCAGAAGGACCTGAGTTCAAATCCAGCCTCAAACACTTGACAGACTAGCCTTGTGACCTTGGGCAAGTCACTTGACCCCAATTGCCCTGCATTCCCCCCTCCAAAAAGCAAATCCCCCCCAAAAAAAGAGGAATGTATATGATGTTCAGGTACATTTTCTCTAAGGAGAAATGTTAGCAATGTGCATGCAGATATACATACACCTATATATATATGCACACATATGCATATACGTGTGTGTTCTGTTTTAAAAGTTTCTAGTTCTGGCCCCCCTGACACACACACACACACACACACACACACACTCACTCACTCACTCACTATGAAACAGCAATAGCAGGAAGATTGCAAATGGGAACTTAGAAGTCACATACAAACCATCCCAAAAAGGCAAAATTTACAAACTTTATCATATATTAACCAAAAATCACCCCCTGGTAATATGCTCTGAATCAGGGGAAGTCATCTAGGCTTTGCTGTAAGGGCCTCTTGGTTCTATGATATGTAAATCTCATCCAAGTTCCAGACATCCACAGTAAGACTGAAAGAAATGATTATTTCTCTCTTCATAACCAGTTACCCTTGGGGAGATTCAGGATGTTTTCCCTTCCTTGTCCTCATTCTCTACTAGGTCAAATCAGCTCCTGAAGAATAAGACTGATAATGAGACTGGATTTAACATTCTCCTCAATCTTGTTTAGATCCCATCCAACTGGGCAAGATTAGTTCTGATTACAGAGTAAAAAGAATTTAATCTAGATAAATTCTGGAACATTGTATTCAACTCAGTTGGGGGGGGGGGAGAAGAAAGGTGGGAAGATCCTTTGTCTAAATTGTCCAAGTTGGGGATGGTCAGAGGAGAGATAAGAATAGCATCAAAGTTACTCTTCATTAGAATAGATCCACCTCTCATTATAATATTCATTCTTCTCATTGTTAACCAATCTGAGTTGCCTGCTGCCTGTCAGGAACACCCACTTTTCCAAGGGCATATAAGTGTCAAAAGGCCACCATGATTTGGTTTATAAGAGACAGCCAAAGGACCATCCTTTCATTAATTATTCACTAGCCATTATGAATAAAATAATTACCCAGAAATTATGTCTCCTGAAATTTTTATGCATTATACCAACAGAACACCAAATGTGACTGGTAATTCTGACATGACATGGACATGTTAACTTTACAAAGTTATACCAACAACTTTGAGAGAATTTGGATATGTTAATGAACTAACACCATGGTGGAATGGATAAAAGTTAGTCTGTTTCCCCCCTAAAAAAACTAAAAAGCGAGATTCAATGCCCCCAAGCACCATCCATTCCATCTGGGACCCACATGGTCCCAACTCTAATCCATAGTTATGTGAGTGACTATGCTTCACCCCCTCCCTATCCTCTTCCCCATTGCTGACTACCTGCCTTCACCATCCCATCCCCTGTCCCCAAACCATCTGCCACATCTTATTGCTTGTCTCTATATTTTCTATGCTTTTTTGGCCCTATACTCATTGTGTTTTATTATACTGTTATTACTGCTGCCTCACTTCCCACTGCCCTCATAGCCTTTCCCAGCAAGTACTCAAAGAACCAAGTATGTCTGCCCCTATTTCATAATTTCATAAATTATCAATTCTATATTTTGTGTGTGTGTGTATGCAAAGACCCAAAGTGAGGGTCAAGATGGCCTTTTAAACATAAGTGTGTCTTCCTTCTCATTGCCCTGAGAGTACATCACTTGGACCTCCCATAGCAAAGGCAGGGCAATCTGGACTGGTGGACATTTTAATAAGGGAGTGGGTTAATAGTTCTCATCTCTTCCCTATTAATTCATGGGGGCAAGGGGAAGCAGAGAAGAATGACTAATCCTCAGGTGAATGGACTAGTACGCAGCTAGGAAAGGTGAGCTGGTTTTCAGAGGTGACTGATTATGTCCCTTTCTGACACTTAAGGAATTTTAGTTGCTTTATGAGACTCAGTTGCCTCCAGCAATCCTGACTGGTAAAACAAAAGCCATCTTAATCAGGTTCTCCCCAATCTGGTCTCCCTGTTGTAGATGACCTCACCCCTAACTTTGATGAAGAAAAAGCAAGGACTGACTGCAATTCAGAAGTGTGGTATGAAAAATAAAAAAGATGAATCACAGAGTAATATTGGTTATAAATAATACTGCATAATAGTATTATTCTTCAGTGTATATATGTCCTATTGGTATGTGTGTATACATCATATATGTGTATATATTTATATATACATATACATATATATCCTGTGTGTGTGTGTGTGTGTGTACACACACAGAGACACACTAATAGGACACATTCTCAAGGATATACTACTTTGAATATAAAATAAAATTCTTTCTAAGGCCTCTACAATTTTGATCCTGTAACCTGATGATCACAAACTATATTGCAACTGTACATTTTCTTCAACAGCTATTTCAAATCTTCCTAAGCACATCTGCAACACAGCTGAGGGTCCTCAAGGAAGAACTGCCTCTGGCTAAAAACCTAGCTGTTTGTAGTCAGAAAAGAACTCATAGAGAACTAGGAAATAGGGGATAGAGGCAATGTCAAAACTGAGGATCCTTGAAAAGATTATACATGTGGTTTGCCACATTCTTTCTTTTCCGAGGAGGCACATTAAGAACAAGTCTGAATATCTAGTCAAGAACCTTACTCCAACAAAGCACCAATTCACTCTGGCTGAGCAAGACCTAATCAGCTGTGATGGTGATGAATGGCAAAAATTTTAGGCATTCTCTTTTGGCTGGGTAGCTAAGGAATGAACTGATGATGAAAAGTAGGAGTAGCTGAATATATTAAATCTGGCATTTTCTATTTCTTCCAATCCTGGCTTCTCAAACAAGTGACAACTTTGCTTGACTTGATAAATAACCTCCCCTGTGTAGTGACAAATTAAAAAGGTGGCATTTGACACAGACAAGCTGGGTTGAGAACAGTCTGGCTAAAATATCAATATGGAGGTTCGTGCATTCAAGAAACCACACCAGATCACCACTTTCAGGGTTTATGAAGTAGTGGAGACAAGACCCACTCTCTAGGCCGGAGGTTGGTCAAGTCAACAAATGAACATGTACCTATTAAGCACTTACTTCGTACCAAGCACTAGGACAAAAAAAAATTTGTAAAAGCGGTTCTTAGTTTTGTGAAGCTCATGTCATGATGGGGGGAGATGACATGCAGGTAACTATGTGCATTCATTCAAGATAGATACAGAGTAGGCTGGAGGGGATGTCAGAAAGAAGGTACTAGAGGTGTGGCTAGATGGCACAGTGAATAGAGCACTGGCCCTGGATCAGGAGGACCTGAGTTCAAATCCAGTCTCAGACACTTAACACTAGCCCTGTGACCTTGGGCAAGTCACTTAACCCCAACTGCCCAGCCTTCCCCCCTCCCAAAAAAAAGAAAAAAGGAAGAAGAAGAAGGTACTAGAGCACTGAAGGAGACCAGGAAAGGCTTTTTACAAGACTAGTTTTCCAATTACTATTGTTCCCATTTTGTATATGAGGAAACTAAAGCTCAAGGAGGTGAAGGACATTGCCCCAGGCCACAAATCTTGTGGGACAGGGACAGAATCTCAAGTTTGTTCTCCTGAGCATGACTCTAGGGGCTTCCCCCTCCATAGACTGTTGCAGCCATCTACTGATTGAGAACCTAGTAAAGCAGTTTTTATGTCTTTCCTATCCCTAACGCACTTGGGAATTATGTTCAAGTAGTTTATCTGTTTTATTCTTGCCTTCTCACAGACCCTAAACTCCATGCATAATATCAAGTGACCATTTAAACAAAATTCTGCATCTCTCTAGATATCCATCATGGTACCAAGAACACATAATAAACATTTGATGAATTTGCTGAATTAAATGTAAAAAGTCAGCAAAACAGAGGCCGGAAAACGAATGTGACTTCCCCACAATCCTGTAGCTGCTCAAATGAACTAAGAAGCAGCAGGCCTCCATTTGTATTCTACTTCCACCACTGTTTAGTTCTGCATCCCTGAACAAATCACTTTACCCTCTTTGGGTCTCAGTTTCTTCATCTGTAAAATGAAGGAGGGACAGCTAGGTGGCCAAGTGGATGGAGGGCTGGGCCTAGAGTCAGGAAGATTCATCTTCCTGAGTTCAAATATGGCCTCACATTTACTAACTGTGTGACCTTGGTCAAGTCACTTAACCCTATTTGCCTCAGTTTCCTTATCTGTAAAATTAGCTGGAGAAGGAAATGGTAAACATTCCAGTATCTCTGCCAAGAAAACCCCAAATGGGGTTATGAAGAGTCAACAACAAAATGAAGGAAGTTTTATTTGGACTAAATGATCTCTATAGCCCTGACCAGTTCTAAAATTCTCTCATTCAAGATCTATAAAATTCTCTAATGTTTAAAAGGTTGCTGTGTTACAGAAAAAAATCATCACACACTAAAAATATTTTGCTGTGAATGTTGTTTATATAGAATCCAAATAAAAAAATAATAGAGACAAACCTCAAGTGTCTCTGTATGAAAGCAACATATGTTGAAGCATTCCTCTGAGAGTTAGAATGTACCTAATGCCTGAGCATCTTAATTTAGTGCATGGCAAAGCAACTTCAATGATTTACTATAGCAAAAGACTGTTGAGCAAACTGAATGGGTGCAAGAACCAATAATGTTTTGGAGAAGTGATGGGAATTTAATACACAACTTACGTGGACATATTCTACAAAACTGGACTCCTTTAAGAGGGGATTTTGGGGACTCTCATACATTATTCATAGAATCACAGGATGAACAGCAGCAGAAATGACCTTAGAAAACACCCTCATACAAACATGCACGGATCTATTTACATCACTCCCTTCTCTGTTCCAAAATGATGCCGTCTATCAAGTGAAGTTAAACTCCTTCGCCTGCCATTCAAGGAGTTCTACAATCCAGCACCAACCTAATTTTCAAGCCTTATCTCATGCTCTCCACTTCCATTTTCTTCACATTCTAGCCAAACAGGACAAGTACATGCCCCAATTCTTTCTAATCTCCATGTCTTTGCTTGTGTTGCTCCCTAGACCTGGAATGTTCTCTCCTATTCACTCCTACCTGCTTGTTAACTCTTTCTTTCTGTCAAAACCCAGCTTATGTGCCTACTTCTCCATGGTGTCTTTCCTATCTAGCTATTCCTGGACCAAGTACTAAGGATCACAGACCTGTTATGTTGAGCCCCAGGGAAAACAGACAAGAACATTGAGGGCTGAAGAAAGGCAAATCTAGGCTTAATATTAAGAAAAAATTTTGAACATTGAGAGCCATCTCAAAGTGTAATAGGTTTGGGGCACAGGTTTGCCATGAATGGAGTCTTCAAGAAAAGGCTGGATGATCACTGGACAAGTTGCAAGTGGATTCTCGTTCAGCCACCGATTGGATTAGATGTCCTGTGAGCTGGAAGGGATTATTTCTTCACTCTATTTCTTACAAGACATGGTCTATAATCTTCTTTTACCCTAATCACATTCTATTTTTGTACTGACTTTTTGCATAATTTTTGTATCCCACCTACTAGTCCCTCCTATCAAGACAGGGACAGTGTTTGGGGTTTTTTTAATCTTTATATATTCAGCACACAGCACAGTGTTTTAAACATACTCTTAATAAAATAGGTGCTGAATTGAACATACAATGTCAGAGCTAGAAGGGAACAAAACATGTTAGGTTTGGTAAAGACTTTGTAGATTATCTATACCAAAACCCTCACATTTTCTAGAGGAGGAAAGCAAGTCTTAGAAAGGGGAAGTGGCTTGTGAAGATCATATATACAGCTCATGAAAACAGCCAAGTTAGAATAAGAACCCAATTCACCTACCTTCCAGTCTAATTCTTTCCAAAAATCACTTAAATTCTTCAGGTCTCAGTTCCTATAATGGCCATTGCAGCAGATTAAAATGAGGCTTGCATGAGACTGTGTATAAAGTGTTTTGTGTAGTGCTACATAAATGTCAGTTATTATTATATTAATAAATTGAGGAGTTGGGACCAGATGATCTTGAAGAGCCAGACTACCTCTAAATCTAGGATCTTAATGTTTAATGGGATCTCATAACCATTACTCTTTAAATTTGTTGTGTGAAACTATGAAAGGAAACATCCTGATTATAACACTTATGTCTGCTGTACCACTTAATTCTGCATTTTTAGGGTTTTAAACCAAAATGCAATAACTACATTTAAGAAAGAAGAAAAGATTATAATCTATCACCCAAATAGCATAAGTAAATAGTACATTTTCCTCATTTGAATATGATCTTGCCTCAGTCATCTGGAAGGGTGAGAAAATCAATATCAACACCTCTGCCTGACACTGCGAAAAAGCTACAGGTCAATCAATCAACTACACTTCAGTAGTCTATTCCCATGAAGAGGAGAAACATCCCTCCTCACACAGGCACCAGGATCCAGTCTTAGATCAGAGCCTCCATGCCTCCCCATGCTGCCTATCAAGAATAGAACCCAATGTAGGACAAAACTGTGTTTGCTTACTACGAAGAGTGAGACAATCTACCATCCTATGACAAGCAAACTCCTGCCTAAAAATTCCTTCTTCTGATACTATTTCCTACTCCCTTAGTTCCATCTCCTTTAGCCCTACCCCTCCTGTGTCCAGGGTGGGGCAGTCTTCTCCTTACACTGCAGGGTACAAACTGCTCTTCATTTTGTATCTCTCCCTCTCACTCATTCCATCTTCTTGCAATTATGAAAACCTGGCCCCCAGTCCTATCTTACACCCCTAGCCATTCTCTCCAATATGAGATACACTTCCTCTCATGCCTCCAGATACACTAGACCAAGCGAAAAAAACGATATAACCTCCAAGTTCTTAGATGTCACTTATAGACCCTTCCCAAATGCCAATATCACTTACCAATCTCTGCTCCTTTGGTCTATGTCACACCACCCAGATCCAGTTTGACATTATACACCAACCTCCAGGTCATTCTACCACCATTCCCCAAGGAATCCATCACCTGGCTCACAGCCTTCCTTCCTACCCTAGTCTACATGCATGCTAACGATTCAAATCCAGATCTCCTAACATCTATTAGTTGTGTGACTAAGTATCAATTTAATTATCTACATAAAAAGGATAATATATTTATTTCACAGATTTACAAAACTTGAAATGCTACAGAAATAGGGACTACAATCATCAGTCATATCACACAAAGTTTAGATCAATATTTTCAATCTAACAAAAATTAGACTCCCTTTCTGCACATCTGTAGCATTAGGTGTCAGCATGGCAGAGGGAATAAGAGTTAGAAGGTGCTTACACTGTGCTGGAAACGAACTAAATGCCAGATATGAGAAAGAATAAAATGAATTTTCTCCCATGGAGTCCTAGAAAATAATTTTACAGTCAAACCGAAAACTAAAATGCTATCCCTAGTATTTTCTGTACTTTATTTATGATTTTCAAAGGGATAATTAGCTTCATTTTCTGTATCAACAAAGTCTTTAGAGTATCACTTATCAAACAGGCTCTTCAGAAATTATCAAGCTTAAAGATTGCTTTGTCCTTCGACAAAAGCACGACAATCATCTTTCTATCCACACAAATAGGGAACAACACCCAGAGAGGCAAGAGTGCCAGGCTTGGGACTAACCCTGTTTGCCTCAGTTTCCTTATCTACAAAAAGAGCTGGAGAAGGAAATGGCAAACTACTCCAGCATCTCTGCCAAGAAAACCCCAAGCAGAGTCACGAAGGGTCAGACACAACTGAAAGTGACCAAACAACAAGAACAGCGATTGGAATGATCTCTATGGCACCTTCCAGCTCTAGATCTCGGATCTAAAATCTTAACACCTTCTAATACTATTCCATACCCCAGCCAGGAGAGGCCAATAGCCATTCTCCATACACATCCTTGATGCCTTGTGTTCACACTGTTCCCTATGCCTGGAACACAAGCTCTAGCCCTCTGGTAAATTACTAGCCATCCTTAAAGCCAACTCAGATGCCACCTCCTCTAGAGAAAACTAGGTGGCACAACAGAGTGCCCAGTCTGGAGTCATGAAGACCTGAGTTCAAATTCAGCTTTAAACACTTGCTAGCTGTGTGATCTGGCAAGTTACTTAACCTATCTGCTTCAGTTTCCTCTTCCATAAAATGGGAATAATTATGGTACCTACCTCCTTGAGTTGTGGGAATCAAATGAGATCTCTAATAAATCCTTGTTTCCTTCTTTCTTACTTTCCCTCCCTCTTCTAAGAAGCTTTCCCTAGTCTTCATTGCTAATGATCTTCCACTGCTGATAGCCCATGCACCGCTTTACTTATATATTCCTCTATCTCATATTTGTTTATATGTAAAATACATTCTCTCATTTTAAGCTCCATGAGGAAAGGAAGTCTATTTTATCTAAACTGGGCATCTCACGAAGTGTTTAGCAGGTACTCTGGATGTAGCATGCGCTTAACAATTGTTTGCGGTATAGCATTACGCAAGTAATCCAAAGCTATCATTCACAGATAGATAAGAAAGAACTCACTGGTAGATCAGTACCCATATAACCTTCATCCTGAATATAAATGATGATTTACAACTACAGCAGCTTAGTTTATTTACCCTATGGTAGGAATAGTGAACTCTTGAGGAAATCATAAAGTTGGTTACTAAGTGGGAATTTTGCATCATCAGGAAATCAATACTGATGCTTGAGCTCAAAAATGAAATTACCTCTCCCAGAAGGTAGTGGGTTCCCCTCTAAAGTATTCCATCTCTAAAGATTTTCAAGAAGAAGGATGAAGGACTCCAATTAGGAATTGCAAAAAAAGAATTTCCAGCTCTAGGTGTGGGCTGAATCAGATTACCTCTATAATTCTATTTTTACCTGAAACGTTTCTTAACATAGTGAAATGTTTATTATTTTTATAAGCATTTTTCCATTGTTCCTTTGGTATCCTTGTCATCACAAGGGTGAGGAGAAAACCAGGTAAGTAACCAGGATACTGGTTGGAATTTCTGTGGTTAATGAAGGAAGGAAATGGACAAGAGTCATACAAGATGAGTAAGTATGGATGAGTTGTGATGTGCACTTTGAAAGAAATGTCTACAAAAGTGAGATTACAGATTCACTGGAATTTTGGAGTCAGAGAAATACTTTTTTCCAGAATCACAAAAGAAATGCCTAAGCACAACTTGGACATTATAAACATAAAAGATACTTTTAAAATGCTTGTTGTGTTTTATTGTTCAAAAAAACTACAGCAGGTAATTATTTTTTTATCAGCACTCTTCTTAGTGTGAATAAAAATTATACTTAAACATGCCAAAACCCACAATGACAATTCAATTTTTCTACATTTCTTTGTTATGTCTGTTTTTTTTTAAATTAAGCTCATTGCAAGGATATTAGGTCAGCCCTTCAATTAAGTGCAAAACTTGAAAAATCTGTACAATACAACATAGTGTAGACCTATAAAAAAATTGAAGAACAATAATATAAACAGATGTCACCACACTGAATTCAGCCTACAAATTAACGTATTGAAAAGGAATTAAAACACAGGCCTAGAGAAAAAAATAAAAAACATGAACAGGATGAAATGTAAATCACTCCCATCATCCTGTCTGCTACAGAAGTTATCCCAAAGATACGTTCAGTGAGTCTACAGAAGATAAGCCTACATCCCAGTAATTCTACTGATTTTTAAAAATTATTTCATTCATATGCATAATAATAGTTCATTGTACATAAAAGAATAACAGTAGAGCAACTTGTCTTAGGAATTGTTTCTGTGTGGACTTCATCAGAAAAAAATAGTTAAGAACAAGATTAATAATCTATCACTGGTCATCAGGCTTGAATCTGGGGGACCCATTGAACTAATGAAGGAAATACCTATCCTTCAGGCCAGATACATCAAGCATAAAACCATCAAAGGAAAGGCTAAGACTGATTACGTTAAGAGACTATTATCCTGAAATCAAAGTTAAATGATTAAAGCAAAGTTAAAGCAATTAACACCTACAAAAACAGTCTAAATATATACATTCAGAACTATGAAATGAACTACAACAAATCTGGAAAGTCTGATAACAAAAACCTACTCAATTTCAATGAAAAACAAGATCCTTGACCCTAAGACAACTAAAGAAAGATGAACACATTCATGCCAGAAAAGAAGGAAGATTAGCAGACATTCTTGGTTTGTGCACACAGAAGTTTAAAACTTCAGAAATTCTTTTGGAATAAGCAGACATCACTTCACCATGTGAGAGCAAATAACAGGTACACTGGGTTTTCTGCATTGCAACTAAATATGACTTATCTATAGACAAACCCCTATCAAATTATTAAGATTCAAGAACAGAATCAAAAAGTTCTGCAGGGGTTAAATCTTCATGAGCTCCACCAATAACAACATTTCAACCAAAACACATCAAACAAATTATTGAGTTGTACAGACTTATTTGTGGAAACGGTATGACGGCAACTCCGGATCAGGACACTGTCATCAGAAATTACAGAAAGGTCATTCTTAAGGAATTCAGACTTAAGCATCAATGTGGATTGTACAAAGAATTGTTAAGACTATAGAACACACCACTGCAACTTGTAAAAATTTAGCAACTCCCAAATAACTAATGAGACATAATCTGGAAGTTAGAATTGTTCATCAGAAGCTCACTATCTCATAACAAAACAGACAACAAATACCCATATAAAAACACAGACCTCAAAATATCATAGAGAATTCAATCAATAAACTTTACTGGAATCATACCATTATCACAGATCAAATTATTTCCACGGTCCCCTAAGCATACCACTAACACATCAAAATTTAAGAACAACAATTTAATAGCCATAACCATACCAAATACTCATAATCTCCAATATACATGCAATGGAAAGCCTTCAAAATATAAAGACCTAGTAGAAGAGATCAAAATTATATAGGAATAGGATTAGGGATATTGTCATAGCTATGGCCCTGTCTGTTACTAGTATTGTGCCAAAGATGCCTTCAATGAGCCCACAAAGGATGAGGCTGTATTCTAATAACATATTTAACTACAAAAAGTAAATATTTTATCCACCTATCTATAAGGAGTGTGTGTCCATACTGCCTGCTAGATGAAGCATTTGCTACCAGCTGAGCAGCTCTGCTTCAGGGTAACATGGCTGATGGAGGATAAGAATGGGAGAAGAAAGAGAGACCCTCTCTTCTCCCCCAAAAGCAACTTATCATGGGCCCGGATCTTTCCCCACTTCTAGTGGCTTGGCATCCTCTCTCATTAAGGAACTGCATGAACATCATCCAGAACATAGCTATTTAAAGCCCCCAGGGAGAATGACTAATTTGTCTGCTTAAATAATCAAGTTATTCCCTTCTTGACTCAGAGAGATATTCATACTTCATTCATAAAGGGATCATAGGGTATCATACCTTGTGAAAACATTAAAACCTCATCTTGTATTCTATATCAACTTAGCTGGGGAATTGGGGGAGGGGTGGTAATAGTTACATCTCTCTTATACTCCACACTCTGCCCCCTCCCCCAGTTAAATATTCGCTGCTCCAAACAAATCCACCATGGTGGGTTTTTAGGTTGGTTTATTTGGATTTGGGTTTTGGGGGTTTTTTCCTGTTTTTTGTGCCAAGTTCAAGCAGCACTGTACACAATTTGGCAACTGGTATTCTTCCACAAGGATACAGGTCTACCACGGCTGGTGGGTCTGGGCATTACTATAATGTCCAAATGAGTGATTATAAAACTTCAACAAGAAAATATAATTTATAAAATTCTTATAAATTAATGCTTCTATAGTGCTTCCAAAGCCTTCTCTAACCCAAAGATAATTTTGAAGAGAAAAAAAGAAAAGAAAATCACTTCCCCATATCAGAAGGAAAGCTTGATCCTGTAGTGGATAAAAGATTAAATGACTGAGGAAAACAAAGGATTGATCTTCTGAATACACTGATGTATTAAGGAATGCATGCCAATTACCCAACAAACTGAAATCAGATCCCCTCAGCTAAGACCTAGACCTCAAATACAGGGGGAGAAAGACTTTTATCCATTAAAAAAAATTAACCAAATAAGATGAATTAAAAGGAAATAATACAACATTAGGTACTTCTAATTGGATGAAATATTAGGAACTTTCCAAGTTGGGAGGGGGAGAATGAACAGGTCCAATTCCCTAGATTCAGAAAAAGAGGTGTCCCACTCCCCTCAAGTGTCTGTAAACAATCAAAAAAACATTGAGGCAATACCTGATGGATCAATATAGGCAGTTTTCTGAGAAGACATATGGGTAGCTTGAGATGTACAATTGTGAGAAAACTCCTTGCTTTAGTCTTTGGATCTGACTGAGGATCTGATCAAAATAACCTAGGTCCTTAGTTAAGAGTCTCTAAGCAGCAAGTAGAGGTAAAGCTACATGGGGCTAGGTTCAAACAATGCAGTAAGGTTTTCTTTCAGTTCCAATAATTGAATAGAACGATTCTCACAAGACAGAATTTGGATTCGACCCATAATTGAATGGAAATGCAACTGAGTTAGCTCCAGAATTGAGCCACAAAATAGAGTCAGTGTGGTTGACTCTTGTCCCACAATTAACCATTTGCTATCCTAATCCTCTTAATTCCCTCAATTCCCTCAATCCATAAAGAACTACCAGAACAAATAAGGCTTTCTCTACAGGGATTAGGAACCCGGGTTTGACCCTTTAAGTGAGAAAATAAACCACTTTGTCTTGGTGCTGGTATAACAACACAGACCACTGGCAGGAGGGTGGGGTGGGTATTATCCCACTCTTCCCCTTCCACTGAGGAAACCCCTCTGCCCTGGGCTCAACTCAAAGGCTACAACAAACCAACACTGGACCCAGAGGCTACAGCATTTACCCTCTTCTACTCCCACAAAGGTACCTATCCTCTCTGTTGAACTATGACTTTGTTTAACCCTGGAGAGGAGTATGTTACAATTGCTCTGGGTCCCTGAAACATTTAAGACATTTAAATTTTCTCCAAGGATCTTTACTACATATAGAGAATCCAACTAAAAGTCGGAAATCACCCCTCATTAGGGCAAGCAGACTAACTTTTTGTTTAAAAAGAAAACAAACTCAAAAGAGATGGAAGGGACAGAGAAATGTAAATGTAAAGAAAAAGACAGATAATGTCATGTGAGCATACATACATACATACTGTCCCAAAAGTTTTTATGGAAGTTTTAAGCTGAGAGAAATGAGAGAGAAGAGGTACAAGACAGAATGAGAGCAGGTGGAAACATTAGGAGACAGAGAAGAAGGGAGGAAGAGACTGAGAGACCAACAGAGACAGAATGAGAGAAAAGGAGAAAGAGAGGGAGGGAGGGAAGAAGAGACAGACAGACAGGCAGGCAGGCAGACAGACAGAGACAAAGCCAAAGACAAGGCAGAGATAAGGACAGAGACTAAACAGGTCTTGCAATCTTGACATCTAGGGTCTGATCATGGCTGTGCTTTCTACTGCCTTAGACACTGAACTTCTCTGAAATCATTAAAATGAAGACCACGATTGCAGCCCTGCCTAACTTGTAGGGTTGTTTAGAGGATCCAGTGACATAAGACAGGTCAAGATGGAATATAGCCTAGTATGCACACATAGGCCCTACTCTCTCTGCATTGCCAGATGCTGCCAGATCACAGACCAGTACTGGGGACTAAACTGTCTCCAGCTGCATGGAAAGTATTATTTTTTTTAATGTTCTTTTGACATAAAAGAATACCTATAAATTAACTCATGATAAAATCTATAAGCAGCAAATAATATGGCAACAGTGCATTTTGCTAAGGCTAGGTGAAGTACATGTGACACAGGATGACAGAAATCACAAGAATTTGGATAATGTCCAACCTTCCTCATTTTAGAGGAGGAAACTAAGAAGGTAGATGGCTTCCCTTTACAATCATTTATATGAAACACCTAAAAGAAAGAGCGTTGTATTACATGCTGGGAGGACACAGTGTGTATAAAATAGAGCTTCCCTTCCTCACCACTCCTGGAGATTACAGGCAGCAGAGGGGCAAGAGACAGGCACAAATAACTCTCACAAAGTGTATCAGAGTTGTAAAATGAAGTATGTGATGAGGTGGGGAAAGGTGGAGTATCATTTTAAATGAAGTGAAGAAGGGAAAGGGTTTAAAAGGATGAGTGGAGGTTCAATAGGTCAAGAGAAAAAAGGTGAATATTTCAGAAAGAGGTAACAACATTCATTAATGTCACAAAGCTAGGAAATTGTAACACTGGGATTCCAACCCAGATCTTCAGACCCTAAACCCAGTGCTTTTTCTACTGTACCACCCTGCCTCTCATAAGCCTCCCCTGCCTCCCGTGCCCATCACAATGCCACTTTTGTCACAACATCCCTAGGAAGTAAGGATTGCAATGGTTATTAAAACCCTGAACCCTGGTTTTCCAGTTCTGAATCCAGGGCTCCTCCTATCACATAACATCAAATGTGTCCGACAAGAAAAGAATCAGCTTACGGTCACCAGCACCATGACAGTTGCTGCCTGGCCTGATGAGAAACAAAATCTCTGAGCAGGCCACCTTGGTGTGTGGTAAAGAGTAATCTTTTAGCAAAGGCTCTGGACCAACAGAGAACCAAAGAGTCAGGATCACATGCCACACCAACTTTGTAAACAATAACTGGCCAGAAACAAGGGAGGATGAAGGTAAGAGGTAGAGTCTACAACAGAATGGATTGTTGGTTGTGCATTTGACGGACAGAAATCACTGCCAATACCTTCATCTTTAAATAGGAAGGACAGTGATACGTATGAGTCATTCTTAAAACTTGTTCAGATTTCTGATAAGTTAATCGAACCATCCGTCTCCTATGCCAGATGACAAGAACCATTGAAGGGCTATCTCCAGAGTATATTACTGATGAGTTTAATTATAGTTTTTATAGGTCAGACTATAAATTAGTGTGGCAGGAATAACTGGAAGGAAGAGAATTATCTACTAGCATACCAAACATTCAAGTATTCAGGGTGGCAGAAAAGGGGAGAGGGGAACAAGAGGAGCACTACATCTTCATTTCATCATTTGTGCAAACTGACCACAGAAAATTATCAGAGGATCCTGAAATTTAAAAACTGCTATTTTCTCATAAAAAAGCCTGTTCTATGTATAGGTAGCTAGTACTGGTCATAGTAAAATAGATGGGTCATTTCTAAATTGGGTCACTCTCAACTGTCCATTTTTATGTCCTTCCAGAATTATATAATCTTAGCAGAGGTCATTCTCAATGATTAACTGAAGGATAAGACATGACCAACAAATGATCAATCAGTCTAAAAGTAAATATTTAAAAAAAAAGTAAATATATCCAGTGGTACAGTACTCACTATCCTGAGGTAGCCCCTTTTTTTAGACAGCTCTTATTAGAAAATTTTATATAATGAGTCAGATTTCTGTCATCCTATAACTTTGATACAAGTTCTGCCTCCAAAGAACCGAAGGCATCTCTCATGCTATTAAGCTTTCTCTTCTCGAGGATAAACATCCACTTTTCTTCCAACCATTTCCTTTGAGGACAGTTTGGCCTCTGTCACCTGAATATTCTTCACAATGTCACTGTAGCTCACAGAACTAAATACAGAACTCCATATGGGATGTGGCCAGGATGGTGCATGGTATAGCCCCTTAATTATTAACAAGCACTGCATGCACTAAAGTCCCAGATCTTTTTCATATGACCCATCATTTAGTCACATCTCACCTACCCTGTACTTGGATTATTGATTTTCTGAACTTATGTAAAGGACAGTTAGCTCATTTATCCCTACTAAATTTCATCTGCCTCAACTAAAATCCTTCTTCCCCTCTGGCTCATCAAACATCAAAGTGACCTAAGTTTTCGAAGCTATGCCAAAATGGGAAAGTTCAGGCAGATCCTACTAAACTAGAAAAGCTTCAAATCTAGGCCTAGAAAATATAGGGGGGGGGGGGGGGAAGAGGGCAGGGGTTGCAGTATTCATGCCCTAAGGTAAAGATTCTTCCCTATCACATTCCTTGCATTCTTTGTCCATGGGAGTGGGGGAATTCTTTTACTATTACTTTTATTGGAGTTTACAGGGTGAGAGGAAAATATGGAGGCATATCCACCACTTTATCTAAAAAATATAAGGTCCATATATACTTTTAAGAACACAGACTGGATAGAAGGTAGGTAAGCATTAGCTTCTATCTACACCCCAATTAAAGGCAGGATTTACAAACTGATCCACAAGAAGTCACAATTAATTTTATGTAAACATTCAAGTTACAAAATAAAACAAAATTAATCAGCATTTTGATCTAGTTCAAATATTTATTAAGTACCTTTTATGTGCAAGACACTGTAGTAGATACAAAGTTAAATCAGACAGTGCCTCTGCATGCCTATAAGGCTTTATATCCTCATATAGAAACCCGAGCTTTCTTCTAAGCTCAACTTAGGCACCATGTACTAATCAGAGGTTCTTAAGCTGTAGTCCATTTTATAAAATATTGATTGCTGTATTTAAATATACTTTATTTCCTTTGAAATAAAGTATATTTATTTTTAAATTGCTTTGAAAGGCTATAACATTATAAAGTCATTTAGAGCAGGATTTCCATGGAATTTTACAGGTCACCTAATCCAATTTCCTCTTTTAATGTTTGAGAAATCAGAGGCCTAGAAAAGAAAAGTGACTTACTTAAGGTCATCCCAGACCTGTTTTCTGTACCTGAAAGAAGGCCCAAGGAATACACTTAGAGGAAAGGATATCTATTTACCTCAAAAGAATCCTTAAATTCCCCTTAATAATTAACAACACATAAATGGCAAAGTCAAGATTTGAAAACAAATTTCCCAACTCTCAATTTTTTCATAACATCATGTTAGTCTCTTGTTCTCAATATTACAGTATAGTAGATTTAGAAATTTGATGATTAAATGTTAAGAGTCAGATTAACCTTTAATTATATTTTACAAGAAAGCATTTTTATCTGCATATATACCCAAGATGCCAAATTAGTCAATTATCAACATCAATAATTCAAATTAAATGGGGAAAAAAAAGCTAACCCTATACCTTAACAGGAGCCTTGTTGTAACACAGACTCTGTTATAGGACAATCTTACATCTTTAGTAACAAATACTCCAGGGCAGTTTATATTAATACTAAATTCCTCTGACAAAAGTTGACTGATATTTCAACAATGCTCTTAATATAAGACTACAGATTAACCAAGTTTATAATTTAAATTCTGTTCTAATACACAGACACTGTGGTAGGGAGATCCATCCTGCCCTACCAGAAAGTTAGAGTGGTGATGGAGGAGGACATAGGAGAGAGAAGATTGGGGGCGGGGTTATACAGTGGGATAGGGCTGTTTTGAGGTGGTGGGTAGGGGAAGGATGGGGAGAAAATTTGTAACTCAAAATCTCGTGGAAATGACTGATGTAAATAAGAAAATAAATAAATTAATATTAAAAAAATAAATTTAAAAAATAATAAAATAAATTCTATTCTAAGATAAAGTTCTAATGTATATAAGTTAAAGTTCTTAAAAAGTATATAGTATGAATATAGCTAATACATTTACCAATGTAAATGGAAACAATCATCTATACTACTATGAGATAAGAGTACTAGTTGGTCTCAGTGTTTTTCACGTGATCTCATCATAGTATGAATTAAAAAGTAGACATTCAAAATGACATCATTATGTCTAATGTTCAAGGAAGCTAAGTGGACTTCCTTTTATTACAGGAGAATGCATATATTTACTGTAGTTTAAAAAAAAAACTGGTAACATGAATTTGAAACACTCCTGAACGTTTTGCGGCCCAGTCCCTCTACCTAAAATCTTGCCTTCATTCTCAATGGCCACTGGTTCTCTGCCCTTATGAAACTGAGGAGAAAAGAGAACAGTATCATCAGCATTCAAAGTATTCATTCATTATGAATGATCATGCTAATTAGCATGCTGGCATCATGCCAGGCGTATCTGCTAATAGTTAAAGGAATAACAACCCAAGCAGCAGTCGCTACTACCAGGTACCCATCAAGCAGAGATCTCAGCACATTAAACCAGACCATTAAGAAAGTGTCAGCGAAGCAATTTCTTACTTTCACTCAGAAATTCAGTGTCAAGTGTTAATTTATATCTGTTGCCCTGCTCTATCTGATTAATTAATCCTTCATTTACCTCAACACCTAAATCAATAAAGATATGTTCCTAAAATGGGTTGTTGTTGTTGTCTTTAATTATCTAATAGAACTGGTGACTTCTGCCATTAACCTAAATGACACGCTGAAGATCAAGAGGGAAACATTAAAGCTTAGGCTGGAAAGTGAGCATCAATCACTGAACAACTTACTCATCTAAGTCAAGAAAATCAAAAGAAAACAAACAACAAACATCACAGCCATTTTCCTGGTTACCTAAACTATTCTACCTACAATAACAAAATGCACATCTTAAAGTGGGCAGAAAGTATAATGAATAGAGCCTATGGCGGGCCAAGAAATCTCTAAGCAGAAATCATTTTTATGTCAATAAGAACATGTAAGTCTATTTTACTACCACTGGAATCTCCACTCTCACGACATTTTTTTCTCAAATAGCCAAAAGAGTACACTTTGGAAAGGTGTTAATCTGTAGCTTTTATGAAGAAAAAAAAAAATCTACCAACTTAAAACTAATAAGTCAGACATGAAATCTGGGTCTTCAATATTCTTTCTGCCCTTAACATTAGAAAGATCAAAGTTCAAAGGAAAAAATGTAAAACTTCCCTTCTAATGCTATGTACTGCAACTGAAGGCAAAAAGCATTGAGGCATTGCTAAAAAAAAAAAAAAAAACCTGAACTCACGTTTGTATACAGAAAATTAAAAATCCATTCATTTGAGTTATGTTCATACTTCTGTCAACTGTAATCATTTCCTTATTTCAAGTGGGATTTCTTTCCAGTTCTCTTCTGATAAAAAGTTATAACAATATCAATGAAGCAAGCCAGGAAGCATTTTATTAAGCATCTATTATGCACCAGTCACTGTGCTAGTAATTTGGTATAAATGAAATTGTCCTAGTCCTCAGGAGTTCACATTCTACTAGAAAAGACAAGGACCTATGTAAATATATACAATATATTCAAAATAAACACAGAGGGGACAACAGCAGCTAAGGTACACAGCAAAGGTTTCACAGAGAACAGATGGAGTTTTTTTGTTTGTTTTTTGCTTTTTGCTTTTTGGAAGAGGGAGGGCAGGGCAATTGGGGTTAAGTGACTTGCCCAAGGTCACACAGCTACTAAGTGTTAAGTGTCTGAGATGGGATTTGAACTCAGGTCCTCCTGACTCCAGGGCCAGTGCTCTATTCACTGTGCCACACAGCCACCCCGAGAATAGGTGTTTTTAACATCTTTTTGTTTCATTTTATTTTTTTCATCATGGGGCATCTTGGTGAAGGCCAAAGAACTCTTCTTAGAATTATGTCTCTAAATACATAGAATATATAGGATTACAAAGAAAATAAATCATATTGGAATACAGTTATCAAAATATTTTATAAACCACAGGTTAAGAACCCCTGATGTAGTAGGTGGTGTTTAAGTTGAGCTTTGAAGAAAATTAGGAATTCTAAGCAATAGAAATGAAGATAAAAAGCTTTCTAGGTCTGCAGAGGCACAAAGATGAGATATAGATCATCATGTGTGAGTAACAGAAGTTGGTCAATTTAATTATGCCCTAAAGTGTGTGAAGGAGAATAACATAAAATAAAGATAGAAAAGAAGGTGGGTTCCATGTGGTGATGGGTTTACATGCCAGTCTGTATTTGATCCTAGAAGTAAACAAACCCCTGGAACTTATTAAGCAGGGCATTAACTAGAATCCTCATGTTCTACCTGTGAGAGAGCTAAACCAAATGGCCCAAGGCCAGAAAGCTGGAGATCATTTATACAGGTGACTAGGTGGTACCCCTAAAGAAATGATGGGGAAAAAAGGAAAAGATTTGAGGGAAATAGAATAAGTTCATTTGGGGACACATTGATTTTGAGGTCACAGGAGAAAACATGTGGCAATGGATTGTAAGCTATTTAACATGCAGACATAAAGTGAAGAAAAGGTCCATTTCCATCTATATATTTCTAGGTATTTTTATATCAGGATTGTCAAAAAAGCAGAGAAAAAGGTAGAGAATACAAGAATGGTACGAAAAGGAGGTAGATATATCAAAGACTATTAAACTTTAGTTATCTTGAAATATGTGCTACAATTTTATAAAAATCTTCCTTTTTTAAACCTTGTACATCCTAGATAACACAAAAATGAGTACTTGGTGAAAACTGTCATCACATCCCTCTACCATGCTCCTACTACTCTGGCACAGGCACATACAGATACTGGAAGATCTCACTAAACAAGAAGATCAAAGGAATATTATGCTAGATAGGTCTACCTGGATGGATGGCCCACTGGCATCTCCAACTCAACATGCACAAAACAAAACTCATATTTTTTCCTTTAATGCACAGGCTACTTAGGCACATTACTTTGTTTTATCTTCAAAACAATCCTGAGAGGTGAATACATCAATATATCAAAATCTATGTTTGGTCAGTTTGGGTATTTCCTTCTGCTGCTACAGACTACAGTCTCTCAATAGCTTAGTAGATGGTCCTTGATAAGTGCTATGTAGAAAAATTCATCACCTTGCAAGGAGGGTGATGATGAGCCTCTCCAATGGAGCCAGGCTGGTTCTTGGTATGACTGATATACCATCAAGAACTTGGACTCAGTTGGTATAGACTCTGTGAAATCAAAACATCCACATCATGAGGAGATATAAGAATAGGACTTTAATGGAAAGTGAGGTAAAAAGGAAAATAATATAAACCCCATTTAAAAAGAGAAAACAAAGGCCTAGAAAGAATGAAGGACTTTCCAAAAATACAACAACAACAACAAAGAATAAAAGATTTTCCCAAGATCTGCTAGCTATGAGGAACTCAAACCAGGGCTTCTAGTTTCAAATGATCTTTAATCACTACATTTTTACACATGATGAAAGAGCTAGAAAGTCTGTCCAATCCTTCCACTTAATCACATTACTGCTTAAATTCTAACACTGGAGCAACTCAAAATGTTAATTATAAAGTAATATGCATAAGAGCATCAACCATCACTGTAAAATACTTGTCTAGATTCAGACAACTTGGTTCAAGGTCCAACTCTACTTCTCACCAGATGTGCAATACGGAAATTATATGCACACAAGTGAGAATACAAAACAGACTTCTCATCAGACTCAATTTTTTCACCTACAAAATGGAAATAGTAACACTTGTATTACCTACCTCACAGTGTTGTTGTATGGAAAGCATTTTGTTAACCTAAAACACTATGGAAATATGAGGTTACTAAAGAATAAAAGTAATCTAAATAATAAGACAGCAACACAAAAATAACAATAGCCCAATTTTATAAATGAAGAAAATTTATAAAGCCCATGAAGAATTAAACTACTTGTCCAAAGTCAAGCTTGTTATTGTCAGGCTGGTGGGAAAAGAACTTTCTAGACCTTCTGACTTTTGTCCTTTTCCAAAGAGATTCCAATTAAACCAACTACCATTAACCTGAAGACCTTTAAGGACATTCCTATTGGTTCAACACTATTAAATGGTCCAGGGTCTTCTGCTTTCAACCTGAGTACCTTTGAATCATTAATTAATATGACCTCAGAGTCAACATAACGCTTTAACATTTCACATGAAAATAAATCGAACAACTCTTCAACACAGACAAAAGAGAGTACTATCATTTTGGTTAATCTCTCTTTCCAAATGCACAAATGAGGGTGCTCTATGAAAAACGATGTGCTTTATTATTATGCCATATGAAATCTACCTTCTTAGGAGGGAAAATTATGTTAAAGAAGAAGAAATGGTAAAGGAAAGCATAATAGAGTTGAAGAAGCCCTGAGTTCAAAATCTAGCATTAAACCTCCACAGGTCTTAATTTACTACTCTGTAAAATAAGTGGTTAGCCTAGATCACCTCTAAAGTTCCTTCCAGCTCTAAATCTATAAACCTACATTCCAGATAAGGATGACAAATCTTCATAAACTGATGACAAGTAAGGTCCCTCTGAGATTTTTTAAGAGGTTTTATACTGTGAGAAACTGGGATAATGAGAATATTGGCCTTGGGGAGAGAAGGGAAAGAAAGAAGGGGAGGTAGTTAGAAGAGAAAGAAAGCTAGATTCAAGACTGGTTTTAGCATTTATTAGCTTGTGAGATCTTAGGAAGTCACAACCTCTCCAATTCTCTCCAGTACCTATCTTGTATATAATGTATATAAAGCACTCTATAACCATAAAAGACTAGTGAATGTAAGTTGTACTTATTCATTCCAGGATTCTCAGCTTTTAATAATACTTATTCTACACATATAATAAAAAAGGAAGAAAGGTGAGAGGAAAGGAAAAGACAAAGAGAAGGGGACAGAGAAGAAAGAAGGGAGAGAAAGAAAAGCTGAAAGAAAAGGAAGAAAAGTAGGGGGAAAAATCATCATTATGGAAGCATCTTTCTTTTCACATAAACTGCTTGATTGAAAAATCTAATTTAATCAAGTCTAAGTAAGAATTGAGATGATGAAGCTCTTCAAACTTAAAAAAAATTATGTGAATATCATGGAAAGAAATCTTACTAGGACAGCTTAATTCAAATTCAGATTTAGAATTTATTTATTTTCCCCTCCAGTACTTCTGGGAGATATCACAAAAATATGTTTTCAAGACCTAGGTGTGAAAAGAGCACCACACTAGGCATTGCACAGAGATAACACCAAGGAGCCAAGTGCAAATTCCTAAAAACTCCCATAAGGAAAGAAAGTGATTTGGGAAATACAGAAGGATCCACAGATGGCCACAGCTAAATAAAGAACTGGTTTTTCTCTTAGCACTCACTAAAGCAAACACTGGAATTGGAGATTAACAACTAAAAGAGACCTCAGGGGCCACAAAGTTCTGATGTTTTACAGATGAAGGAACTGAGCTTGAAGTCACATGGCTGGTAAATATCTAAGGCAGAACATGAATTTCTATCCATTGGGTCACCCAGCTGCCATACTACTAAGTGTTCTAGTTAAACCATATGCCAACTCTGGATGATGTATCTATAAAATTAAATAATATTTTATCTGTAATACTAAATAAGCATGAAAAGATATTACAGATCAAAGAAAGTCACCACACTGATTCAGGTCAATAATCAGAACTTTCCTTCTGGAAGTAACTAATTATTATTCATGGATAAATTAAAATGATTAAAACTACAGGAATCCCCTACTTGGAAGAACTAAAGAAGAGCAGCAACAGACAGCAATAATAAACTCCAGGAGAAGCTACTGCAGGAGAGAGTGTGGACAGCCTCCGGGGGGAAAAAAGGCCCCAAATGTTCAAGACTGTGGGTGTCTAGGAATTTACCCAGGGACTATAAGCAGATGACAGTCGGTCAATAATAATAATAATGATAATAATAGGACTTACCACGTACCAGGAACTGTGCAAAATACTTCATAAATATTATACAATTACATCTCATTTGATTCTCTCAACAGCCCTGAAAGGTTGGTGCTCTTGTTATCATTCTAATTTTACAAACGAGGAAACTGAGGCAAATAGAAGTTAAATGACTTGCCCAGGGTCACACAAGTAGTGTTTAAGGCTGGATTTGAACTCAGGTCTTCTTAATTCCAGGCTCAGCACTCCACCCATTGCACTACCTTACTGCCTAGTAGGTGTCTATTTGTTAAGAAATTGTTTGGGGGAGGTGGGGTAATGGGAAGGGGAATTTGAAGATCTTCCCTGCCCCTTAATAAGCCTAAAGGAATTTGAAGACCTTCAATGATTTGAAGGTATACCCTGCCCCCTAACAGGCTGAATGTGGTGGGAGGAGTTTGCTGAAGGGTGGAGCAGAGCCCCCAGGAAGCTAGGAATCAGAGCAGCCAGACTGGAGGGAGGAGAGGACACATCCGAGGCAGACAGTTAGGCTTGTGAGTAAATGTTGGTTTGTGGGAAGGCTAAAGGATGCTGTGACTCTCTGTGCTGTTTGTTACAGCTTATTAACTTCTTTGCTACTATGATGGAACTGGCTTACTGGTTTGGGGATTTGGTTTTCTGGTGTCTGAATAAATGTTTTGCTTCTGTCTTCTACATGGAGAATCCGTTACATTTTGTAATTGAACAATATGCAAGCATATTTAAAGTGACTGTTAGCACTGTGAATATTGCATTGGTGCTACAGTGGGATGGAGGTGTCTATTTTGTTTTTCTCAGTCATTCAATAAAAATTGTCTTTAATTTTGTAAACAAGATCCTTGAAAAGGAAAGCAGAGAAGCTATATCAGAATACTGAATGGTGTCAGGTAGTGATTTTTCAAGATTTTCTAAGTGGACGTTACAAGTCAGAGAAGCTAAAAATTCTCAAATATATAACATACCTTTAGTGTTCCAACAGTCAAAAGCAGAAGGGCTATTATAATGACTTTGAAGCAGATGATTCCCAAATTGAGATCTCATACTTCAATCCCCACCCCACATCTCCACCAAACTCCAGACACACATCTCCAACCATCGCCGCTGGATATCATCATGTAAATGTCCCAAGAGCACCTCAACCCAGACCTTTCAAAAACAAATTCATTCCCTTTGCCCCAATATTTGCCACTTCTCCCAAGTTCTCTATTCCTATTAATGGTATGACCATCCTCCCAGTCACATAAGTTGAAAATGTCAAAACTATATTTGACATTTCCTTCTTCCTCCTCTATTATTCAATTCATTATCTTGCTCTGTTTTATTTGGCCTCTGAGATATCTCCCAGAATTATAGAATCTCCCACCTTCTCATTCATCACTTCTCACTTGGAATAATTTAAGTCACCTAATTTTTCGTCTACCTTTAGTCTCTTCTCTCTTCAATCTTTTCTTTCATATAGTTGCCGATATAATTATGGCATCACTCAGTTCACATCAGTGTCTGACAAATAGTAGGCATTATATAAATGCTTATTCTCCTCTCTTCTCACCCTGCTGAAAAACCCAGTTGTTCCCCATCACTTACTCAAAAAAAGGTATAAATGCCCTTTATGTGTTTATGTAAAATGACCACTCTGAGGCCATAAATGCAATCAGCTGACATAATGCTGGACAGAATTTATTTGCTTCAAGAACAATTCCTGAGCTGGGGCAGAGTAATGGCCAGCCTTTTAACCTGGGTTCTCAACAACTATTCCAATTGTCCAGGTATTAGTATCTTTTAAAAAGAAAAAATAATTTTTTATAAAATTTACTCACCCTGATCAGACAAAAAATCCAACATGGTCTGTAAAAGGAAGGACAAATGTCTGACTGAGAGGGCAGGATTCCCCATTCTTCTGGAGGCATACACTAATTCATGAAGCAAGCGCATCTGCACGGCTGCCCATCCTCTGTGAGTTCCTGCAAGGAAAGGACCAGAATGATTTTTAAGTGTCCAAAAAATGACAATTAGCCTTTCTGGAAATGCATAATGATGAACTATGCAGAAACTTGGTGATTAAAAGAAAATGTTTCAACTATCATAGCATCATAGGATTTAAAACAAGAAAAGTTCTTCTAAGAACTAAGATCAACTGATCCAGACTCTTCATTTTATAAATACAGACAGTCATGTGGGTAATAGAGTTCAGATTCAAAATCAATGTCCAAAACAGATCTCATTATGTTTCTCTCAAACCCACCCTTCTCTGGTACTACCATCATTCCGAGGTTCACAACATCAGCATTATTCTCCATTCCTGACTCCTTCACCTCACACACCCAATCAGTTGCCAACCTTCTACTTCCTACTGCTACAACTACAAATCCAACACACTTCCCACTCAACCGTATTCCCGTCACCAAAAAGAAAGAAAAGTCATGGATTCCAGACATTCATGCCACGTGGCAGAGAATACTGGGATTTGACTTGCTATCAAGGTCTTCAGCTACATATCCAACACTGTCTGGTGGAAGAGCGCTTGACTTGGATTCAGAAAATCTGGGCCAAGTCCTGGCTTCCTAGGCAAGTCCCTTTGAGGACCCCTGTTCTATCACCTATAAAATGAAACACAAACCTTCATGCCAGCTATATGCCATAGAATATGGCACAAGATGTAAGCTATGACAAACAATTTAAGAAAAGTCATTTTGCAACTAAATTATTACAATAAGTTTAGAACAATATATAGTCAACAACTCTTTCACCATTAGGGTTATAAAGATTTAATTTGTAAAAATGAGATGATTTTCCCCCAGAAACTTGTAATGTCTTACAGGCCTTTGACATCATTTACTTGACACTGACTTCAATACTTTACCGATCTATGATTTCGTCAATATAAAGATCTTCTCCAACAAAGAAGTTCAGAATCCATCTGATCAATCACAATCACATTCTATCATGTATCACACTTATTTCGTTACATGTTGCATTTCTTCCTCCTCCCCCAAATAGATTATGAAATGCCTGAGAGCAAGAACCGTGTAATTTTTCACAAACTCAGGTCCTAAATTCCTATAAATGCCTTTTCCACTAAGTCACAATGCCTACTGGTCTCTCAGGAATGCTTTAAAACACAAAAATAGGGGCACCTAGGTGGCACAGTGAATAGAGCACTGGCCCTGGAGTCAGGAGGACCTGAGTTCAAATCCAGCTTCAGATACTTAACACAAAAAACTAGCTGTGTGACCTTGGGCAAGTCACTTAATCCCAATTGCCCTACCTCCTTCTCCCCTTCAAAAAGCAAAACAAAACAAAACAAAAAAAGGGGAAAAAAAAATCACAAAAACAGTAGCATAGTACCTTTAATACAGCAGTTATAGGTAAGAGAAAAAGGAATTATCTGTCAGTGGAAGCAGAAGCACCAAAAAGCAAAACAATGAATTTTATTTAGAGGTTTAATAAATGCACCTAATTTAGCCATAAATTCAAGAGGATCCAATTAAACTAACTTCAATGGTATCCTATTAGGTCTATTTTCTAATTTTCAAATGGGACCAAATATGGCATTGCTGAATAAAAAAAAATACATAATGATGTAGGTAGCATGAGACAGGATTAACAAGTAAACCGGGGGTTTCCCCTGCACTGCTGAATTAACTTACTATTGGCTAAGCCATACCTTGTGTAATACAAATTACCCTTCCTGTAAAGTAAAAGCCCTTTGTTTGTTGTTAAGTCAGATCTTCAACTACAACTACAAAAGTGTATAAGCCCGATAAGCTGCCAAAGTGAAAAAGTTTTCAAGCACAACATTTTTTAATGCTTAAAAAGTAAGTTTCCCAGTTTTAGGGCTCACTGCAGGCACTACCCTGGCTATTAGCAAATCTATTTGGTTTGTGGGACTCCCCATAAGGGTTCCTAGTGAAGACACAATCCCTCACAGACAAAAAAGGCAGAACAGAAAGAAAGCCCAAAAAGCCATGCAATCTCAACATGAACAGAATAATAACAACATGTATATGTGCTTATTCTGTGCCAGGCACTTTTCTAAGCACTTTACAATTATTATTTCATTTGATCTTTCACAACAACCCTGCAAGAGAGGTGCTAATTATTATGCCCATTTTACAGATGAGGAAACTGAAGCAAACAAAGTTAAAGTAACTTTGCCCAGGGTCACGTGACTAAATGGCTGAATTTCAACTTAGGTCTTCCTGACTCCAGGTCCGTTTTGTGTTACCGAGCTGTCTCATAAAAAATGATAATTTTCCCTTAAGATGGAGAACACAACAGATTCTGAACAGAAGACATGACTGTTCCTAGTTATAAAGTAACCTGGCATCAGTGAAAAAGTCTGATTTAAACAACTGTGTAGATTAATCTTAAAAAGATTGATATGAGATAAGAAAGGTAGCATGGCATAATAGAAAGGAAAAATGCCTTAGACACAGGAAGACCTGGATCAGGTCCAGAATTTTACATATCCTGGCTTTGTGGCCCTGAGTAAGTCACTTAATCAGCTAAGTACCCCAGGTTACTCTCAGACTATAAATGGAATTGCACAGAAAGCTGTAGCCCACTTCACAGAGGAAGCTTTCTACCAGGAGCTCCCTACACAGATTAAAGCGTAGGTCTGAACTTTTTTTTAATCTTTCAAAGTAACTTTCTCCCCAAGTACAAGTCAATTAGATTAGCTACTCTTTATTTTTATGTAATAAAATATTTTGAATTCTTTACGTAAAGTTGCAAAGCATTTTCACATACATTATCTTATTTGATTCTCAAAACTTGCTGTGGTGAGATGAGCAGGGCAAAAATTATCTCCATTAATAGACTGGAGCATAGAGAATTGGAGTAACTTCTTGAAAGGTAAACTGTTAGCAAAAGGCCGGGGTAGAAACAGAACCTAGGGCTTCTGACCCTGAATTCAGGCCTCTTTTTACAACACCACACTGTAAAGTATTGGTGGGTTTGGCCCAGAATAATTTGAGGGGTTGAATCCTTGGCTAGCCATCAGTGCCACTTGTGATGCTACATGCTGCCTTTCTCATTTTCTCCCCACCGGCATCAGAGATCAATGTCATCTGTTTGTATGAAGGGTAATTGTGCCAATAAAGAAAAAAGGGGACGGAGAAAAAGAAGTCACAAACTGGCACTATGGCAAGGTAGGATCTCCCTTCTTCATTAAGTAGGAGCACCAGGTCTCTACTAGGATGAAGAGGCTATTGTGGCCAAAAGAAATAAATGTATTTATGGTTCAGGTATTTCCAATTCAAGCTTTCATTCACCTGATGGCACCAATATATTCTGACCATCCAATCCCCACCCCCTACCCAAAACTCCTTTAATAAGCCTGCAGCAAAATCAAAAGTTCCAGGAAGAACTCCTCTGAGGCTACTTTATAATTCCAGTCAATAAACAAACACAGCTTTTCTCCCTCCTGGAAATGTTATATTGTATTACAAAATCCTGCGGACAAAGAGTTTTTCTCTAACTAGATACACCAAAGGGTCAGCACTAAATGCACTGACAGCACACAACAGGAGCGCTTAGTGTCTTACCATCTTCAGCTTACTGATGTATTGAGTATATCCAAAGCAAAAAGAGCACTTGCTGGTATCAAAGAAGCTTATCAGGAGAGGGTCACATAAATCTTTCTTGGCCATTATTTATTTTCCTGTTGCACCTCAATTGCCAGAATAAAATGGTGCAGCACCAACACATTTATGAGGTCTGTACAAGTTTACAGATTTTGCTCTAGTTTGATCATTTCTTTCTCCCAGAATGCAGAGCTACAAATACATCAAGGAAGATGTTTAGAGCCCCGTTGTGATAAAAGCACCTATGAAGTTGGGAGTTTAGGGACCATGTCACTCTGGCAAATAATTCCACATCTGTAAACAACAAACACTTGAGCTATCTAAAACTGGATTTAGTGCTTCCCAAAAAGATAAGAAACAAAAAGAAAAGAAACAAAAGGGCACACACACTGAGAAAGTAGAGTTGTTGGGATGTTTTCCTTCAGGAAAGGAGTCTGTTACTACAGGAAATACAATGTAAAAACAACCTAAGTATTCAAAATATTGGCTTTTTTTTGATAGCAAAAATTGGAAATCAGGTGGATGTCTACTGACAGGGGAGGGAATATCTGAACAAACTCACCATAAGATAAAGTGGATAGGGAGAATTCAAAGAAACACCAAAAGAATTGTAAGAAGTAATATATAGCATAGCCAAGAGCACAACGCACACAGTAAGAGAAGCCAAAAGACCACTGAAATTAAGATGAATGCTGAAGAATTACAAAACCAGTCGAAAGTCCCAGAAGACAGAAGAGGAAAAAGAGTACTTCCTTTCAGTAAAAAAAATGGGGAAATTTTGCACATGTTGTCAAACTTGGTCACTCTGGTTTCTCTTAAGAGTTTTTCTTTGTTTAAAAGGAAGATTTCATGGAGCGGGAGGATATCAAGAATAAACACAGAGGGGTGGCTGGGTAGAGCACTGAATAGAGCATCAGCCCTGGAGTCAAAAGGACCTGAGTTCAAATCCTCACTCAGCCTCAGACACTTGACACACTTGCTAGCCATGTGACTTTGGCCAAGTTAACCCCAATTGCCCTCTAAAAAGCAAAAAAAAAAAAAAAAAAAAAGAATAAACACAGAATATGGCATAAGATGAAAGCTATAAAATTTGTTTTGAAAAAAAGACAAATTAAGCACTCGAGTTATAAAGCTCAAGTCCCTTCCTAATGATTCTCTAGCTCTGTGACCTTTAGCAAATCACTTAAAGTCTCAGTTATCTTATCTATGAAATTTTACCAACACCATCCATATGACCTGCCTCACAGGTCTGTGTCACAAGGATGAAAAGAGAATGTGGATGAAAGCATTCTAGAAAATTCCAAAGTATTTCAATATAGCTTCTTTCCTTTACTACCACCACACCAGTCATGGGAGAACCTTCCTAAAACAGGCTTTGGAAATATAAAACTACTCTTTTTCTTCTGCCCTCATCCTTCAAGTTACTAATTCAACAACAATTCCACAAATATTTATTAAGCACTTAGAACACTTTAAATATAACTGGCTCCTAGTCAGGGATGCAATATAGTATTTATTAGTATATTTATAGTATAGTTAACATATAGTTAGAAAGAACGTTATTTCCCTAAAGCTTCAAAATTTTAATTTTTTACAAAAGGTTTTAAGATGACAAGCAAAAGGGTGGGGGAATGGAGGAACTACCTATACGTATACAGCAAGCTAGATACTATAAAGCCTAGCCACATTGCAGGAAGTAGAATAGCAATAGAGATGACCAAAAATGCATAGCAAATATACTCCAAGTAAAGAGTAAGCAATAAAACCCAGACACTGGAATCTAGACCAAAAACATAAAATAAAAGTAACAAGCAAGAAATAGACAGACAAATGCAAGGGGACAAATCTGACCTGGTAAATATCACTGAAAGTCAGTGGGATGAAACTCATGATTGAAATATGATTCTGGATGAGTATGCCTTCTTCCAAAGTAACAAGATAAATAAATGAGGGTAAGTAATATTCTACATCAAGAAGAAAAACTCATGGGAGGAAATCCAGGAAGCAGAGTAGAAAAACTTCTGGATAAAAATAATTACAAAAAGAAATGAAGGAATTATATCATCAAAGTATATCACATACCAACTAGACAGGAAGGAAAGAACTAACAACAATTCAAGAAAAGAATCACAAGCCTCGGGCAGAGGATGATATAGCAATGATTAAGTGGGTGAGTGGGGCTTCAATCACTGAGGCAACTCCTGGACTTCTCCCTATCTCTGTGAAGGGGAAAAAAAATGGCTACAACTTCTGGCAAAAATGAACTTTTTTTTTTAATATTTTTTATTTGTGTTCTTGTTTGCATCGTTCATTTTCATGACATTTTTGAATTACAAATTTTCTCCCCATCTTGCCCCTGCCCCAACCCTAAAAGAGCAATCCCACTGTAAAGCCCCTCCCCTGCTCTGCTCTCTTATTTTCTGGTAGGGCAGGGAGGGTCTCCCTATCCCA
>CM053594.1:73747936-73770211 GCA_028646575.1 Pseudocheirus occidentalis | reverse complement strand
TCTTTCAGTTGATGTATAGCTTCTAGGCATTCTTCAAGTGTCTTGGAAGCATTTGGTGTGGGAGTTCTGAGTTCTGGGCTGTCTTCCTCCCGTTCCATGCTTTGATTCTTTTTGTCCACAAAAAAAGGATTCTAGAGTTTTATTGCTGTTCTTATTTTGCTTCCTTTTCCTCACGTTGGCCAGTCAATTAATTGGTTGGTTTTTTCAGTTCTGTGAAACTCTGCTTCCGGGGGGAAAAGCTCTGTTCCAAATCGCTGGGGTTGTCCCAGCTGCCGGAGCTATTAGGGGGGTGTTGCAAGTCCCCCCAGCTTTGGCTTGCTGAAAGCGCACTCCAGGACCACCATCCAAGACCACAATCCAGATCCAGGTCACTCAATACAAGAGCACTTGGCCCTGATCAATTGATTCAGCCCTGTGGAGTCTGCAGGCCAGGGGCTCTGAAGCAGCTCAGTGAGGGCCGCTGCTGGTTCCAGCAGTTCCCTTCCCCCACTGCTTCCTTGCCCTGGGGGCAGATTGGCCAAACTGCTTTTCCTCCCTCAAATTAATTTTCAAAGTTTCTCTTTCACTAACCATCTCTGACCCTGGTTTGCGGGATTTAAAGATCCCCTCTGGCAGGTGCTTTAGATCTTCTCTGAAGCAGACTCAAGCTGCAGCTTGGGAGGCTCAGCTCCTCCTGGCCGCCCTGGGGCCTAGCCTGGCTGCAGCTGCGGTTTTGGGCTGGGCCGGTCTCTGTTCAAGTGCAAGCTGCCCCTCTCCCATCCCGTTCCTCACGTGTTGGCAGATGTGGAGGTACTGGAGGCTGTAGATCCTCTCCTCTGAAGACTGGTTGCGGCGTGGCTTGGCTCTGCTCAGCCCAGCTCCCTCCCACCACCCCGGGCTTGGCCACGGTCTCGGCTTCAGGCTGGGCCAGCCTCTGCTCCCGGCCGTGCGCTGAGCCCCTGCTGCCAAGCTGCCTTCAGCAAGAGGTGTGTTTTCTGTATTTTTGTGAGTCTAAGAGTCCTAGACTTTGTCTGGGCTCATAATTTTATGGGTGTTTAGGGTGGCGGTATGGGAGCTGCGGGACCTTGCTGCTTCTACGCCACCATCTTGGATCTGCCCCCAAAAATGAACTTTTTCTAACAAAAATGTTAGTACTTCTTAGAGTGTGACTCCCAACCCCACAATCTCAAAAAAAAGAAATGTATCCAATGTATATTAATTAATATTAGAGTAAGAATAAGAAAAGTTAAGAAACACCTCTGTACAATGAAATGCCTTCCAAAAGAACAATGAAGAACCCATGAAGGTACAGTCCCCCTTAAGTGCTTCCAACACAATGCACACTCATCATGACCAACTCTGACAAACCTACTTGAAACAAAATCCACTAAGGTCTTGTCACAAAGGGTGAGCCAGTTTTCCTTAAAAAAGTAATAAAACTATCCTTGAAACTTAATTGGTATAGAGGTCTAAGGCTCAAACTACTGACAGATGATTCTGAACTCCTTACTGCCATGTGAGTCAATACAACCTCCTAATATGATACATCTCCAAATAAACTAATTCTGTGGGGTCACAAAAAGAAAAGTCATAGCAATAAGAAACTCAAGGATGATTTAAGAGAGAATTTTAAAAGAAAATAGAATGGATAGTAGTGCAAAAAGTAAAGTCTCAAATAAGAAATAAAAAAAACCAAATAATTAGAAACATGGGACATAAAATCACTACAAAATGCTCTTTAAAAAAGAATGATTAATTTTAAGTAAAAAAATACAAAAACAGAAGAAAATTTGACTAATAAAAATCAAAATACAACATTATAAATATATACAAGTACTACAGAAGCCAAAGTAACCAGCCTTGAAGACAGAATGCAGAGATAATTTAAGAATCATAGCTGTCCCACAAAAACACGACTTTAAAAGCCTGAATACCATATGCAAATAAAACTATTTTAAAATTATCCAGAAATTCCCTCTGAACAGGAAGTATTGATCAATAAAATCTACAGACTGTTGATAGTTCAAATTTAAGTCACCACTGTGTGAAATATTGCATATGACATGAGAATTTGGTCAGTTTTGTTTACCTGTTTTGATTTGTTACAAGAAAGATTTCAATCAATCAACATCAATTTATTGAATACCTTTGTGCTAGATGCTATATCATTTAGGCAATAAATGCCCTCAAGTAGTGTAATGGCAAGAAAACAAGTACTTAACACTTTGTTTCAGTTGAACCTTGTCCATATCAAGTTTTTGTTAAGAAACAACTTGTGAAATCCACAATGAGAGGGACATGCTTGCCAAAGACAGGAATAGGAAGAACTTAAGAAGTGGGTGGAACAGGGAGGAGCTAGTGACCAGATAAAAAGCTGAGCATAAGCTGGGAGAGAGCAGAACTGAGAAGAGAACACTTGTGGTGACAGAGCTGAGAAGGGGAAAACTTGTAGTGTCCAGAACTCTGTTTGTCTGTTCTATCTGTGTTGATTTGTGTTCATAATACTTTGTAGAGAAGGCCTGGAACCTTACTGGAAGCCCTAAAAGAGGATTTTCTTGCTGTCTGTTTACAGAAGTCCAGGAAGAAGGTTTCAGAGGTCCTGGGACTATACTGATAATTTGTGTTGAGTTCTCAGACCTTGTCTGTGGGTCTGTGCTGATTTCACAGGAAGATAATGAATTGATGATGGTGCTGGCAACATGTGTGAATGATGTTTTGGCACTGTTAAGTGTTGTCTTCCCAGAAACAGAAACTGTGAAGGACTTGAGGTGGACTGGACACTGTGAGTTTCAATATGGAACTGGCTGAGGAGCTGGCTGAGGAGCTGAGAGTTGCCTACCTGTGAATCCGGGTGACAATTGGGCAGTTTCAGGAAGGAGCTGGACCCATGGAAAAGGAACCATGGAATTTGGAAGCCAGCCCCTCTAAAGCCAAGCATGAGCAGCTTTCCAGAAGAATGCTACTGTGAACAGCTTTTAAGGTTCTGATTACATAGTATAGTGAACACTCTATTCAATAACAAATCAGAGCAAAACATTCACAGTAAATCAAGGTACAGCATTCACAATGTTACAATTTATCACAGATAACCAAAATACAGCATTCACAACAACTTATCAGAGAAAATGGCCACATTGTTAAAAACTGTGTGACCACTGTGGTGAAAACTAAGTATAATCACTGAGTCAATCAATCACTTAGTAACTCAATCATTTAATCAACTCAATCATTCAAAAAATACAATGGTCAAAGTTCTCCACTCATTGGGCACACTAAGTTACAAAATCAGTAGCTACTCAGCATTCTCTTAAGGGGTAGTGTAAAATACATAGGCCATCTACTCCTCAGTCACAAATAAATTACACTCTTCTCAGTCCATACACAGTATCCAAGTAAAGTCTTCTTTCAGCTTGACTCAGGGTATTCTCTTCAGATTCCCTGGATGCCCTTCCATGGTCCCAGCTCCTACCTAGAATCACAAAACTGTCATGTGAGTTCAATGGCAGACAGCTCCCAATTCCTTGTACAGCTCTCCGTGCTGTTCCTGTTCCATGATGAAACTCACAGTGTCCAATCTACCTTAAATCCTTCACAGTCTCTGTTCCCAGGAAGTCATGGCTTAATAAAGCCACAAATAAGTTCATGAAAGTACCAGTATTACAGTCGTGATTCCTCAGTCTTTGGCTGAGAAGCTGGTAGCTCTAACAGAAGCTCCAGCTGCTTCCCAGAATCAAAATCACTTCACCCAGGTTCTCAAAATCAAAATCATTCTCTCCAGCCTTTCCTCTTCAGCCTCCTCAGCAGCAGCTGCTTCTGCCTCCATAAAGCTTATCCCAAGGAGTTCTGACTCTCCCTCTCTGGGGCTTTTCCTTATATATAGTATTGCTCCTCCCTATTCAGCCCTTTACCCTTAAGTCAGCAACAGGAGTTGATACCTTCTGTTTCTTTAACAGAGGCTTACTTTGAACTAGGTGCTAAATACCTCTTAGCTTTCCAATACAGAAATCTTTAAATTTCATTACCATTACAGCCTTAAGTCAAGATGAAAAAACCTCTTCTTGAGTACTTAGTGCTGACTGAGAAAATCATGATTTACTGTGGCCTAGGGGTGGGATAACTTTGTACTCTGTCTGTACTTTGTACCTCTTAACAATTAAGTTAAGGATGATTGGAAACTTATCTTAAATCAAGAAGAAAGAAGACTTTTTTGACTGAGATATTAAGACAATGTGACTGAGGGGGTGGAGAACGTAGACCTTTGTATTCTGTGTCCCTTAAGGAGGCTTGCTCCTTAAGGATGATTGAGTTAAGGACTTAAGTAATGCTATCATTTGTTTAAAACTATGTGGCCACTTTAGAGGTAAGTGGTTATGTTATAACATTGTGAATGCTATACTTTGGTTTCTGTGAATATTTTCCTTTAGTTTACTGCTTAATAAACAGAGGGTTCACTATACTGTGTGATCAGCACCTTCAAGCTGTTCACAGCAGCAGTCCTCTGGAAAGTTTCTTGTGCTTGGTTTTACAAGTAGCTATTATCTACTGGGAAAAAACAAAAAGATGCACACTGATAAGTAAATAAAAATATATTTAAAATAAATACAAAGAAATGGAGAGGAGAGTAGAAACAACTGAGGCAATTTTCCAATAATATTCTGCCCATGCATATTTTAACAATCATACAAGGTCCTTGAAAGATGTAACAGAGAGAATTCTGTTCAAAGACCCTCTGATAATAATATCAAAAGAAGGAAAAAACAGATAAATCTCTGCTTGCTCAAGGTACTCATCACTGTTAGGGAGAAGTTGAGAACAGTATTACAATTGAAGAAGGATTACCTAGAAATATTGAGCTCCCTACCCCAAAATGCTCCTATTCAGATGACACTATATTGATTAAATCAAGCCCCAGAGTATAAATAATGACTACGCGCGTGTGTGTGTGTGTGTGTGTGTGTGTGTATCTTGATGGAACAACCTACATAGTTCATGTACCAGTATGTGTGTGTGCATGTTTACTTGTTCATACACACACACATATATAATAAATATATACGTACATATGTATAAACACATATATATGTGTATGCACAAACACACAGACACAGACACAGACACAGACACACACAGACACACACAGACACACACAGACACACACACACACACACCTTGGACAAACACTGCAAATGGACAATAAGCTGGGCCCAGAACTGAACAGGAGGGGAATGGGTCAGACTATCTTTAAAAAGCTGTACAGGGGCAGCTAGGTGGCAGCAGTAAATAGGGCACCCACCCTAAAGTCAGGAGGACCTGAGTTCAAATCTGACCTCAGACACTTAACGCTTACTAGCCATGTGAGCTTGGGCAAGTCATTTAACCAACTGCCCCACCTTCCCCCCTGCAAAAAAAAAAAAAAAGTTGTGCAGATATTCTAATGACTCCATACGTCTTCCTGAAACAAAGTTCCATTTTGGTAAAAGCAATATGCTTTCAGTGATGCTGTACAGTCATGTACAACATGACCAAGTCATGAAATACTATAACTCCAAAACAGGGAAGCTGAAGTTCACCAAAAGAGTAACGAAAAAGCACATGGTGGGCATGAATAAAATACATTAAAAATAAGGAATTATCTAGTAATGGAGTAAAGGAAAAATATACGATTAGAAAAATGGTCATGACCACATCTGTGGTCATGGCAAAAAGGAGAAATAGCAAATGGACAGTCAGCATGTTCCAGTACTCACATAATGTTTAAAAACAACCATGAGGAAGCTCCCCAGAATTCTGAATGGACCTCCTATGGTAGCTTTGTGAAAAGTCACAGCCAAAAGTCACAAAAGATAAACAAATATATAGGAGTTACAAGAAGTGCCTATATATACAAACGAGTTTATAGATTCCTTGGATCATTTGAACATTATTGCTAGACTGAGACTTAGCAATACAGAATCCACAACTGGGATATGGCTGTGAATGGTTACATTTTATCTAAAATATACCAGATAGATAAAAAGGCAAGTCACTTAAATTACTGCCCATCCATAAAAATGGAGATAATAATAGCACTTACCTCCCAGAATTGTTGTGAGAATAGAATGAGATATTTGTAAAGCAATTTGTAAACCTTAAAAGTGTTATGTTGTTTTTTTATTACTACTATTAGGAGAGTAGCAATATATACTAAGGAAATCTACTCATATGTAGAAATCCAGTGGAATGGGGAAACCAGGTGGAGAAAATTTAAGTGAAGAAAAAGAATGCTGGGTGTAATCTGACAGATTAATAATGACAGATACCATTAATTCTGTGGGAACAGATTTAATTGTTTGGAAAGGATAGATGGAATCCTATGGTCTAAAATTCCAAAGGAAAAGTCAAGCCAAGAGGGATAAGGAGCTAATAGAAAAGAAATTCTGAAAACACATGAAAAAACAAAATCCACTAAGAAGGAAACTGGGGGAAAAAAAGGGGAGTGGGGCAGCACAGCAAAGTAGAAAGAGCCCTGGAACTGAAATCAGTAGATCTGGGGCCAAATCCCAGTTCTGTCACTTATTACCTGTGTGACCGTGTGCAAGTCACTTCATTTTTCTAGGTCTTACTTTCCTCTTCTGAATGACAGTACTTACTTCAAAGGGTTGCTGTGAGAGTCAAACGAGATAATATTTGTAAGGCATTCTGCACAGTGCCTGGCACAAAGTAAGTAAAAGATGGATGGACGGATGGATGGATGGATGGATGGATGGATGGATGGATGGATGGATGGACGGACGGATGGATGGACGGATGGATGGAAGGACGGACGGACAGACAGATAGACAGATAACAGATAGACAGATAAATAGACAGATAGATAACATATACAGACAGACAGATAATGCATAGATATATAACAGATAGACAAACAGATAGATAATAGATCAATAGATAGATAACAGATAGATAGACAGATGACAGATAGACAGACAGACAGACAGATGCTTATTCCTTTTGCCCTCCAACCCATATCCCCCCCTTTATTCTTTAAGATTATGTATGCAGACCAGCAAACAGGCCAGTTTGGCTAGAGCATACATAGTATGTAAAGGAGAATAATATTCAACAAATCTGAAAGATGGACTAGCTAGAGTGAGCCCCTTTTTGTCAGGATGCTGGAAGGAGAGACTTTTCTAACCTAAGTTACTTCTCCTGCTCTGTGACTCTTTAGGGCTGACAAGAAACTGGCAGTGGCTTTTGGAAGAATAAATGTTCAGGATGTCTCAGTTGCCAAGCCTTCCTGGAAGATGGGATATTCAAGGTTCATATGGTGACTCAAAAACCCCAACAGAATGCAGAAGAAAAAAAAAAAAGCCTGAAGCATCAAGGTTGCAGAGAGAGGTAGTACAAAGAAACCAGAAGGATGAAAAGAGTCTAGAGTCAATCTGGCAGGAGACTATCCAACTTTTGCTGTGACCTTCTACTGGGAAATTTTCAACCAGGAGCAAGAGACTTAGAAAGGTAAACTTCTGGCTGATCTGTCCAAATGCCTGGACTTGAGTCATGTGATCTACAGTGGACCAGAAAATGTGAAGAAGCTTACTGGCAACTGATTGGCGAGCACTTTGATGGCAGGAAGATTTTCAGGCTTTAGGTACACAAATGATCAGTGTCCAATTTGCCCTCCTACTTTGAACACCTCCTCACCTACTTCCTATCCCAAAAAACCCCTGATGGAAATGACTACATATCATGCTTGCCCATGGGAGACATCTCAAAGAATGGGATGATAGTGGCCAACCTGCATCCTAGAATGTTCTGCCTCCTGAAGTTACCAAGAGAACACATTTGTCAAAACACTGAACTTGGCACCTGCAAAGAGCTACAAAGAACACCTTCCTCCTCTTTGAACACAGTAGAAGGCGTATACGTGATTCCAATATCTCACCTGAGGAGTACAAGAAGCTTGACTTGGCCCAGGATCTGGCCAATAAATTCTATTTCTATACCATGAATCCTGTCTAAGATGTAGAACTAGTCATGAAACTCAACCCCAAGGCCAGGACTCTGAACAGTGGCTCAGAATGGCACAAAAAGGCTTTTGAAGACCTGAGAATATTTCTGCTACTTCCTTCCTACCCTGTCATCATAGCCCAAGCATCTTGATGAAGGAGAATTCTTCAAAAGCTTCAAATGGGAGCAAGTAGCCCCTGTTGTCTTTTGGTTTTGGTTTCTGGATTTTTTGAAGACCACTGTATTTAGCCTCAAATCAAACCTTCATGGCTTTGTATTTCAGAATTCAACATTTCTTATTCAAGTATGAAAGTCTTCATCAAAAACAGCACTTGAAAAATCAGCCAAAAACCTTAATGATGACTAAGCTACTTCTGAAGTACTATAGGTCATTCAAATAAAAGTCCTTCATCATCAAGTCTGCACTGTCTAAATGGAAACTACAGTGAGTTATATTGTATTTAAATGCCATTTATTTATGCAGCTCTTTGACATATTTCATCCCTCCCAAAGCTCAAGCATACAAAGCAAACTACTTGGTGGGAGATGTCTGTAACTGCTATTATCAAAGGCAAAAGTAAAGTTGCTAAGAGTAATATTTCTTATTTTCCCCTCCTAAATATTTTTAAATTAAAATCCATGCAATAAATATTTTATTACATGTTGGAGACTAGTAAGCTTTCTTCTGGGAACATTACATGATGTTTACCTAGAGAAACAGGAAGAGACAATCAATCTGGTGCAAAATAATTTCTCCTGCCCTTCAAAAGGATGACACATTTTAACATTTCTCCACCTTTTATAATAGTAATTTCCCCCCAGAGAACCAGATGAAAAATGACCACTCAACTAGTACTAAATTGAAAACGTCAAAGAGTTTGAAAATGGATTCAAATGAATTATAAAGATTTGGCTATAGGCATCATCACCTTTCCAAGTCTCCACTCTAAGCCAAATTAAGATACAATTCTATTACACCAAATAATTTCCAAAAAATTATGAATACCATTTTATTCTTCATAATCACCAAAAAAAATTTTGCCTGCAGTTATCTACATGATAAGATGCAATGCCAGCTTCCTCAAGGGCAGAGGCCACGTGAATATCCCTCTAGCTCCAAGGCTCAGTCTAAGGAGAAGAATCTCAATAAACATCTGATCATAATGAGCTGAAAAGCTATGAATAGGCCAGAAAAGTTTTAAAGAATGAAAATAAGGAGGGCCAGAAGAAAATAAATCATTTCATCCACTAAAATGTAAACAGTTCAGGCAGCAGAGAAAGAATGATGTGGTGGGAAAAGAAAACTGAACTTGGAGCAAGAGCTGGGTTCAAGTACTAACTCCTGTCCCCATAATGAAGGGCTGACCATCTCACTGCTCTGTGACCCTATTTTCTCATCAGTAAAATAGAAAGACTAATAGTCATTCTACCAGCCTTACTGGGTTGCTGCAACAAAAGCATTTTATAAACCATCCAACACTGTATAAATAAGAGCTATTATTAGGAGTGTTACTATTATGCTGTATGCCTACAATTCAAATAGCATCTAGTTTAAAAGAAATAAATCATATAACCTGGCTTTTCCATCTATGTGAAGCTAAATAACTAACTTCCATGCCAAAATGATCAGTCATTTTTACAGTTCAGTCTAAGCTTTTCCCTGCTGTAAGAGAAAAAGAAAAAAAAATATTTCCTCGTTTTTTGGGGCCATCCTCTGAGCAAAGGTTGAAAATATAAAATTGCTGCTCCATGTTAATGTAAGTTCAAAGGCACAATGAGGACCATGGTACAAAATCTTTGGTTTCAACTTGAAACTAGTCTTAAGATTCCTTTCAGTTCCCATATATTTATTTTATGAAAAGGCACAATTCAACTCAGCAAACATTTATGAAGTGCCTACTCTACTTAAGTGTTGGGGCTCTTGTTGGTAATGGGTTGAACTGGTTCTCAGCTAACAGGAGGCCCATGATCACCTGGGGGCAGAATTCGAAGGCTGCACCTGTTTGTGATAAACAAGATTATCTCTCTGCCTTCGGGGTGATGCACGATTGGCTTGCTGTGGCAAGGGCATGGCCAGGGGAGGGGCCCTAAGGGGCCCTGGAGAAAGGACTTAAATACAGGCTATCCGGAGGCAGAAGGAAGTCCAGCCCCGCCAGGTTTAGAAAATGAGAGAGAGTTCCAGCCACACCAAGCTTAGAGAATGAGAGGGAGTTCCAGCCACGCCAAGCTTAGAGAAAGTAGTTAGAAGCAAGTGTTGTGTTCTGAAGAAGAGAAAGTTCCAGCCACACCAAGATTAGAGAATGTACCTAGAAGCAAGTCCTGAATCCTAAATTTTCTGTGCAGCTGTTTCTCCCGGAGAAAGCGGAAGCCGGGAGCCGGGGACGCCCAAAGCCTGTTGAGGAAGGGTATAGGTGAAACCTATACAGCCTGACCCCCTCAAAACCGAAGCACTTAAGGAAAGCACTATACCTTTGCTTTGACTTTAGAAAATACAAATGTGCATATAACTATAAATATTATTAAACATTTTGCTTAATACCTAACATGTGCAAGGCAACATAAGTAAGAATGTCAAAAATTTTAACTGCACTTTAAATCTGATGATTTGGGTTTCTTTAATCACCTCTCTGGAAGTATTTTCTCACTCTGAAAAATGGAACAATAATTCTTGCCTAACTTCTATACGGGATAACTGAGATGATCAAAAGAAATCATGGATATGAAAATACTTTGTAAAATGATACAAATATTAGTCATAATTAGGTTGTATAACTGGAGAGAGCATTTTGGGGATCCGACTCCTTTGCCTCAGTTTTTAATAATAATAGCTATTGAGCTATTTCTATAGAGCTTTAAGGTTTCCAAAATGTTTTACATCTATGACCTCAACTGATCCTCACAGCAACCCTGTAAAGTGGGTGCTCTTATTATCCACATTTTACAGATGAGCAAATTGCAGCAGAGAGACGCTAAGTGACTGCTGTCACGATGCTAGTAAGAATCTGAGGTGGGATTTGAACTTGGGTCATGCTTACTCCTCTTTTGTTCCCCCAAGATAAAAATTCTCCCTTGTGCAGTGAATACAGCACTGGCCCTGGAGTCAGGAGGACCTGAGCTCCAATCCGGCCCCAGATACTTGACATTTAACTGGCTGTGTGACCTTAGGCAAGTCATTTAACTGCCCTGCCTTCCCCCCTCAAAAAAAAAACCAACAAATCAACTAAGGTCGTTACCATACTCCGTGTGTATATTTAGATAGGTAGAGATAATAATACAAGTTGTCCCCAAAAAAGGGTTGTACTCTTCCTCTCACTGACAGCGCTTTTCTTCTATGACTACTTCGCTTTACCCTGCATATCTCTTGTATGTTATAGTTGTTTGTAAGTTGTCTCCCCTTTTCAACTGTGAGCTCCTTGAAAGTTGGTACTATTTTTTGCCTTTCTTTGTATCCCTAGAATTTAACAGAGGGCCTAGTACACAGAAAGTGCTTAATAAATGCATGCTGATTTGTTTCCTGCCTAACTTCTATACCAAATAAAAAAACACTAAAAAAACCCAGTAATCATACTTTGCATTCATGTCTTATATAAGCCGAATATGAATAAAAAATGAGGCCATATTCTTAGCAATTATTGAATCAATAAATATATTTTACTCCAACATGATTGGAACTCACCTTTGTTAAAGTCCTTAGGATCCAATGACAAACTATAGCCAGGAAGAGTCTCCAAGAGCAGTTTGTAGCAAGCCCTCCATCCAGGCTCAGCAATACTGGGGGCCACACACTGCATTGCTGCTACCCGCTTGAAGAAAGCAGATTTGCGATGGAAGCCAATTAGCTCATAGAGCTCAGAAAGAATGCTGTAACGCTGGATTTTCTCTTCTTCTGAAAGCTGAAATATAGAAACAAACAAAATCTGTACAAGTTTTCCATAAGTAATGCAGAGAGCCCGCATAAAATGTTTATATCTTCTTTTAAGGACAAAGACAGATATGAAATATCACAAAAAATAAGAACTTTGTTATGTGTATTAATATGTTAGTAATGAGTAGAAATATAACACTGATTTTGGCCCTGTGTTCAATTCTAAAAATCTTCTAACACCTATCTCCTAAACTTTGGTCTTTCTTTTCTCCTAATAAGGTCTATATTCCTTGGTATGCTTATAAGGTATAAATTCTGCAAGATAACTATTGTAAGGTACAAGGAATATCATAAATACCAGTCGTTAATTCTTAGAAAATATGATAACAAAACATTACAAGAGATTAATTCCATAGTTACATATTTAGTGCCATACCAAATGCCATCTACCAAAAAAAATTACTTTACAGAACTAGAAAAAATAGTGACAAAATTCAATTGGAAGAAAAGGTCCAGAATATCAAGGCAATTAATGAAAAGAGATGAATTCCATAGGAATAATGTTTAGTCACATACAGTAAACAATATGGTATTAGAACCACAGAAGGAGACTGCAGGAGGTCTTTAGATCACCCAATAAGTGAACAAGAATATTCTCTGTAACACCCCTGAACAAGTCACCATCCAGCATGATAAAGACCATACAATAATGAGGAATTAATTTCACTCTTACATGTAATAGTCCCTCAAAATACTCAAATACAGTTATCATGTTGTCCCCCTTCATCTTAAAATCTTATGCTGCTATTATCCTAGTAAAAGAAAACAGTACATCTCCAAATAAAGACAAATGCATATTAGAATATGAAGGGTATGAAGAAGAGTTTCAAAAGTTCTAGGAGACATACAGCAAGGGACTAAGGTTGAATAAGGTCACTTGCAGCAATGGTTATCAGGAAAAACTTCATGGATGAGGTAGCCTGAGTTGGACCTTGAAGGAAGAACAGGATAGGTAGAAAAAGGAAGATACAAATGGGTAAAGGCATAAAGACGAAGGAAGGTCAGGATTAGGGAGGAAACACAGGAAGTCTTCATTATCCAACCATAATTAGTACAGGGAAAAAAAAAGTGAATCCACTGAAAAGAGGATACATTTCACTATAAAGAGTAAATAATGAGTGTGTCTTAGAAATAAATCTAATATTAAAATAAGTATATTTAGCCTATATCTAACAAAACATAGATAATTTTATCATTTAATTCTTAAAATAAACTTTAATTCTTATCATAAATATGCATCAACAGCTGTTTGGTTTGGGAATTATAATTTTATTACTAAATTATATAAATTACACAATAAAAACATCCTTCAGATCATGTATGACTTTTATAACCCGATAATAAAAAAGTTTATGGCTGCAAAAATACTTGAGGGCACCAACAACTTTCTAAGGACCTCTCTTTTGAAGCACCTTTTAATAATCAGCAAGAGAAATTGACCTACAAAGAATGGGTGGGGACAAAAGCACTTTGTTTAAACAAAGACTAATTTAATAAGTGGTCAGTTCTTTAGTGATTATCTTCATGTGATGGTGACTTTTACTTCCCTACAAGCTACAGTGAATAGAGAGCTAACCTTTCTAAGCTAGACTGAAGAGACAGCATGGTATAGTGAGGCAGGACCTTGGTGTGATCCAGAACAAACTACTTACCCTCAGGTAACTGTCCAAATCTTTTAAAAAAAAAAAAAAAGGTACAAAAATGCTGTTCATTTGCATTTATGGAGAGAGCCTTCTCACTAAAATTCTATACAACAGTTAAGTCACAAGAATAGGCTAAAACAACATACAACTTCAGGACTTTAGGGACTCAAATAATAAGAAATCCCAGGAATAAAGGTTGTCCAGGATACAGAGTGGATACTAGGGAGAATTAAGAATTAAGGCTAGAAAGGTAGACAAGAACTATATGAAAAAAGGCCTTATAATCAGTGGTTTTTTTATTCAACAAGCAGTAGAGAACCATGGATAATTCTAGAGCAGGGGACTGTTTATGATCAAACCTATGCTTTCCGAAGACCATAAACAGAGCAGTGTGCAGGAAAATTTGAAATGGAAAAAGTGGCATCATGGAGAAGTTAAGGAGCTAGAAAAATAAAACAGGCAAGAAAAAAGGGTCTCAATGAAGGTAATGACTGTAGGAGTGGAAAGGAGTTATTAAGACTTAAGACAATCATCAATTCATATGGATTCAATTATCATCTCTATGATGGTGGTTCTCAAATCTACATATTTAGCCCCAAAGTTCTCTAAGGTCCAGTCATGCCTCTCTAACTGCCTACTGGACATCTTGAACTAGATACCCAAAACAGAATTCATTATCTTTGACACTAAGACTGGAGACTGTGCCACCATCTGCTCAGGCACCATACTTGCAACCTATATACTGACCAAAACCTGCCAATTTTGCCTTCAGAATCTCTCTCCCATTCACCCCTTATCTCCTCTGACACTGCCACGTAACCCTGGTGAAAGCCCTCATCACCTAATGTCTACACTATTGCAATGGCATACTTGTTGTTCCACACTCCATTCTATCCTCCTAATTGATCTTCTTAAAATACAGGTCTGACCATGTCACCGCCCCTACTCAATAAACTCGTGGCCTCCAGAGCTCCTGGCCTGCAGATAGTAGAGCAACCAAGTGACCATTCAGAGGGTGGTTTCTAGTTAAACTCCAGTGATTTCCTATTACCTCTAGGATCAAATTTAAAATCCTCTGATGTTCAAAATTCTTTATAACACGCATCCCACTACTTTTCCAATCTTATACTTCACACTTCCCCCGCATACTCACAGACCCTTTGTTGATCCTCAAAGACATTTCATCTCCCAAATGGCTATTTTCACTAGTCATTCCCCAAACCTTATCTTTGCCTCATGGCTTCCCTACCTTCTTTTAAGTCTCAGATAAAATAACACCTTCTATAGGAAATGTTTCCTAACCCCCTTTAATTCTAGTGCCTTCCCTTTTTTGCTTATTTCTAATTTATCCTTTATAGCATATAGCTTTCTTCACTTGGTTGTTTACATGTTGTCTCTCCCATTAGAATGTAAACTCCTTGAAAGCAGAATCTACTTTTTCTGTTCCTTTGCATCCTCAGCACTTAGTACAGTGCCTAGCACAGAAAAGGCACTTGATTAATATTTATGGACTGACTGCCTACTTAGAGAAACCAACGGAGTCAACAAAAAAATAAGCTTGAAACAAATTCAACAAAGTTGCAGTATATGAAATAAACTCACAGAAGCCAATAGAACTTCAATATATTACAATCAAAATCCATGAGGGAGAGATAGAAAGTGAATTTCCATCTAAAACAACTATATACCATATGAAATATTTAAGAAACTACCCACCAAGACACACACATAAGAACTATTTGAGTACAACTACAAAATACTTTCCAAAAATGAAGACAGACCTAAATAGAGAAATAATTGCCATAGGTAGGCTAAGTCAATACAATAAAAATGATAATACTGAAATCTGACACACCAATAAAACTACCAAAAGATTATTTTATTGATCAAGAAAAAACAATAGCAAAATTCATCTAGAGAACAAAAGGTCAAGAATCTCATAGGAAATAATGGGGAAAAAGTGAAAAAAAGGGAACTTAACAATACTAGATTTCAATTTATACAAAAAAGGAGAAGCCAAGATGGCAGAGTAAAAGCAAAAGTTCCTGCTCTAACCACCTCCAATACTGGTAAAAAAAAAAAAAGACTCTAAACAAATTTTAGAGCTACAGAACCTACAAACTGACAGAGAGGAAAAAACCTCCTGCTGAAAGGAACCTGGAAGGCCAACAGAAAGGGTTTACCACACCAGACTGGGAGCCCAGCAAAGGCCCCAGGCAGCAGCACAGACTGGCTAGAGGAGACTTCAGGAGAGTGAATCACCAGCAACTGTGGTAGTTTCCAGACTTCTCAACCCATAAACACCAAAGAGAAAGTAAAAGGTCAGTGGGGAACTCTAATGAAACTGAGTGATAGAAGAGCCTGGTCCAGCCCCTGCTCCTGTGTCAAGAGGTGGTGGAGGAGACGGGGACTGCAGCTGCTCCCACATGCCTCCAGAGTTTCTGAACTGCAAATTGCAGGGGGACCAAATGACCATTCAAGGGAATTGTTCTTGCTTTGACCTGCCTGGATCTGGGTTGCAGTCTTGGGTAGTGGTCCTCGGGTGTGTGGCCAGTGTGCCAGAGCTTGTGGTAGTTGCAGAGAGGCACCCTCCTCATACCTCTTGCAACTATGAAAACCCCAGTGATTTGGGGCACAGTTCTCTCCACTCTGGAAGCAGAGTTCTACCATGGCAAAGAGATCAAAAGTCAAGTAACTGACTGGCAAGATGAGCAAGCAGAAAAAGAACAAACAAACCATAGAATCCTTTTTGGGGGACAAAAGGGATCAAAAAATGGAACTAGGAGAAGAAAACAAAGTCAAAACTCCTGCATCAAAAGCTTCCAAGAAAAACATGAACTGGTTACAGGCCATGGAGGAGCTCCTGAAGGATTCTTAAAATCAAGTGAGAGAAGTGGAGGAAAAATTGGGAAGAGAAATGAGAATTACGCCACAAAATCATGAAAAGCCTGCTAAAGGAGACCCAAAAAAATACTGAAGAAAATAACACCTTAAAAAATGGACTAACTCAAATGGCAAAAGAGGCCCAAAAAGCCAATGAGGAGAAGAATGCCTTAAAAAGCCAAATTTGCCAAATGATTCTGAAAAGCTCACTGAAGAGAATAATTCCTTCAGAATTAGAGTGGAGCAAATGGAAGATAATGACTTTATGAGAAATCAAGATCCAAAAAAATGAAAAAATAGGAGGCAATGTGAAATATCTCATTGGAAAAACCACTGACCTGGAAAAATAGATACAGGAGAGATAATTTAAAAATTATTTAACTACCTGAAAGCCATGATCAAAAAAAAAAGAACCTAGAAATCATCCTTCAAGAAATTCTCAAGGAAAATTGTCCTGATATTCTAGAACCAGAGGGCAAAATAGAAACTGAAATAATTCACCAATCACCTCTTAGAAAAAATCCCAAAAAGAAAACTCCTAGGAATATTATAGCCAAATTCCAGAGTCCCTAGGTCAAGGATAAAATATTCCAAGCAGTCGGGAAGAAACAATTTGAGTATTGTGGAAACACAATCAGGATAACACAAGATCTAGCAGCTTCTATGTTAAGGGATTGAAGGGCTTGGAATATGATATTCTGGAGGTCAGAGGACCTGGTTTTAAAACCAAGAATCACATACCCAAAAAAACTGAGTATAATGCTTCAGGGGAAAATATGGTCATTCAATGAAATAGAGGACATTCAAGCATTCTTGATGAAAAAACCAAAGCTGAACAGAAAATCTGACTTTCAAATACAAGAATCAAGAAAAGCATGAGAAGTTAAACAGAAAAAAGAACTCACAAGAAACTTATTAAAGTAGAACTATTTACATTCCTACATGTAAAACAATAATTGTAACTCATGAGACTTTTTCTCAGTATGAAGATAGTTGAAGGGAATATGTGTGTGTGTGTGTATATACACACACATACATATATATGTATGTATGTATAGGAGGGTATGTGTGTATATAAATATATATGTGTGTGTGTATATGTGTGTACACGTATAAACAGAGGGCACAAGATGAGTTGAATATGAAGGGATAATATCTAAAAAATAAAATTAAGAAATAAGAGAGGAATATACTGGGAGAAGGAGAAAAGGAGAGATATAAAAGGATAAATTATCTTATATTAAAAAGTCCAGAGAAAACTGTTACAATGGAGGGGAAGAGCAAGAAGGGAAAAGGGAATGGGCCAACCTGTAATGGGAATGGGAATTTGAAAATCTTCCCTGCCACTTAGTTCCAAGTTCATGATTAAGTATTAAGACCCAGAACTTGTAAATCCTACAGAAGGATGGACTTGCTGACATAACAGGAAGGGGTGGGGCAGGGAGGAGTTAATACCATGTATAAGTAGAAGCCCAAACTAAGAGAGGCCAGAATTTCTGGGGGTGAACATCATGGAGGCAGAGCAGCTACTGCTGGAGAGACAGAAAGAGAACTGTAGGAAATGAGAATTGCTGAGAGAGAGAGACAGAGAACTGCCAGGATCCTGAGAAGTACTACAAATTGAGAACAGAATGGAGAACAAAACTTGTAGTGCCAGAACTTCTCCTGAGAAGTTCTTCTGAGAACTTCTGAGAAATGTGAAGAGAGGAGAACTGGGAGACAGCATGGCTGTGGCGTCAGTACTTTGTCTGTTTTGATGTTACTTTGTCATATTTGTCTGCTGTTAGTGGACAGTGCTGCTGGTTCAGAAGCCCTGAAAGGATTTTGTTGTTGTATGTTTACAGAAATCCTAAAGGAGGGTCTTGGTGACAATTTTAGAGGTCCTGGGACTATACTGATGATTTATGTTTATTCCTCAGACCTTGTTGTTGGGTCTTTGTTGATTTTATAGGCAGAAAGTCAATTGATGAGGATGCCGGCAATGTGAACGAATGCTATTTTGTCTTTGTTAAGCTTTGTCTTCCCAGGAACAGAAACTGTGAAGGACTTGAGGTGGACCAGACACTGCGAACTTCAGTGTGGAACAGGAACTGGACAAGGAACTGCACAAGAAGTTGGACAAAGAAGCAAGAGCTCTCTGCCTTTGAACTCAGGTGACAGTGGGATAGATTCAGGCAGGAGCTGGCATCATGAAAGAGGAACCATGGAAGCTGAGAGCCTGCCTAGAGTCAAGATGAAAAGACCTCTCCTTGGATATTTAATGCAAACTGAGAAGAGCATGATTTACTAGGGGTGGAGAACTTTGATCTTTATATTTAGATGAATGACTTAAGGACTTCCTAATTAAGGATGATTGGAAACTAATCAACAAGTAAGAAGAAAGAAGACTTTTTGATTGAAGAGATTAAGACAAAATGATCTAGGGGTAGAAATTTCTGACCTCTGTACTTTGTGTCAATTAAGGAGGCTTGCCTCATTAAGAATGATTGATTTACTAAATGAATGTACTTTGTTTAAAACTATGTGATGGCTTTGGTGAAAACTATGTGGCCACTTTGGTGATAAGCTGTTAAACCATAACACTGTAAATGCTGTATTTTAATTTCTTTGAATGCTTTGCCTTAATTTGTTACTGAATAAATAGAGAGTTCACTATACTACTAAGCAATCAGAACCATGAAAGCTGCTCACATCACCAGTCCTCTGGAAAGCTTTTCATGCTTGGTTTTGCTCTCATTGAATTTAACTTAAGAAGGTAATAACAGACACACTCACCTGGGTATCTCACCCTACAGGAAAGTAGGGGGGCAGGAGATACGAAGGGAGATGATAGAAGGGAGGGCAGATAGGGGGAGAGGGTAGTTAGAAGCAAACACTTTTGAAAAGGGACAGTGTCAAAGTAGAAAATAAAATAAGTGGGGGGTGGAATAGGATGGAGGGAAATATAGTTAGTCTTTCACAATATAACTACTATTGGAAACATTTTGCATAACTACACATGTACAACCTATACCGAACTGCTTATCTGCCCAGTGGGGGTAGGTAAGGAGGGAAGAAGGGAAAGAATCTGGAAATCAAAGCTTAAAAAAAAAGTTTTTTTAAAAAATTGTTTTTTACATACAACTGGAAAATAAGATATACAAGCACTGGGGTATAGAAATTCATCTAGCCCTACTAGAAATTTGGAAGGGCAGGACAGGGCAGGATATAAGAGAGAACAGATTCGGGGAAGGGGTATTCAGCACGCATGCTATCTTGGGGTGGGGGTAGGGGTGAAACTCGAAGAAAATTTGTAACTCAAAATCTTGTGGAAATGAATGATGAAAACTAAAAATAAATAAATAATATTTTAAAAGATTTTTTATTTATACAACAAAGCAGTAATCATTAAAATAATTTAGTATTACAAAAATAGAGAGAGTGATCAGTGGAAGTTTAGGTTTAAAACAAACTGAAGAAAAAAAACACAGTAGCCTAGTATTCAATAAACTCAAAGACTCAAACTACTGGGGCAAGAACTCATGATTTAACAAAAACTGCTGAGAAAAATGGAATGCCATCTGGAAGAAACCAGGTACACACATCTCACATGTTTTACCAAGAAAAGTTCAAAGTAAATACATGACCTAGATGACATCATATACAAATTAGAAGAGTAAGGAAAAATTACCTTTTATATCTATGAATAGGAGATGAATTCATAACCAAACAAAGGATAGAGAGGATAACAGAAGATAAAATGGATAATTTTGATTATATAAAATTTAAAAGGTTTTGCATAAATTAAAGCTAAAATTAGAACAGAATCAGATAAATGGAGGAGAGGGACAGAATCTTTGCAACAAGTTTATCTAATAAAGGTCTCTTAAGGGAGACATAAGAAACTGATTCAAATTTGTAATAAAAGACACTCCCCAATTGCTAAATGGTCAAAGTACATGAACAAGAAGTTTTCAGGAGAAAAAAAACCAAACCATAAGAAAAAGATCCAAATTATTAATTAAATAAATGCAAAATAAAACCACTCTGAGATTCTACTTTGCTCCACATTAGACTGGCAGGGTAGGGGAGGGTAGGAAAGGACAGGGAAAGGGAGGGAAGAGAAGGGAAAAGAAGATGACAAATACTGGAGGAGCTTCAAGAAAATAGATTAGTGAACAGCTGGTAGAGCTAAGAACTGGTATAGCCATTCTAGAAAACAATTTAGAGCTATACCTCAAAAGTTACTTAACTGCACATACCCTTTGACCCAGGAATACCACCAGGTGGCCTATATACCTCCCAAAGGGATCAAAGAAGGAGGAAAATTATCTATATTCACAAAAATATTTATAACAGAGGCTTTGAGTGGTGGCAATGAACCAGAAACTAAGAGGATATCCATTAACTGGGGAATGGTTGAACAATTATGAGCTATTAATATATGGAAACAGTATTGTACTGTAAGAAATTATGAAAGAGAAAGTTTCAGAGAAACTTGGGAAGACAACTATGAAATGATGGAGAGTGAAGTGAGCAAAGCTAGGAAAATAATTTCTAGATTAAAAATCCTTTAAAAACAAACAACTGTGGGGGGCGGAGCCAAGATGGCAGTGTAGAAGCAGCAAGGATCTGCAGCTCCTATGAAATCACCCTACACACCTATAAAATATGAACCCAGACAAAGTCTAGGACTCTCAGACTCACAAAAATACAGAAAACACATCTCTCACAGAAGGCAGCTTGGCAGCAGGGCCTTATTGCTGCGGGCTGGCAGCCGAAGCTGGCCCAACCTGAAGCCAAGACCACGGCCAGGCCCGGGGTGGTGGGAAGGAGCCAGGCTGAGCTGAGGCGAGCTGTGCAGCAGCCAGTCTGCAGGAGAGAAGATCTACAGCCTCCAGCACCTCCACATCTACCAAGGCATGAAGAACAGGTATTGGAGACGGGCAGCTGCAGGCCAGCAAGGCGGGAGCTGAGACCGGCCCAGCCAGAAAACCGAAAACACGGCCAGGCCCCAGGGCGGCCAAGGGGAGCCATGCCTCCCAAGCCTGTAGCTTGAGTCCACTTCAGAGAAGATCTAAAGCACCCGAGGGAATCTTCACATCCAACAAACAAGGATCAGGGACAGTCAGTGAAAGTGAAACGTTGAGGCTTAATTTGGGGGAGGAAAAGCAGTATGGCCAATCTGCCCCCGGAGCAAGGAAGCAGTGGGGGAAGGGTACTGCTGGAACCAGCAGTGGCCCCCACTGCACTGCTTCAGAACCCCTGGCCTGCGGACTCTGCAGGGGGGCTGAATCAATTGATCAGGGCCAAGTGCTCTTGCGTTAAGTGGCCTAGATCCAGATCATGGTCTTGGATGGTGGTCCTGGGGTGAGCTTTCAGCAAGCCAAAGCTGGGGGGACTTGCAACACCTCACTAATAGCTCCAGCAGCTGGGAAAACCCCATAGATTTGGAACAGAGCTTTACCCCTCGAAGCAGAGTTCCACAGAGCTAAACAAAACCAACCAATTAACTGACAGGCCAACACGAGGAAAAGGAAGCAAAATAAGAATAGCAACAAAACTCTAGAATCCTTTTTTGTGGAAAAAAAGGATCAAAGCATGGAAAGGGAGGAAGAAAACCCAGTCAGAACTCCTGCACCAAATGCTTCCAAGACAATTGAAGAATGCCTAGAAGCTGTACATCAACTGAAAAAAGACTTTGAAAACCAAATAAGAGAAGGGGAGGAAAAATTGGGAAGAGAAATGAGAATGAAGCGAGAAAATCATGAAAAGAGAGTCAACAATCTGACTGAAGAAAACAATACTTCAAAGAATAGATTAACTCAAATGGCAAAAGAGGCCCAGAAAGCCAATGAGGAGAAGAATGCCTTAAAA
>CM053594.1:73705084-73731936 GCA_028646575.1 Pseudocheirus occidentalis | reverse complement strand
AAACAGAACGGGGGAGGGGGGTGGGATAGGAAGGAGAGACATATGATCAGATGGTCACAATATGTCCACTCTGAAGATGTCCTATGTAAGTACACATGCACAGCCTGTATTGAATTGCTTGTCCTTCCAGTGGGGGTGGGTGACAAGGGAGGAACCAAAAGAATCTAGAATTTAAAGCTCTGAGATACATGCAACTAGGAATTAAGATAAACAGGGACTGGGATAGGGAAACCCTCCCTGCCCTACCAGAAAGTTAGAGGGGTGTTGGAGGAGGACATAAAAAAGAGAAGATCAGGGGAGGGGCTTTACAGTGGGATCGCTGTTTTGGGGTTGGGGTAGGGGAAAGATGGGGAGAAAATTTGTAACTCAAAAATCTCATGGAAATGAATGATGTAAACAAGAAAACAAATAAAAATTTACATTAAAAAAAAGAAAAATTTTAATCAGGGAAGAGTCAGGATGGCAGTGTAGAAGCAGCAGAGCTCCTGCAGATCTCCCCATAAGCACCATAAATACCTATAAAATATGACTCTAAACAAAATTTAAAGCTCCAGAACTCACACAATGACAGTGTAACAAAGCTCCCAGTGAAGGCAGCCTTGCAGGCAGAGGGGAAGTGATTCATAACAACTTGCTGGGAGCCCAGACCAGCACGGCATGAACCTGCTGCTGGAGCCCTGCTGGAGGCCAGCCAGAACAAGCTGGGGCTGGAGCACAAATCACCAGCAGCTGTGGCATTTCCCACACACACATACAATTACCAAGCCGTAAGAAACAAGGACTAAGTGAAAGGTCAGTGTAACTTGGATAAATAGGGGGAAGGTGGTCCGACCAACTGCCCGGCTGCAGCAGGTCTCCGCGTGTCTGCTTAAGAAGCTCCCGGCCTGCAGACTGCAGGGGAGCCAAGCAATCATTCAGAGGCTAAGTGTTCTTGCCTTGAGCTGCCTGGATAAGGATTGCAGTCTTGGGTGATGGTCCTGAGGTACACTTTCAGTGAGCCAAAGCTGGTGGGGGCTGCAGAAATGGTGGCCTCCTAATAGTTCCAGCAGCTGTGAAAAACTCAGTGATTTGGGACAGAGGTCTCCCCTCTGAAAGCAGAGTTCTACTGAACCCAAAAGTCAAGTAACTGACTGGCAACATGAGTAGGCAAAGGAAGCAAAGTAAACCCAGCAATGCAACATTAGATTTCTTTTTTGGGAACAAAAAGGATCAAAGCATGGAATGGGAGGAAGACAACACAATCAGAACTCCCACACCAAAAGATTCCAAGACAAATGTAGACTGGTTACAAACCATAAAGGAGCTTTAGAAGGATTTTGAAAACCAAATAAGAGAAGTGGAGGAAAAATTGGGAAAAGAAATGAGAATGATGCAAGAAAATTATGAAAAGAGTCAGCAACGTGACTGAAGAAAATAACATCTTTAAAAATAGATGAACTCAAATGGCAAAAGAGGCCCAAAAAGCCAATGAGGAGAATGCCTTAAAAAGTTGAATTTGCCAAATGGAAAAAGAATCTCAAAAGCTTTCTGAATAGAATAATTCCTTCAGAATTAGAGTGGAGCAAATGGAAGCAAATGACTTTATGAGAAATCAAGATACTATTAAACAGATACAAACAAACAAAAAAGTAGAAGGCGATGCCAAATATCTCCTTGAAAAAAACCACTCACCTAGAAAATGGATCCAGGAGAGAGAATTCAAAAGTTATTGGGCTGCCTGAAAGCCATGATCAAAAAAAGAACCTGGAAAGCATCCTTCAAGAAATTCTCAAGGAAAATTGCCCTGGTATTTTAGAACTAGAGGGCAAAATAGAACTTGAAAGAATTTACCAATCACCTCTTGAAAAAGATCCCAAAAAGAAAACTCCTAGAAATGTTATAGCCAGGTTCCTGGGGCTCCTGGGTTTGGGGCTCCCCAGATCAAGAAGAAAATATTACAAATTGCCAAGAAAAAACAATTTGAATAGTGTGGAAACTCAATCAGGATAACCCAGGATCTGGCAGCTTCTACATTAAGGCATCGAAGGCCCTGGAATATAATATTCTGGAGGTCAAAGGAGCTAGGATTAAAACCAAGAACCACGTATCCAGCAAAATTGAGAGCATAATGTTCCAGGGGAAAATATGGTCATTCAGAGAGGTGGAGGACTTCAGCATTCTTGCTGAAAAAAACAGAACTGAATAGAAAATCTGACATTCAAATACAAGAAGCATGGGAAGGTAAACATGGAAAAGAAATCATAAGGAACTTATCAAAGTTATACTATTTATATGCCAACATGGAAAAACGATTATTATAACTTATGAAACTTCTCTCAGGACAAGGATAGTTGAAGGTAATATAAATGTATACATACATACATATATACATACATATGTATACCTACACATATGTCTATATAGAAGGGCATATGAATACACATGTGAGTATGTGTGTATATATGTGTACACAGACAGAGGGTGCAGGATCAGTTGAATGGGATGGGATAATATTTTAAAAGGTGAAATTGAGAGGTGCGAGAGGAATAATATGAGAGGAGACAGGGAGAGACAGAACAGGGTTAATCCTCTCATATAGAAGAGGCAAAGGATAATTGTCACAATGGAGGGGAAGAACAGCAAGGCAAAAAGGGAACGGGTCAACCTTACTCTCATTGAAGTTGGCTTAGGGAAGGAATGACATACACTCTAAATTGGGTATCTTGGCCTACAGGAGAGTAGGAGGGATGGGGATGAGAGGAAGGAGGATGGAGGAGAGGACAGGTTGGGGGACAAGGCTGTCAGAAGTACACATTTTTGTAAAGGGACAGGGACAAAGTAGAGAACAGAACAAGTGGGGTGTGGAATAGGAAAGAAGGAAATATACAGGTACTGGGGTAGGGAGATCCATCTTGCCCTGCCAGAAAGTCAGAGGGGTGATGGGGGAGGATGTAGGAGAAAGCTGATTGGAGGAGAGGGTATACAGTGGGATCACTATTTGGGGGTGGTGGGTAAGGGAAAGATGGGGAGAAAATTTGTAAATCAAAATCTCATGGAATGCATGATTTAAACTAAAAATAAAAGTTAAAAAAAGAAATATTTTAATCACTTACCCCACAAACACGCACGCACATGCACACACACACATATTCATACATATAAAAAGAGATATATAGGGGCGGCTAGGAGGTACAGTGAATATGTTTACACAGACAGAACATCCTATTCAACTGATCCAGATCCTGGAATGAGGAGGACCTGAATTTAAATCGGCCCCAGACACTTAACTAGCTGTGTGACTTTGGGCAAGTCACTTAACCACAATTGTCTTGCAACTCTCACCTAAGGTTATACTTGCTCTAAAAACCAAGAATGAAATAATCTAATTTGCAGTGGGGTGATATTTTATGCCAGCAGAAAAATATAAAGAAAGAAGTACAGCAGAGATTAGTGGTAAGTCAATAAAATAATTCAAGGAATCATTAAGGAATAAAAGCAGCAGAATAATGATGAAGTATAAAGCTACTTGAGTAAAACAGAACCACCTTTTAAAATTCTCCTAAGAGAATACTGACTCCTGGCAGAGTATTGGACATTGTGTTAGTCATATGCTGATCAATTTGCACTTTTTCAAGCCCCTTTACACTGGAATTTAGTTCACTTCAATTCCTAAAACATTGAGCCTACAATGGGCAGGGCCTGGTGTTCAGTACTGATGGAAATTAGAGCCAAAAAATATAAAACACAATCTCTGACTTTTCGAAGCTTATAGTAGTGGGGGTTGGGGGGGTGAGGAGAGATGGGAATTAGCCATTCATAGACAAAAATAATGCAAATTAGGATAGAAGAAAAGGAGGAAAAAGAAATTAAGGCTCATATTTACATAGCATTTTACAAGTGCTTTATGTATATTAGCTATTTTAATTCCCACAAATAACCCTATGTGATAGGTAATTAAAGGGATGAAACACCTCAAAAAAATGGAAAAACTAAAAATAATCGCTACTTCAAGGCAAAAAGCCAAGCAGTCAAGATAGAGTGAGTTCACCCTAAGAAAAGTAAGTAATTAAGGAAGCAAATTATTACCTTGCTCTTAATAATCTCTCCATCCTCAAAGAATCTGGAGATTAAAAGGGACCTAAGAGAGTCAGATTCCAATAAAGAGGAGGCTGAGCAGAAATCCTCTCAAGAACTTCTAGAGAAGGACATCAAGCCTCCACATAAATACCTGTCATAGCTCTTGAATTGCACATAATTATAAGTGCACTGGCCAAGATGTCAGGAGACATATGCAAGTGCCAGTTCTGCCATTTACTAGTCATATGACCTGGCAGAAGACATCTACTCTCTTTGAGCCGATTTCCTCATCATTCAAATATTAATTGCAGTCACTACTTTTTATGTCTTAAAATTTACAAAGGGCTTTCTGTAATGCAACTCTGTAAGGCAGGCAGTAGTACAAATACTATTATCCGCACTTTCACAAATGAGAAAGACGATTCTCAGAGGGGCAATCTGACCTGTTAACACTGTACAGAAAATAAAGGACAGAACATTTGCAAACCTAAGTCTCTTGATTGCAAGTCCTATGTTTGTTTATTTTGTATGTTTAGGTTGTTTTTTTTTCACACTAAATCAGGCTATCCCTGACACTAGTCTCTTACCACCATGAGTTCTCTACCTTGAAACATCTAAAAACAATCATTCTCTTTGATTAATTTCCCATCCCGAAATGCAGCCTTCTATCAATATTATTCTATTTAAACAGATAAAATTAAAGCTAAATGACTGAGACTCAGATGTGAATTTTGCTAAAATTCTGACAAAAAAAAGGTTCCCATAAATCTACTATATTATTCAAAATATCAGAAGATAACACATAACATTTCCACCAGGGATTTGCCATGGGCAAAGTATAAGAATATCTAAGCCACCAGTTGCATGGTCTTCAGCTTAGTAGGCCAGTGAGGGGAGGGAAACAAAAAAAAGACACATCAGCAATCACCAGGACCTAGCTCCTTTTCATGAGCCAGGCAGGGTAGTCCTGCAAAGCTTCAAGATCCACTGCAGATGAGCAAAAGCTTCTTATCCAGCTCCCTGGAATTGTGACCCAGTTTGTGTCTAGGACTGGCTTTTACATAAGAGACCAAGAGGAACAAATTGAAGCTTGGAAGAACTAAGAACTTAACTCAAAGTCTCAACAGAGTAATTTGTCTTAGACTAGTCCATGTCCACATCTCAGCCCTGCAAAGGGGAAGGAGAGAAAAAAGGGGAAAAAAGAGAAGCAGGTGGAAGGAGGGAAAGAAGAGGGGGAGGGATAGAAAAGGGGTACAGGGGAGTGGGAAAGTTGGAGGAAAGTGGAGGAAGGAGAAGAGGGAAGGAAGAGGAAAAAGAGAGAGGGAGGTGATGTGGACCAAGATGGAAAAGGAAAGAGGGGAAGGGGAAGAGGCAAAGAGGAAAGATGGAGGAAGGGAAGGAGAAGAGGGGAAAGTGATAAAATAACCCCTGTGTCTCATAAGCACAATCAAGGAAAACAAATGTCCCTATAAGAAATGCGTTTCTGAGGCTGCATATCTGTCCACTGATCTTTCTTTCACAAGGTGAAGAGCATTCTTCTTCATCAGCCCTCTGGAATCATAGTCCAGCATTTAATTGACTGTAGTTCTTAACTGTTTTATGATATTGGTATATAAATTGTTCTGGCTCTGCTTACTTCACTATGGGTCAAGTGTATACAAGTCTTTTCATGTCTCTTTCACATTTCTTATATCAAAATAGCATTCTATTACATTCATATGCCACAATTTATTCAACCATTCCCCAAATGATGGGCACCCACTCAGTTTCCAATACTCTTCACCACAAAAATACATGCTACAAATATTTTTTGTACAGATACGACATTTTCCTCTTTCTCTGATCTTTTTGTGAAATAAGCCTAATAGCGGTAGCTCTAGATCAAAGGGTGCAGAATGTAATAACTTCCAGGGCATGATTTCAAATTGCCTTCCAAAATGATTAAACCAATTCACAGCTCCACCAACAGTGCATCAGCAACGTGCCTACTATCTAGAAGCTTCTACAAACATCTGTCATTTTTTTTTAAATCAACCTCAGAATTTCATCACTTCAGAATAGCTTTAATATGTGTTTCCCTAATAATTTGCTATGTGGAACATGGATACCCTCAGTTTCTTCCCTTAAGAACTTCCCAATCATAACCTTAGGCCATTTATCATTTGGGGGAATAGCTCTTGTTCTTATAAATTTTAATCAGTTCCACATATATATAATCTTGGAAATGATGATCTTTATCAAAGAAATTTTCTGCAAAGATTTTTCTCCCCCAATTAACTGTTTCAAACCTATTCTTAATTATATTGGATTTGTAATTTTAAAACATTTTATGTAAATAAAAATTGCCCATTTTATCTTCTTTGATTTTCTCTATTCCTTTTCTGGTCATGAAGTCATCCCTATCAATACATCTGAAATGTAATTTCCTCTTCATCTTTCTAATTTGTTTACATAATCTTTTTTATCTAGGTTGTGGATCTATTTAGAACTTATCTTGATAAGACATGAAGAACTAGCATATAAGTAATTTCTGCTTATTACTGTCCAATTTTCCAAGTAATTTTTGCTTAAGAAATTGAATCTATCTAACACTGGGTCACTAGGTTTGTTTGCTTCTATAAGTTGTATATCTAATATATTCCAATGATTAACCTCTCTCTCTTTTTTTAAACTAGTGGTGTTGAATTATTTTGAGAATCACTACTTTATGATTATTATTATATTATACTACTTGGTAGTATAATTTGAAATCTGATACTGCTGGCATTCCTGTTTCTCATTTTTCTTCATTGAGATTCTTGGTCATTTTTGTATCCACATCAATTTCATTTTTTTTTACTACAAAGTAATTCTTCAATAGTTTGGTTGGTATGACATTAAATAAACAAATTTAGTTAGTATTGTAACTTTTATTATAATGACATATTAGATCCATGGTTAATTAATATTTCTCTAATTATTTAGGTCTGTCTCTATAATTGCTGTTTTAGAATTTGATTGATGGAATTCTTGTTTACATTTATACACATACACAATAGTTATTTAAGTGGAAGTGCTATGTTTTTCTTGCTAGGTTTTATTATTATATAGAAATGATGTTGATTTATATAAAGTTGTTTTATACTCTGAAACTTTGCTGAGATTATTGTTTGAATTAATTTTAAGTTGATTATCTAGGATTCACTATCATTATTACTTAAAATGAAATTTTGTAAACCTCCTCTTTCTTGACCCCTTTGCAGCACTTGAAACTATTGCTCACTGTCTCTACCAAGTTCCTCTCTGCCATCACCCCTTCTCAGTCTCATGTACTACTTCTCCATCCATGTCCTTCCACAAGGTTCTGTCCTGGGTCCACTTCTGATTTCTCTCTATACTACCTGACTTGGTGATCACATCAGCTTTTCAAGGGTTCAGTTATCATCTTTATTTAGATGATTTCTAGATTTATATATCTAACCCAACGCTCTCTCCTGAGCTGGAGCTCTATATTAACTGCATTTTGAACATCAAAGACTAGACAGCCTGGAGGTATCTCAAACTCACCACGTTCAAAGCAGAACTTTTACTCCTTCCCCCTACTCTCTGGCCCCTTCCAAACTGCCCTATTACTTTCTAGGGTACAATCATCTTTGCAGTCACCCAATCTACAACCTCAGAGTTATCCTCCAATCCTCTTTCTCACTGACTCCACATTTCCACATCTTGTTGTTTCTACCTTCACATCTTTCATATATGCACTCTTCACTGACTCAATCATCACTCTAACTCAGGCTCTCATCACCCCTTGCCTATTACAATAGCATTTTACTATTCTCCATATCTCATTTCTCCACTCTCTGGTCCATCTTCCACTCAACGGCTTAGGACCCTTACTCAACTTCCCTTTCCAGTTCTGGAATTGAAACCAAATGAATCTCACCACAATTACTAGGAGAGATGGGTTAATCTATGGCACCATTCACCATACGAGTCCTAGAACTCTTTCTTAGCATCCTGGTAACTTCTTCCAGAATAAAGTTCCTGTCCTTGACCATAACGCCCTTTGGTATATCATCTCCCTCTCTTTGAAGTAAGCTCCTTGAAAGCAAGGATTGTCTTTGCTTTTGTATATTTCCATAGCACTTAACACCATCTGGCAAGTGAAGAAATAGCATAGCCATAAATATAATAGTCCTTCAACAGCTTCAAAATTCAACTACATAAACTTGATAGGCTAGAGAGGACTAGGAAATAGCTTAAGTGAAAAGATTTGGGGCTTGTATTGGACTATAAGTCTAATATTAACTAACCATGTGACATGCTAATGAATAAAAAAGCTAATGGGACTACTGAATACATTAATAGAATTCTAATGTCAAAATTAACAGGCGATAGAGCAGACAACCTCTTAGTTGACTAGATAATATCTTAAGTTTTATCTTCAGTTTTAGGCACGAAATTTTAAGAAGGACATTAAGAAAATGGAATAAATTCGAGGAAAGTAACCATGATGGTGAAATTAGAAATAATGTCATGGAAAAATCAGCTGAAGGAAGAGAGAATGTTTATGTTGCAAAGAAGAAGACTTAAAGAAGCACAGGGTCTATGTCTCCAAGTATTCAAAAATTCATCATGGATAGGTGCAATTAGCTATTAATTAAATATGCATATGTAAAAACATCTATACATATGCATATACATACATATATACATACATATATATACATATATATATATACATACATACACACACACTTGTGTGTGTGTGTATAAAAGTAGCATTATTTTGTTTGTCCCTGAAGGACAAAACTAAAAGCAAGTTACATAGGGGCAGGCAGATGCTCCACCAAAAAACAAAATGTTGTGGGTGGCAGAAAGTGGCAGAGGTATTATTATCACAATTTTACAGATGAGGAAACAAGTCTTAGATGAAAACATTTGTTCAGTTACATTTTCCTAGATGGCTGGACAGAGAATCAAAGCCTAGTCTTCTGACTCTCTTCTACTGGAACTGTAGGCTCTTTAACCTCGGACTTGGCCCTTGGGACTCTCGTCTCTTGACAAGTGAGCTTTCACGATATCTTGTCCCAAACCAGGCTTCCCTACGTTTCCCCTGCCATTTCAACATCTACCTGCCTTGTATACAGGGCATCATCTTCATTTACTTGCCAACAGAACCCTAGGGACCGTGGACTCTGATAGTCAAGCTTTCACCTGATCTTGCTGGGGAACAGGCACAAAATAAATTTACTTACTATCTATTTATCCCCCTGAATGTTTGACTATAGAAACAAGTGCACTTGACTTGTTTTTATCATACCTTACTGGGAGAAGAATGCTGATATTAATATGCCTGATTAGGTGACAGTTGAAGAAGAATCTTTACTGGTTGCATTTCACCAGACTGTTGATAATTCCAGAAAATGTGATACGAGGAAATGGGGAAGGACACACACACACACACACACACACACACACACACACACACACACACACTGTCCATGTGTCCAGTCAACAACACTTGACTCTTGCCTCTCCTGAGCATCATCTTAAATCTTTAGGTGAGAGCCCTGAAAAGGCCCTGTTCACCACAGGTCCCAGAACTCTTTCTTACCATGCTGTAACTCCTTGATCCTCTCCTCAGGGGGCCAATCTCTGGGCATTTAAAGGGGCTGGAAGGCAGGTGTTCCCAGTAGGGGATTTTTCTTCAACTATTCTTTGAATAATCTTCTGATGCTATTGCTCAATAAAATAAAGCCCCAGGGGGTTCTCTCACATTGTATATATAACAGCTACCTAAATATACAAAGCAAATTACTGGGTCAGGGAACAATTTTCTTACATCTTGCTGAGCTGAGGGCAATGTGGAACCACTTCCACTAGGCCTGTCCCTTGCTCCTTTCACCCTCACAGCCTCTCCTCTTCATCTTTCTTGTTCAGAATGAAAATAAGCCATTTTTCTCACCTTTTTTCATTGCTATAACATTTATCAGGAAATGAATATTTCATGTCTTCTCTCATTCAATTTCTTGAAAATGCCTCTCTATTCTGAGAAACCTGAATAGAAATTTTCTATTAGCCTCTATCATTTACAAATACAACTCTCTTAGGCAATCCAAATTCACAAAACTGTACAAGTAATGTTTCAAACTGCAAAAGAAAACCTGGCCACCTTCAGAAAATCTTGTATAGACTCCACTAATGTTTCAAAATAAAAAACAATGTGAAGCCCACTAACAGTAATGGTTCAGTGCAACTCGAGCTATAAATAGACAAAAGGACTTGCTTTCCCATTCTTACTAAGGCAAAACAAGGACACTGGAAATCGTACTGGAAAGAGAGATTAAGATTTGAGTCCTGACTACAATAAACAGAATTCAAGGTCTCAGTAATGACAGGAGGAATGTTTTTTGAGGTTCCTTATAGCTCAAGGACTCTAGGATGCTGTGTCTTACTAGCACTGTGATCTTTGACAAGCCACAAGGCAGCAGTAAGGGGCTAGAAGAACACTGAATCTGGAGGCAAAGACATGGGTATGGATCCTGGCTCTGAGATTTCCCACCTGTGTGTTTGCGGACAGTTTTTCTACTCCTCAGTTTCCTTTTCTCTAAAATGAGAATACACATGACTACCTTGTTTCCCTTCCAGGGCTGTTGTCATTCACCGATTCAAAAAGCATTTATTAAGTATCGAATATGTGCAAGGCACTGTGCTAGGAAATCAGGCTACAAAGACAAAAACTAAAAAGAGCCCTTAGTGCCCTTCGAACTCTCCAGACTTTGCCACCATGCTTCAGCTGTCTCCTCTTCCTAAAACCTTCTTCAGTGCCAAGGGCCTTTTCCCTTCTCGTGCTGGGCCATCCCTCCACCATTTCAGCCCCCTTTTAGTTCACTGATGATTTCTTCCTGGAGGCTTTCATTTTGGAGACGGACCCAGGTAAGCCATGCTTCCTTCTTGCCTTTAACAGGAATGAAAATGTTGAAGGGAAATGTGAACATTAGGGAATACACTTTCCTCCACTGTCCGCAGTATAATACCCTCAACTTAGGCCACTGAGTGGGGAAGAATTGACAGGTGTCCTACAGGGAAGAAAGTACAGAGAGGGAGGAAGGCAGGACTCAGTCACATCCAGGGACAGCTGCTCTCAATTACTCCCTAACATTGCTCATTAGAAACAGGGCTTTTAAAGACAGCATCAGGGAAAGGGCTAATTCTGGTCATGATTAATTGAGTCAACATAGTTCTGGATAAATCAGAGCAATTATACTGTAGCACAACAGAGGATTTACAGCTCAGTGAATCAGGATGGACATAAAGGGAAACTTCTACATTAATAGTGGGCTTAGAATTTCTGTCCTTAAGTGTAAACTGTTCTAAGTCCATTAAAACTATAAACTTCTTTCCTTAGTACTGGAAGCCATAAGGTACACACACACACACACACACACACACACACACACACACACACACACACATATATATATGGGGGGGTCTACAGATATAGATATATAGACATGCACACACATAATATACATATGTACACACATATATATCCATAGATATGTATCAGTTATGTAAACATTTTAATATAACATAGTACATATATATGCATATTTGTTTTTGGCTGGGATGGGGAATAAGACTTTATTCAACAATTCATTCAAGCAAATATTATTAATTGGCAAGGCACTATGCTGAGTGTTGAGGACACAGAGACTAGGAAAAAAAAGATGGAACTTGCTCCCCCTCAGAGAGATTGAATTTTATTGAGGGGTTACAGCATATACATAGAAGTGTATACTCTTGTATTAACTTGGGGGGACGGATTTGGAGGCAATCAAGGAAGAACTGAAGTAGCAGGTGAGAACTGAGCCTTGAAAGAAGGCCAAGATTCTGAAGATCAAGGAGGAAAAACAAAGATCTACATGTGAGCTCTGGAGGATGCCTTGTGCTACTGCAGAGACAGGACGTAGAAGGCTGAATCTTATCATTTAGCTCGGCCAGGAGACTGAATGCATCAAGAAGAATAATGTGAAATAAGGTTGGATTGTGGCAACCTTTAAATGCCCATGAAAGCTAAACCAGTGATGTGCCAGTTCTGGTGGGTAGAGCCAAGCTGAAAACAGATTGAATGTCTACTGTATGAAGACCAGTCTGGCACAACTTGATCATTTTTGCTGCTACAGCAACTGACAATAATCATCTCCTAAGGCATGAGGGGATGATGATCTTTTCTTCAGCCAATGAAGTGCTCACATGTATAACAAAATCACAGATCCTTGAAAGACTAAAAGGAATGTTATTGTAAGCAGTTCTACAGCTACTATTGCCACGGTCATGAACCTACGTGTAATTAATGGCAGAGCAGAGACTAGAACCCTGCCTTCCTGATTCAGTGCTCTTTTCACTAAATGAAGACCTTTTAAGATGTCTATGCCTTTCTTTTTTTTTTTTTTTTTTGCTTTTTGGAGGGCAGTTGGGGTTAAGTAACTTGCCCAAGGTCACACGGTTAGTTTTTTGTGTTAAGTGTCTGAGTCCGGATTTGAACTCAGGTACTCCTGACTCCAGGGCCGGTGCTCTATTCACTGCGCCACCTAGCCGCCCCTATCTATGCCTTTCTTAATGAGATTCAAACTCACCTAGGATCTTGATTCACATAGTCTAGCAAAGAGCCAGAAATAGCTCCCCAAAATGGTGAAAGACACTTCCAAGATGTGCTGGGAGCTTGTTCGTGGTGTGGTTAAGTTACAGGCAAAGCACATTTAGTGCACATTCAATGCACCACAAAATGTTTACCCAGTTCATCCATCTCCCAGTCTGTCTTGCTGAGCCACTGAGCAAGGAAATTGCAGCATCCCTTGGTAAAATAACACAATGGCAGGGCCCAGGAGCTGTAGCTAAATATAGCTCTAGCAGTTAAATAATGCAGGGCTGCCTGTCAGAGGGTTGGGTTGTTCCCCTCCCCACCCCCCCCAGATCAGACCACTCAGTAGAGAATTCCTTTCAGAAACACGTACAGCAGCTCAATAAATTCGCCTGGAGCTTAGGAGGCAGATTTTAAATTTGAACGTACTAAAAATAGCCTTGTTTATAATGAGAGTGAAAATGTGACCAGAATATTGGACCATGTAAAAAGCATTACCAATGCCCTATAGCTGCCTGCACGGTAGCCAATGGGGTGAAATGAGGGTCACTACGCCATACAGAAACATAGGCCCAAGATGTAAATAGAATACCAAATGATGGCCTCCAGGATGAAGGAGACTGAAGATTCTTCTCACAGGAAGGAAGAAACAGTAATTGACAAAGATCACCTTCCATTACTTTTTATTCTGTAAATAGGAAGTAAAAAAATAAACAAATGCAACTACTAACTAACTGGTGAAGGAGAACCAGGACCAATTGAGGAGTGGGTGGAGTGATAACCAGGCAGCAAATAAACACAGACTCCCAGAACGGGAATGGACATTATAATACAATATAGATTATGATTAGCCCTTGGAACAACAAATGTTAAAATTGGAAGGAATCTTATAATATAGAAAGTAAGAAAACAGAACACAGGGCATTTTGTTGCATTAACTCCAAGTAGAATATAAACATCACCAAAGAAGAGTTCCATTTTCTATTAGCATTGTAATTCTTCCAACACCAGGCATACAATGGCTGCTCAAAAAATACTGACTGACTCAGTGTGCCATGCAAACATGACACTAGCCCTCTCCCTGATACCACATTTCATCAGTGAGCAGGTTTAAATAACTGAGAGGCATATTTCATTGGATCTGTGGCTATAATTCAACACAGAACCTTGGGAAGAGAGAAAACTGAGACTGAGGGAAAAACGCAAGGCTTTTCCTCCCCAGATAAAGACATATTTCAGTCTGGGTTTCAACCATCCCATTATTTCAACATAAATGTACTTCACAAAGTTAGATCATTTAATATAACAGTCCTTGTGTTTTAAGACCTAAGAAAAATGATCTCTGCTCCTGCATCAAACCATTAGCTCAGGAAATGCTATATCCAGTCTCAGCTAGTAGCTAGTGATCTCACAAGATGACATAATCATACAAAGTCAAAACTGGAAGGGAAACTTGAGGTCATCCAGCTTGACACCAGCAACTCTCCACCAGAATACTTGGGGAGCTCTCTATCTTATAAGTAATTTCAATGTATAGTACAACAATTCTAAATATTTCCTTATATTAAGCAAAAACATTCCTGTCCTATCTACAACTTCATGCAACAGGTTTAGATCTATACTCTCAGGCAGGGTATAACACATCTAATGTCTCATAGACATGACACATGATATATCCAAAGTTTTAATGAGGCAACTCATCAGAAAAAGATGACAGAAGACTCCTGTGCTGAGACTGCACACAGGACTGGCAAATCCATTTCCCTATACCCACTGGTGGTTCATAGTTCAAGGGCAGAGAAGAGCATTTTATTCCCAGAAAGAGGAAGAGCTCCCCTCCCCCAAAAGCACCAAAAAAAAAAAAAACCGAGCAGGAGCCCTCAGGAAGAATATTATTTTTTGTCACAATGGATCAGGGACCCTAAGGAACAGTAGGGACCTTGAGCAACAGTATTATTTGTGATCTCAAGAGAGAAGAGGTTCTAAGGAACAGTATCACTTCTGGTCACATGGGAGTAGGGATATTGAGGAACAGCATCAATTGCAGTCCCAAGGGATGAGAGTCCCTCAGTGGGTAAGGACCACAGTGCAGACCAAGAGAGCAGTGATACCCAGATTTCCCCAGATCACACCATTTTAGAAGCACCAAAAACTTGCGACCCTCAAGAACTAGCTTCGAAAACAAGAATACCCCCCCCAAAAAAAGTCTGATGCTTGGGACAGTGCCCCTTCACCCTGCCCCACCCCACATACACATAGCGCCCAACTTTAACATAAAATTCAAAGTCAAGAAATAGTCTGGAAAAATAAACAACAAAAAAAGAACCTGACCATAAAAAGCTACCATGATGACAGGAAAGATCAAGAACAAACGCAGAAGACAATGGTGTCAAAAGAGTTACAACCAAAGTCTCAAAGAAAAAGAAAAATGTGAACTGAATATAAGCCTAACAAGAATTCCTGGAAGATTTTTTTTTAAATTATTTTCAAATCAAGAGTGGTACAGAAAAAAAAAACTAGGTAAAGAAATAAGAGAAAAGGAAGAAAATTATGGAAAACAATGAACAATTTGGTAAAAAGAGGCACAAAACTGAAAAGGACACCTTAAAAAATAGAACTGTTCAAAATGGAAATGTTTAAAAAAAACTGCAATAATTAAAATAACTGCTTAAAAAGAAGAACTGGCCAAATGGGAAAAGAAGTACAAAAGTTCACTAAAGAAAATATCTTTTAAAATTAAAATTGGGTAAGTGGAAACTGATGACTCTATGACATATTAAGAAACAATAAAACAAAGTCAAAAGAATTTTGAGAAATAGAAAATTTGAAATATCTCATTAGAAAAACAAGTGATCTAGAAAATAGGTTGAGGAGTGATCATTTAAGAATTATTAGACTACCTGAAAGCTACAATCAAAGAAAGAGCCTATACAGCATATTTCAAGAAATTATAAAGGAAAACTGTCCCAGTATCCTACAACCAGAAGGTAAAATAGAATTGTTTTTAAAAAACAAAACAAACAAACAAAAAAAAACGAGGACACTCTGATCACCACTTGAAAGCAATCCCAAATGAAAATTCCCAGGAATATCACAGTCAAATTCAAGAGCTCCCAGGTCAAAGAGAAAATACTCCAAGCAGCCAAAAAGAAACCATTCAAAATCATGAAGTCCCAATCAGGATCATAAAAGACTCAGCAGTTTCTATGTTAAAGGAGCAGAGACCTTGAAATACGATCATCTTGAAGGCAAAAGAGCCAGGATTAAAACTAAGCATCACCTACCCAGAAAAACTTGAGTATAATACTTCAAGAGAAAAGATGGCTATTTACTGAAATAGATGATTTTCAAACATTCTTGATGAAGAGACCAGAGCAGAAGGGAAAATTGAACTGTCAAACATAAGACTCAAGAGAAGTATAAAAAGGAAAACTTGAAAGAAAAATCATAAAAGACTCAATAAGGTTAAATTGTTTACATTCCTATATGAGAAGTTTATTTCACCAGCTTCTAAAACTTTAATCGTAACAGTTAGAAGGAATACACACATACAAATATATATATGCACAAACACACACATAGCACAGGAGTACGTAAATTATGTTGGAATGATGTAAAAAAAAATAGATGGGCAAGAAAGAGGAGTGCCTGGGGGAAGGGGGAAGAGAAAGGAAGGCACACAAGGAAGAGCTTTGTGGAGGGGGAAAAGAGAACAATATCAGGCAATGCTTGAACCTCACTCACGTTTCAGTTAGTTCAGAGGGACACTACACACACACACATACACACACACACACACACACAAATTAAATATACAAATTTATCTTACCTAACAAGGAAGTAGGAGGGAACTGGATTAGAGAAGGGGGAGAGGTTATGATAAAAGGGAGGGTGGATAAAGGAAGGCAGTGTCAGAATTAAAACAGATATTAGATTGTAAAACTATACTAGTAAGGGACCTCAAATTTCCCAACTCAAAGCTAGATAACTCTAACCATTAAATAAATAAGGAAGAACTTATGGAGATTAATAGAATCTTAGAAAAATTATATATGATAGACCTCTAGAGACAAATGAATGAGAATGCTTTTCTCAGCATAAATGGCACCTTCTCTAAAATTGACTATGTCTTAGGGTATAAAAACTTCACAACCAAATGCAGGAAAACAGAAATAATAAATGCAACCTTTTCAGACCACAATGCAATTAAAAATGACATCCAATAAAGAGCCATCAAAACAAAGATTACAAATTAATTGGAAACTAAATAATCTAATCCATAAGAATGAGTGGATAAAAGACCGAATCATAGAAACAATCAATAATTCCACTAGAGAGAATGACAACAATGAGACAACACACCAAAACTGGTGGGATGCACCATTTAGGGGAAAATGTAAATCTCTAAATGTGTACATCAATTAGAGAAAGAGCAAGTCAATGAACTGAACATGCAGCTAAAAAATAACAATAATTTTAAAAACTAGAAAAAGAACAAATTAAAAATCCTCTATTAAATACCAAAATGAAAATCCTGAATATCAATGGATAACTTCATAAAATTAAGTTTTATGGGGAGGGGCAATAAAAAAGAACCACTGGTTAATTAGATTTTTAAAAAGACAGTCCAAAATTGAATTACTAGTATCAAAAATGAAATGGGTGAATGCACCACCAAGGAAGATGAAATTAAAGCAATTACTAGGAGTTATTTTGCCCAATTACATATAGGAAAACTGATCATCTAAGTGAAATGAATTAACATTTCAAAAAAAATCCCAATTTTTAAAAAAAGAGGAAAGAGAATAAATATCTAAATACCCTTATCTTAGAAAAAGAAATTGAACAAACTATATAGGAGCTCTCTAAGGAAAAAAAAAGGATCAGATGGATTTAGAAGTGAATTCTACCAAGTATTTAAGGAACAATTAATTCAAACATTATTTAAACTATTTGAAAAAAAATAGGCAAAGAAAGAGTCCTACCAAATTCCTTTTATGACACAAATATGGGACAAAAAAGTGGGTGAAGAACTTATTTGTACAAAAATATTTATAACAGTTCTTTTTGTGATGGCAAAGAACTGTAAACAGAGGGGATGCCCATTGGGGAATGACTGAATGAGCTGTGGTATATGACTCTATACATGATTGTGATTGAACACTACTGTGTTATAAGAAATGATGAACAGGATAGTTTCAGAAAATTTGCGAAGACTTATATGAACTCATTCAAAGGAAAGCGAACAGAACCAGGAGAACACTGTCCCACAATAACAGAAACATTGTAATAATGATCAACTGTGAAAGACTAAAGTTACTCTGATCAAAACAATGATCCAAGACACTTCCAAAGGACCCATGATGAAAAACTATCCACCGCCAGAGAAAAGGAGTCTGAATGCAGATTGAAGCAAATGGTTTTTAACTTTATTTTTCATGTATGTGTGTGTGTGTTGTCTTTTGAAATAGGGCTCATATGGAAATATGGTATTGCAATTCAAAATTTCAAAAAAATGAGTTAAAATTTTTTACAAGTAAATGTGAAATATTTAGCAAAATAAATAAAAACATATTTGTTATAAACAAAAAAGATAATCATGCTCTGAAATTCTCTGATTCTATGAATCTCAAGAGTTGTTAGGGACCAAGCTTTCTATTTCTTTGCATTCTACCAGTCTCTCCTATAGCACCTAATATAGTGTGGCACCAAGCAGGAGATAAATTAACGGCACTGATTTAATGGTAACAAGACAATAGTTCTGCCCAATGTCCTCTTTTACATATGTCAAGGCCCACCTGTTATGCTACCTCTTACCTTTTAAAAAGAAATATTAGGCCTTGGACTACTACTCCCAGCAGCCTCCTTGCCATGACAAACGGTCCGCAGCCACATCGGATCCGGAGGCGGCAGCGGCAGCAGAGGCAGCTATAGGAGCAGCTGGAGACGATGGCAGCGTGAAGCAACTTGTTTAACGCCGGGACAGAGGAGGAGGGTCCAGGGCTCAGTGCCAAGACTCTGCTGCCCAAGCTGTTGCCGTCTGGCTTACCTGGCCGGGAGTGGCTGGAGCAGTGCCAGGCCACCATTTGGCCCTAGGGACCCTTCCTGGACCAGCGATGCTTCTCTCGGCCTCAAAACCTGGGTGAGCTGTGCCAGCGCCTAGTGCGGAATGTGGAGCATTACCAAAGCAATTATGTCTTCGTCTTCCTGGGCCTCATCCTGTACTGCGTGGTCACATCCCCCATGCTCTTGGTGGCCTTGGCCGTCTTCTTTGGAGCCTGTTACACCCTCTACCTTCGCACCTTGCAGTCCAAGCTGGTCCTCTTCGGCCGAGAGGTGAGCCCAGCACATCAGTATGCCTTGGCAGGGGCCATCTCTTTCCCCTTCTTCTGGCTGGCTGGAGCTGGCTCAGCTGTCTTCTGGGTCTTGGGAGCCACGTTGGTGGTCATCGGGACCCATGCTGCCTTCCACCAGCTGGAGGCAGCCGCGGATGGGGAGGAGCTACAGATGGAGCCTGTGTGAAGGGCCCCCACCCAGAGCAGGGAGGCCAGAGCCATGGAGACCAAGCCTGCTGACCCCCCTCCTGTGCCCAACTTTGCCAGCTTTGCCTGGGGCCTCCCCCCAGGAGAGCAGATGGAGAGTTTGGGAGCCTGGCAGAGGGAAAACATAGCCTGAGAATAAAGTCCAGCCCTCTACATAGGAGTGTGGCCTTGGTCAACACCCCACCCCCAAAAAAAGAAATTAATTCATATCATTAAATTTTATACCATGCTTTTCTATATATGTCCATTACTCCTACCCTATCTGCAAAGTTACTCCAAGTAACCAAAAATAAGGAAATAAGAAACTAACCAACATAGTAACGAAGTCTGATAGGAAATGCAATGGTCCACAAATCATAGTCCCCCACCTATGCAATGAGCTGGTCCTTGAATCTTTGCAGGGTTAAGACACATTTTCTTGTCTCTTCTCTGAGACCAAGATTTCTCATAATTACAAAGAATTCCCTTTGTTTTCCTTGCTTTTTTGCTGTTGTTTCCATTTATATGGTTGTTTTAGTTCTCTATCTTTTGTGGGTCTGCTTACTGAATTTTGTCACTTCATATAAATCATCGGGCATGTCTTCATCCTCTTTATGTTTGTTTCTTATGATGGAGTAATATTCCATTACATTCACATAGCACAATTCGATTAGCCATTCCCCAACTGATGGGTGTCTACTTTGTTTCCAGTTCTTTGAGACTACCAAAAGTGCTGCTATAAAATTTCAGTGTATATGGGGCTTTTTTCCCTCCTAACTTTAACCTCCTTCAAGTATGTGCCAAACATTAAGATCTCATTGCCAAACAGTATGAATATTTTAGTCTCAAAATCTCAAGCTGCTTTCCAGAATTGTTATAGTACTCAATACATCCATCAACAGTCAGATTAATCAATAAGCCAACAAACATTTATTAAGCATTTATTATAAGCCATACTGTACTAAGTTCTAGGGATACCAAAAAAAAACCAAACCCACAATTCCTTCTCACAAGGTACATACAGTCTAATGTAGAGAACACATGAATAAATAAATAAATTAAATTAAATAAATAATTAAATAATAAATTGATAAATAAATAAATAAATAAAATAAATTAAAATATTAAAGAAAAGCAAACAGATAGAAGGTACTCCACAAGAAAGGTATTGGCAGTTGGGGCAGGGAGTAAGCTTGAAAGATTCCTTCAGAATGTGGACTTTAAGTTGAGTTTTGGAGGAATTCAGGGAAAGCAAGAAGCATAAGGGAGAAGATAGAGCATTCAGGTACTGGGGACAGATAAAGACAAGGACATGGAAAATGAAGGGTCCTATACAAGGAACTACAAGTAGGCCAGTGTTGCTGGATCATGGTGTGTGAAGGGAAGTAGGAAAAGACTGGAAAGCTGAGAAGGGGCTAGGCTAAGAAGAGTTTAAAATTCCAAACAGATGACTTTCTATCTTACTATGACTAAAATGGTGAGAAAATGGTTGACATGTTCAGATATATGCTTGAGAAAAATTATTTTGGCAGTTATCTGTAGGGTGGATTAGAGGGGAGAGATGTTTGAAGTGGGCAGACCGGCCATATGACTATTACAGTTGTTCAAGGAAGAAGTGACATGAGGACCTGAGCTGAGGCTTTAGTAGAGAGAATGAGGTAAATATAAGAGATGATGTAAAGGTAAAAATAAGATCTGGCAACGGATTTTTATACATGGGGCAAGTGAGAACGAGGAGTTTAGGATGATCTTAAGATTCTGAGCATTAGTAGAATGGTGGTACATCACTTGGACATAAGAAAGAAGTTAGAAATGGCAGGAATGGGAAGAGGGGGTCATCTAAACATCCAAAATGGAGTGGGAGATACAAACTGGAATTCAAAAGTAAGACCAGGGATGGGAATACAGAACTAGGAGTTATCTGAATAAATTTTAATCTACAATTATGAGACCTAAAGAAATCACCAAGAAGAGAGCCCAAGAAGAATCTTAGAGTATGACAATGGTTAATGGATGTGAAACAGGAAAGTAGAATGAGAAGGAGCAATTAGATCAGAGGAGAACCAAGATAAAATGGTGTCATAAAAACCTAGAAAGAATGAGAGTATAGAGAAGGAGAAGGCGATCAACATAGTCAAATGTGACAGAGATGCTGAAGCTCCAAATATAGGTGGCATTTGCAAGGAGTTTAGATACACAGGGGAGAAGATATACAAGATGAAAGCTGTTGGTGACAGTCAGATGAAGTGAGGTTTTGGATTTTTATTTTAAAGAATGGGGGAGTTGGGCACTTTGTGAACAGCAGAAAAGAAGCCAGTAGAAAAAGAACTGAAGATAAGACACAATAGGGATGAGAGCTGGGGCAATTTGCTAGAAGAAACTGGAAGGCAACAGGATCAAAGGCACATGTAGAAGAATTTGTCTTGGCAAGGAAATGGGAGACCGGAGTAAAATAGGAATGATGAAAGATACAGAGAAAGGGAGAAGTGGGAGCTCTCAACAAGTGATGTCCATTTTTTCAGTGAATTATGAGGTGGGGTTCTTAGTAAATAGGGTAGGGGAAGTAGATGCCATAGGAGGCTTGAGGAGAGAAGAGATCTGGAATGACTGTGGAAGGTGAGATTGCAAATCAATTAAGGAAAAAGATAATGTTTACCTGTTTAAGGGTTCAATTGATATTGCATAACATAAATTTGTAATGACCCCAGTAAATGGCAAGATTCTGTGATTTTTCTCCAGCTCTGTTCAACAGCACACAAACAGGAGTGAAGGAAGCAAATGGCTCAAGGTTGGGATTTGGTAAGGTATGGTTGACAACAGGAAAAGAAGGCGAGAGATTCTAAGGTAAAGTATAGGGTAGAACTGAGCAAGAGGTTAAGAGCAGAAAGGAGGCAGATTTCAACTAGTGCAGGGGTGATGGTCTAGAAAAAAAAGAACCGGAAGATGAAGATTTTAGAGGCCACAGTGAGAGACAGCAAAGAACAGGGTCAAGGACAGTAAAACACAGAGAAAAGTGGAATGATAAAATATTATGATAAAGGAATTTCAGAGTTTACAATCAACATTATAGAACATTTATGAGTGATGGCAAGAAGAAAGGTATGATCATTTCTCTGTGTGGCAGAAGTGAAGCGGTGGAGTTAAATCATGGAAACTGAGTACACTGAGGAGCTGAGAAGCTAGGGTACTTAAGGGGTAACAATATGTATGCTAAAGACCCTTAAAGTGAGGGCAGGAGTTGGGGAGGAGTGAAGAAGGTAAGCCACTAAGGGAAGGAAGGAGAATATCTTGGAGGCATTGATTGGCAACAGCAACCAAGATTTGCACTGGGGAGCAGCTAGGTGGTGCAGTGAATAAAGCACCAGCCCTGGAGTCAGGAGGACTTGAGTTCAAATCCAGCCTCAGACACTTAACACTTAACTAGCCGTGTGACCTTGGGCAAGTTATTTAACCCCAACTGCCCTACCTTCCACCTCCAAGAAGAAAAACAAACAAAAAATATCTGCATTGGGGAATGAAGGAATGAATGTTGTGCGTCTCAAAGGAGAAGCTGCTTAGTGAGAGCAGTAAAGGGAGAATCTAGAAAAGGAAATGGGAAGCAAAGCATACCTATACCCAAGGAGAAGGGATTTGAATTTAAAATGATGACCACAAACAAGTCCCCTGCCAATTCTGCGTCCCCATGTGGCATAACTAACAGATAAATCATTCCCTTACTCTCAGAAGAGGCTGTAACATTAATCTGCTACTGCCCGAGGTAGCTTGACTACAGAGCAGCACAGACCCTAACACTGCTCACCACTGTCGCTGTGGCTCCCTCTCTCCACATGGATGCTACAGAGCATCCCTTCCTCACTTAACAGCTGACCACAAGAGAGTTCTTCTCTTAGGTACAGCCAAGGAGCTAATTAAAAAAGGCTTGTGAGCACTCATTAACAGCTACAAAATGCCAGGCACTGTGTGAAGCACTTTATAAATATGATCTCATTTGATCCTCACAACAACTCTTCAAGGCAGGTTTATTATCCTGATTTTACAGTTGAAGGAACTGAGAAAGTGAGTGACCCTGAAGCTGCATTTGAATTCAGATCTTGCTGGTTCTAGGCCCCTGTCTTCTCAGCACTTAGCTGCCTTGAAATGGATTCTGAGGAAGTGCAACCCTTTTCTTTGTAAAGAATCTGAAGTTTCTTCTAAGAGTTACGCTCTTTTTAAGTATTTTAAGTATTAATTTTAATATTTTTAAGTATTTTAAATTTTAAGTATTTTTAAGTATTAATGACTTACAAAAGCATACTGACTGGCTCCTTAATTATACAAATTATATCATTAACCACAGAAGGAAAAAGCTGTCATTGGTACCACCTCTACTCAATCAGCAAGAATGTCCTATCTCTCCTTTAAAGTCCTATGACACACACTATGCGCTTAGCAGCTGTCCATACATACATACATACATAGGAGACAATGTGAATAGGAAGGAAGCAGTAAAAATGATGAAGAATGATGAAGAATAGGACTTATAATCAGAAGAGCCAGACTGGAGACCCTCTTCAGCATTTACCACCTCTATGACAAATTATAACATGTATTATCATCTACCTCACAGATTTATTGGAAGGGAAGAGAAACTGAAGGAGCTACTATAATTAAAAATATCACTGAATGTTGACATTGAATACACAGCTGGACAAGAGGGTTTCCAACACTGACACTCTAACAACTGGGCCTGGTTTTCTGCTTACTTTCCCTCTCATTACTGCTCTCAATTTGGTGCCCTTTCCATCATGCCCTAAAGGGGCTCACATACTATTTGGAGAGACACACGAAAAAAAATAGAGAATAACATAACAATAATATAACCAACTAATGACTGGGGCAGACAATAAGGAGCCCAAAGATGTAGATCATTATGTACTGAATTAGTAAGGGAAGGTGTCATTCTCTAGGAAGTGATATGAATTTGGCTTCGAAGGATGGACAAGATTTAGAAAGTAGAGACCTGGGCAGATGGCATGCCTGCTGATAAGAACAGCCCAAACAAAAGAACAAGAGGAGAAATTCAAGGTAGTTTTCTCCTCGCTGAATCCTATTAGCATTTATGTACCTTTAAAGTTTACACTACACCTAGAGGGATATTTACAGTTTGTTATAGAACCAGTTGTTGAACTGACATTTCTCTTGCAGAGCCAAACTACTGTTTATATTCTAGGTTTCTAGAGAGACTAGGAAGAGAAGGAAATTATTTTTACATCATCAAAGGTAATGATTTGCATGTAGAACAGCGGTTCTCAACCTGTGGCTAGCAACCCCTTTGGGGGTCAAACGACCCTTTCACAGGGGTAACGGGTCGCCTAAGACCATCCGAAAACACATATTTCTGATGGTCTTAGGAACCGAGACACCGCTCCCCTATCTGTCTCCAGGCAGGTCCACCCACATGCAAATATGCACACATACAAGTATTAAAGGGTCGCAGCATTAGGAAGGCTGAGAACCACTGATCTAGAATGATCTAAGTGGACTGATGCCTGAATCCTCTGAAAAGGCAAAAATCCCAAGAAATCAAGTGTAAAAATACTCTGTGATGTGTCAACATCACTATTAAATATATCATAAGGTTTATTATAAACTGAAAGCAGATTACTGCATTTTTAAAGTTATATCACTTAATTGTAAACCTCTCAAGAATTAAATTGCCACCTCTCCATGTACTAAATGGTACATTGTGTTAATTCACTCCTACATCCCTGTTTCCTTCTGAGCATCAACCACAAGTCCCTGAATTTAATTCCCAGACCAAATTAAAGATATTGTTTATACAATCCTCCATGGCTAAGGTGGTAAAAGCAATAGCTGTGTAAGACTTTTCACTAGTGTGAAACACAAATCTCCTTGCTAACAGAATCACAGACTAGAGAATTTAGAACAGAAAAAGCCTTCAGAGAACAGCTATGCTGCACTCTGCCTGACCAGAAGTCTCTTCTATAACATTTCTGAAAAGGGGCAATTTTGTTCTACTTGAACGTTTCTATTGACTGACTTCCTTTTCAGGCAGCCCATTCCATTGTGGGACAGTGTTCACTGTTTGGAATCTCTTTCTTGTGCTGAGCTAAAATCTATCTGACCAAGACTTCTAACTGAGTGGGTACACTCTGCACCCTCTGTGAAGACTCCTCAGAATGAGAAGGGAGAGAAACTATCTGGAAACCAGAGACAGACTTTTTTAAGACTGGACAGACCTGAGTCCTGGGTTTACACAACCTAGGACCCTTCCCCCCTTCCCTTGTTGTCATGAGCACTAGGCCCCTTTCAGAGAGTTTTAGACCTCGACCCTTGTATGCTACACCCTTAAAAGCATTAGGCCATTCTTCAGGAGTTTTTAAAACTACCCTTGTTTGTGACTTTTTCCTCTCCCTTGCTCTGGCTTTACCAAATAAGGACATGGATGATATCTTGGTTCCCTGTCCCACCTCCCTGCCAATAGTGGCGGGCTTCTTTGTTATCTGCAATTGGGTTAGATTTCATACCAAGACTGAGAGTCTACCTCCCAGGCAATGGGAGAAGGGACAGCCAGGGGGAAGGGGCTTGACTGCTTTAGGGTATAAATCATTATTCTGTCTTTTGTAACCCTCCTCCTCTCCTTGATCCCTGCCATGGAGAGGACCTCCCTCTTCCTGCAGGGGAAGAAAATAAAACTTCCTGTTCCTTCCTCAAGATACCTCGAACTTTTGATTTTTCTTGGGTAGGGGATTTGGGGATCTTCATACCCACACATACCCATCCACTCTAGTTCTGCCCCCTAGAACCAAGAAGAACAAGGGAAATCCCTCTGCTTCATGTCAGTCAGCCCTTCAGATACTTGAAAATAACAATCACTTCTCCCCTGAGTCTGTCAGCTGAGCACAGAATAATAGGATTAGGGTCAGAGTTAGAGCTAGAAGTGAGCTAGACCCAGGCAACCTATTTTATAGATAACTAAGGCTCACCTGGAGAATCACACATTTAGTCCTAGAAGGGATCTCAGAAGTCATAGAGATGAACCCTCTAATTTTACCGAACAAAAGAAGTAATGTGACTTGCCGAAAGTCACACAGGTAGGAAAAAACAGTCAGTATTCAAATGTAGGTTCTATGACTCAAATACAGTCTGCTTTTATCAATGTCCAGCATCTCTCCTCATTTAGCTTCTTTAGTCTCCAATTCCTTCATCAATCTATTTACCTTCTACTAGACACACTTATCCTTCCTAAAATTCAGCATCAAAAACTGAACATAATATTTTAGATATTCAGATGTTTTCAGCATTTGTTTCTATTTTGGCCAGAAACCCTGAGGATCTTCCCCACTGATTTTTTTTTTTGACTAGGTAAAAGATGTCATTCTCTTTTCTTACATAACCTTAATCACTGAATGGACATTGCCTCAGTCAAACTGAGACCTGGGAAGGGCTTGACTTTAAAAAAGCCAAGGTCTCCCACTGCATCCGGGGCCATTTCCAGTGATCTAGAAGGAAACTGATGTTTGCAGAGGACAAGGACCTGGGAGGTGTTCATCCCTGAGGACTGGAGGAGAACCTGTAAGCTTTCAGCTCCTGAATCTAGGTGATTGTCTGGCAGATTCAGGAGGGAGCTGGGACCAGGGAAGAGGATC
>CM053594.1:73689366-73704584 GCA_028646575.1 Pseudocheirus occidentalis | reverse complement strand
AGATTGTGGGAGGGGTCTTACAGTGTGATCAATGTTCTGGGCTGGGGGGTAGGGACAAAACGGGGAGAAAATTTGTAACTCAAAAACCTTGTGGAAATGAATGATGTAACCAAGAAAATAAATTAAAATTAAAAAAAAAAGAAATGCATTGAGAGTAATGGGAGAAATGTGAGGGTTGAAGAAGGAGGGAGAATTAAGAACAATTCTAAAGTTTCAGGCCTGGGTGTGTATGGAATCGAATTGAGAATATGATGGTACCATCACTTAAAATTTTGTTTTTTGGAGGCAGTAGTAGATTGTCAGAGAAGATGACAAGTTAGTTTTAGACATCTTGAGTTTAAGGTGATAGAGGGCCAGGCAGGTAAAACTATCTGGAAGGCAACTGGAACTCTAAAGCTGAATTTCACGAGAAAGATTAAGGCTGATAAATCAAGTAGCAGACAAGGAATAGAAGCCTATGTGAGAAAAGTAAAGGTATTAGAGAAAATGGAGACCTAATAATGGAGGTCAGTTAAACGTTGGAGCCATAAGCAATTTGAGGTCATATTTGTTAAGAGGAGATGGAAGAGCCCAAACCTGAACAATAGTCACCTTAGACTTAAGCCAGACTTGAGCCACTGTGCAGAGCTGTGGCCATAGATGATGGATTTCATTCCCACAGATTATTTAGTTGCTTGTGTCCTTTATCATCTGAGGATGAGAGTCACCACTGGGGATTAGTCATCAGTGACTGTGTAAGAGACTAGGCATCACGAATTATGCAAGGGCATTTAGTAAAGAATCTTTCATTGCCATAGCTGGATAGAAAAGGATCTCGGAAAATGAATGGTAGAACATTCCATGTTAAAGCTAGAAGAAGCTTTATGACAAAGAAGGTTGGAACACAGAATATTGTGGATCAGATCTTTTGCATTCATCTAGTGCAGCTTTTTTGTTTTATGGATGAATACACTGATGCCCAAAGTGGTAAGAGGACTTGTTTTTTCCATTAACGATAGCTCACATTTATATGGCCATTTATGGTTTTAAAAAAGCCTTTTACTCATAATAAATCTGTGAGGTGGGCAGTATATTAACCTCATTTTATGTATAAAGAAATGCAGGCTCAGAAAGGATAAATTATGTTTCCAAGGTTGCCCAAGGTAGTATGAATTGGAGGTAGCATTTGAACCCAGGTCTCTGCTATCTCCAGACTTCTTGATCTTTGCTTTATGCTATACCACCTCATTATTTATTGCCATTGATTTAAACTAGTTAATAAATAGTCCATGCTTCATTTTACTGGGCATGGAGAGACTGGATAGAACACTTAGTGTAGATCCTGGTGTTAGAAAGATATCCTCTTATGTCTGGAACATGTAATCATATGTGTGTATGACTTCAGCAGTGCCATATCAGTCATGTTGTTGATTTATTTGGTACCATGTATTAGCTTTGCTAATAGAAGTTTTCAATTATTTTGAGGTCATTTTGCATTTCTACCTTGTTCCTGGTATGTTCCTTTACTGATGGCATGCTAGTATTCCCTGCAGAAACTGCACGCACATTTCAGGAAGTCACAATCTGGGGCTAAGATGATACTTAAGTATATTTTTTTTGACATTTTGTATAAGCAACATCTGTAAGACTCCTTAATGTAGGCAGATAGGATTCTCATTACTAAATGAATATGGATGGAAAATTTGCTAATTGCTCACTGCTTGTAGCAATATATGATTTTAAATACAACTGTGCTGATTACTAATACATCAGTATAGCATTAAGTTAATCTAGAATTTATTGGTGTTTTATTAGAGTTGTTAAGAATATAACCTTCCACTTCCCCAGGCTTGTAGGCATTCATACAGGAAAAAATAGGATTAATGATTTAATTGAATTTAGTACGTTTCCGTGAAATTCAATAATTCTACCTCTCAGATAATTCCAGAGAGAGCCAGAATTCCTTGTTTTTTTGTGTGTGTCATGCATCTCAGGTCTTACCAAAATGTATCTGGTCTTGAGTGTAGTTGTTTGAGTTTCCACTTAAATTCACTGGGTTTTTAGTTTGTTTCTTTGTTTTTGTTTTTTTCCTATCTGACTACACTTTAGCGTGGTCTAAGACAACAGTTCTCAACCTGTGGATCGTGACCACTGGGTCGCTGAAGACCATCGGAATACACATATTTTCGATGGTCTTAGGAACCAAGACATTGCTCCTTTATCCATCTCTAGGTGAGTCCACCCACATGCAGATACGACCACCTACCAGTATTAAAGGGTCTTGGCATTAGGAAGGTTGAGAACCACTGATCTAAGAGAATGTTGGACTAAGGAGCAAACATCTGAGTGCAGATCTGGCCTCTACTGCTTACAGCTGTGTGAACTTGGGGCAGTCAGTTATTTTATTTCACTGAGTCTCAGTTTTCTCATTTGAAATATAACATGGTTGAACTTGATCTTTTAAAGTCTCTTAAATTCTGAGAGTCTGGGATGGAGTATGAAGAGTCAGGAGGGAAAGAGTAGTGTCACCAGAGAGGCATTCATTTGGAGAGAGATCACCAAAGTGTAGATAATGATGGAATAGAAAATCCTTGCTACTAGAAAGCAGGAAACCTTGGTTTAAATCTTTTTTCAGCAATTACCTTGTTTCATGACCTTGGACACAACTCTTCACCTGTCCGGTGAAATGAAATTTGAACTAAATTATCGCAATGACCCCTACCAACCCTTTCTCTAAGTCTGTGATTTTCTATCTTTCTTTATGATTAAATGTGAAGATCCAAGACAATGATCAATTGTTTTAATATTCTACTATTGCCATAGAAAAGTGATTTCCAGCTACAGTAACCTTAACTTCTCTGAGCCTTAGTTTCTTTAAATATAAAAGAAATCTAATATTTTTACTGTTTCATAGAGTTGGTATTAGAAAAGCACTTTGTGTAGCTGGGTCTGTCAGTCCCTCAGTCCACCTCTCACTGCGTGTCTGCCACTCACTTGCCAGGATGATGTGCGGGGGGCTTTCGGACACCTAGCCGGCCACTGCCAAGACACAGCAGATGGCAGACGAGGTAAAGGCACAGCTTGAAGAGAAGGAAAATGGGAAGTTTCCAGTCTTTAAGACTTTGGAATTTAAAAGCCAATTGGTTGCTGGAAGGAAGTACTTCATTAAGATTCACGTTGGTGAAGAGGAAAGTATTCATTTGTGAGTCTTCGAAAGTCTCCCTCATGAGAACAAGCCTTTGCTTCTGTCAAGTTATCAAACCAACAAAAGCAAGAATGATAAACTGATCTATTTTTAATGTACCCTACCATGTCGAATAGTGGCCCTCACGTGGGTACATTATATACATCATATGGTCAGGTATTAAAATTGGGAACAATAAAAGAAATCTGATATCATTAAAAAAAAAAGAGAAGCAGTTTGTAAATTCTCCATTGTCATTTAAATGAGTTGTTCCATCATCATCATCATCATCCTTATCACTGTCATCATCAATCTTTCAGTAAATAAGTGTTTATTAAACACTCTGTTCCAGTCACTGGGGATAAATACAAAGAAAGGCAGAAACCATTTCCTACTCTTAAAGGACCTGAGTCTACATGGCTAGACAACAGGAATTCAGCTATATACAAAGAAGATATATTTAGGATGAATTAGAGATAGTCACTGGAGGAAAGACAGTAGCATTAATGGAGATTGGGAAAGGCTTTATGTAGAAGGTGGGATTTTATCTGGGACTTAAAGGAAGCCTGGAGATGAAGATGAGGGGGGAAAGAATTCTAGGCAAAGAGGATAACCAGCAAAAAAAGCTGGAAGATAGAGTGTCTCATTTTAAGAATAGCAAAGAGGTTTCTCTTATTGATTGGTGTATATATGTGGCAGGAATAAGGTATAAAGAGGACTGGAAAGGTAAGTATGGCCCAGTTATAAAAGGCTTTGAATGCAAAATAGAAGGATTTTATATTTTTCCCTGGAGGTAATATTACTACTGAATATAACAATATTATAATATATAACAATATAAATAATACTACTGAATTTTTGTGAATGGGTGGAGTGGATGACATGGTCAGACCTCTATTTTAGGAAGATGGGTTTCACAAATAGGTGAAGGAGAGATTGGAGTGGAGAGACTCTTGAGACTGGAAGACCAACCAACAATCTCCTATAATAGTTAGATTGCAGTAATGAGGGCCTCCACCAAGGTGACAGTATCAAAAGAGAAAGGGGTTGGGGGATGGATTGTATGGGAGACATGTTTCAAAAGTCATTTTTATAGGACTTGTCATTAAATTGGATGATCACCTGCCATTAGCAAAAATAAGCACAGTTGAATATATTAGCAAACTAGTTTGTGCCCAAACATTTTTCAGCTATTTTGTTTGAAATTTTTCTAAAATGTACTATATAAGATTATTCATAATTTAACCAATTCTTACAAAACTTAGTTATGTAATTTTTGTAATTTATGGTCTTTCAGTCATATTACTTAAATATCTAGAGAGGACTTTTTGTCAGTGCTTAATATTTCCAGACTGCTTTGCTTTTGTTGTTAGTGGTTCTTTTCATTTGTTGGCAGCTTGGTCTGTAAAATGATGTTAAACTAAGTATTTCATGTGTCTTCCTTCCATAATGATTTATGGCTGTATGACTTCTGGCTGCTTTAAATTCATCTGTCTCTGGAAAGATTTCTTTTCCTCCCTATCCTTGCTGTTGTCACCTATACTCTGTGAAGAATCAAAGATTGCTTAGGAAAATTAGATAGCATCTTTCCTTCCTTCCCCCTTCCCCCACCTCCCTTGAATCCATAGACAATTCTAAGCCTAAAGACTCTGGATTGAGAGCCTGAATGTGACTTCTTTCAGTTTTACCATCCTTTAACATAAGATCCTTTTCATTAAAAAAATACTGTGTTATATATTCTAGGTGTCTTTTTCGTTTTGTTTTGTTTTTGCAGGGCAGCTGGGGTTAAGTGACTTGCCCAAGGTCACACGGCTAGTTTTTTGTGTTAAGTGTCTGAGGCTGGATTTGAACTCAGGTACTCCTGACTCCAGGGCTGGTGCTCTATTCACTGCACCACCTAGCCGCCCCTTTAAGGTGTCTTTTTCATTTAGCATCCTTACCTTCCATTTCTGACATTGTTTTATATTTTAAATTCCTCCAATTTTGCCATTCTCTGTCCTGTGTTCTGCAGATGCTTCTAGCTCTGATAGCTTATATTTTAATGTTCCTGCCACTCTTTACATTACACTCTTTACATATACTCTTTACAATAATGTGCCAACATTATTTTAGGCTTGATACAGTGAAAAGCTTCCTAACAAATAGAACTGCGTATAGGTGTCTGGATTGTTTTCATTGTTTCAAGAGCTAATGAGTTCCCTTTCAATGGAGGTCTAGTTTAACTGCGTATGGATGACCACCTGTCAGCAGTTTAGTAGAAAAAATTTCTATCCAAGTAGGACACTTGGACCAGATGGCCTCTGAGATCCTTTGCAATTTTGAGTTTGGTGATTCCCTTGTAGCTCCAAATTTCTTTGTAATATCATCCTATATTCTAAAGGCTTTTCAACTCTGACATTCATTTTCATTGCTAGAATTTTCCTTAATATTCAATATTAAGGATTAGAAATCACCGTCTTAAGGACTGATTCTCACAGCTTCATTCAATCACTTCATATTAATGAACTTTCTTGCATTGTCTTTAACCTAAATAGCAAATATAAGAATGTGGCCATTTCTTTAGTAAGAATTCAGGTGAAGACTGCTATTGATCATTCTTTTATATTATTGTTGGTTTGGTATTCTAGTTGGAACATTTTAATTTGTAGTTATCTGACATTTATAAGACTTAATTAGCACTAAGAAAGTGTTCTCTTTTTTTGTTTCTAAAGTGCTAATTAAGTGGAAGGTAATGGCATTATTTTCATTTTAATGTTTTACTGACCTTAAATGTAAACTGTTAGAATTCACTGGAAATTGGCACCACACCAAATCCTGTGGTGACCAACCAATGACTGAACTTTTGTCCCTTAAATTCAAAGTTACTAAGTGGATCAAATTGAAGTTATTATTCTCGCCACATTTCAAGCCTTACTTTATTGAATAAATAGAAAAGAATTTCAGGGTTTTAAAAAATTTAATTATCATTGCTACTCATATGACTCCTGTCTATAAGTCGAGCTACGTTACCTGGGGCTGGCACATTGTAGGCATTTAATAAACATATATTCTCTTCCTTCTTCCTTCCCAGTTTTATAGATTAGGAAACTGAAGATGAGAGAGGTTAAGTGATTTGCCTAGGGGCACAGAGCTAGGAAGTGTTGGGGCAGAATTTGAACTCAGATCTTCCTCAATCCAAGTCCCACAGTCTATATCTGTTGAGCCAATTTATTGGTTATACATGTCCTTCATCCTTGACTCCTTTTTACTTTTATCCTTCTGCTCTTAATGTCCTATTAATTCTCACCCTTCATCTTCCAAAATCTGCCTTATTACCTTATGTTCTTGAGCTTTTAAATGCCTTTGGATGAAGTTATATAACTGTGCTGACTAGGTATATTTCAAATTCTTCCTTTATTCTCTATTGGGCACTTGTTGCTGCATAGAAAAACTGATTCTTCTTTGATTGATAGTCTTACTCCTTTCATTGCCTATTCCAAACCTTTCCTTCTCTCCTCACACCCTTGAAACTTTTTCCTTTCTCCCACCAAATGGTCCTCCCTCAATTTACTAAGAAAATCAAGGCCATGACACAATTTTCCTCCCAATAGAAAAGACAGAGTGTAGAACATGGTGTTAACTCCTCTTTATGTAGTCTTAATCTCATAATACCCAGGTCTGTTACAAGAACTTGCCTTATCAATCATTCCTTCTTTTCATTCATCTTCTATCCCTCCATATCTATTGGCTCTTTCCCTGCTTCTTACAAACACGCCCACTTCTACTATATCCTTAGGGGAAAAAAATAAAAGCACATACAAAATACCTTCATTTGACCCTAATATCCCCAACAACTTTTCGTCTCATTTCCCATATCCTCTCATTGCCACAGGCCTAGAAAGAATCTGCTACATCTCAACCTATGTCTTTAGAGTCCGACATATTGCTTTACTGTGTTAGTTTTCATGGCAATTTGTATTGCTTTACATGGTTTACCCTAATTTCTTCAAATTGTAACTTTGATTCACATCCTACCTGTTATTCCCTCATCAGTACCTTGTTCCTTTCTGCAAGGCAGGATGTTCTTCTGAAGTAGGGCTAAAACTTTAAGGGCAGCACCTTACCCATGTTGCTCTTTGTGTTAGCATCCAATTTATCTTTTATGCCTTCTTGTTTTTCTCATTTAGGCCTTATTTGTTGCTTCCAATAGACTGTTTTTTTAATCTTGCCTTTGTCTTCTTCATACATTCTCCTAGGCTGTACTCCACACCTAAAATATACTTCCTTTCAGTGATCACTGAAACCTTTCTCTTCTTTTGTGCCACAGTTGAGGAGCCACTTTATGAAATCTTCCCTGACTGCTGTAGCTACAAATAATTTCTCCCACCTAAAATTTCAATAGAGCATGTTCTCTCGACCTATCTGTTCTTTAGTCATTTCAGTCATGTCTGACTCTTCAGGACCACATTCAGTTTTTTCTTGACAAAGATACCGGAGTGTTCTGCCATTTCCTTCTCCAGAGGAAATGGAGACAAACAGGGTTAAGAGACTTGCACAGGGTCACACAGTTAGTATTTAGGGCCAGATTTGAACTTGGGAAGATGAGTGTTCCTCAGTGTAGTCCTGGCTCTCTATTCATTGTGTCACCTAGCGGCCCATCCTAGGAGGACCTATCTACCATTTTCTGTTTTGCCTATTTGTGTATTCTCTCTGTTTGAATGTAAACTCTCTGAGAGTTGAGGACCGTGTCATTTTTCATTTTTGTATATCTAGGGTGGGGTCCAGGACTTTGTACAACATTGTCAGTTATGTATCTTGAATTGAAGGTAGTAGAAGTTGGAGGAGCTGGTATTCATATAGTACAACTTTAGAAAACTCAAGATTACCAGCTTCATCCCTTGAAAGGTGGTCTTCAGTGTAAGATAACTTATTTTTTTTCACAAATCATCTCCATTATAACCCAAAGTTTTTGTTTAAGCCTTTAAGCCCCAGACAGTTGCTGGTTTTCTAAATCTTTTTCCTTAAAATAAGAAGTTGAATGTGTACGTGGAAATAGAAGACTTGTGACAGATAAGTGCATAGATACTCGTTATTTTAGGAAGGAAAAAATAAAAGTAAAACAACCTTCTGCCTTCAAGCCCTTCTTGTGGCTTTATTAAAATATTCAAATTTATTGAAGCTAGGTGAACTTTTTATTTCATTATTTTAGAAAGGAGGAAAAGCAAAGAATAGACTCAGTAACTCCACAAAACCTTTTTCTTCCCTATGTGATTTTTATAAATTAGACCAGTACATTTCTTGATAATTACATCTTCTCTTCTTCATTCTCTAGAGTGTCTAGAAACAACTAACTCAGAAAGAATGAAAACACAGAATCATATCCTTTGGTTGTGCTCCTCCTTGATACTTAGGGCTCACCTCCTGTTGTCAAAATGTTTTACAGTCATCTCCCAGATGATTGCTGCTACATTCCTTCTCCCTAAATACAATCTTTGGATCACATTAGGAGAGATCTTAGAGATCACAGAGATCACCTAGTTTAACCCCCTTATTTTACAAATGAAGAAACTGGCTTAGAGAGGGAGAAATTACTTCTTCTGAAGTGACTATGCAGAAGAGCTGATATACAAAATTAACACAACTAAATAAAAACTAAACAAAGAAAAACCCTGGATTCTTTCCATTGTAGCTTACTGTGATTGGCTTTGAAAAAAACATCTCTTAGTTTTTGTGATGGTTTAAAAAAAATCTTTGTGAATGTGGCTATTTTCTATGTGGTACTTACTCCTCTAATTCAGTTAAACTCTCACTTGGGTCAGTAATGATGGTGTTACTGGTTTGGGGTAGGCCCGAATGACCCAAAAGTCCACATTCCCCTTGCATACGCTTGTTAGACTAGACTTTCCTCACAAATTGATCCAAATTGTCCTGTACATTTGGGTAAAAACAAACAGTGAAGAAAAACAACAAAAACCCATATCTAGTCTCTTTCTCCACAGGTGCAACCAGAACCCTTCTACAAGTCTTGCAATTTCTGTCATGCCGTTCTATTCTCTATACTTCTTAACATGATTATGAGATTTTTAGGGAGGAGAAATTATTTTTTTTTCTCTCATAAATAAGTTCATATGATCTTGATTAGAAATCAAGGCATAGGTAGCATGTTGGGAAAGGAGTCCTTCATGTAGCGTGAGGAGAACTGAGTTTGAATCCTGCCTCTGATATTAATACTAACTTTGCAAACATGTATAAGTCAGTTTCTGAACTTGTTTTCTCATCTTTCAAACGAACCTCTTATTATTTGCACTATTTCCCTTATAAGGTATTTTGAGGAAACTGCCTTATAAACCTTAAAAAATTATTTGCTTGTGAGCCCTTACATGTAGATTGAGTTACATAATTGATTGATTAATATGCAATCTTAATTTCCTATAAAAATAACCTCTTTAGAAACAGTGAATATGATGAATTGGAACTAAATGAAGATTTCACTTCAAGAAAATAATTTATTATTTGTTTTCCTGGGCAGAAATGGAATGGAGGAGGGGTGATAATGGGGAGTATCATATTTTAAGAAAGACATTGATAAACTGGGAAGAATTCAGAGGAGGACAAACATGATATTGTATTTTTTATTCCATCCAGGGAATTGTGGAAGGATTAGAGATCATGCTATTAAAGTATTGATTGAGGGAGCTGGACATATTTAACATGGAGAAAAGGGCAATAATTTGAAGAACTTCTTTGTGAAAGATAGATTAAACTTTTTTTGCTTGTCTCCAGAAGACAGAAGCAGGAACAATGCATGGCAACTGCAGAAAGGCAGATTTAGGTCTGATCTAAGTAAAACCTTCCTAACAATTAGAGCTTCTGCAAAGAGGGCTTCCTCTGGTGCATTCCCCCTTCCTAGAGATCTTCCAGCAAAAACTGAATAATCCTTTGTCAGGAATATTGTTAGTAAGATTCTCAGCCACACATATGTTGGCTCCTTCTGACATGGAGATTCTGACTCTATAGTTTTCCTAGGCCTGGGGTCTTGATCTCATTGATAGCATCTAATTGCTTTCATACCCTGTCCTCACTTATCTTATATTGATTCTCTGTTAGCCATCTTGTGCTTGCATTTTTGATGCAAGACTTGTACTTTTATTTCCATTAATTTTCATTTTATTAGTTTCAATTCAGGTTAGCCTGTTAGAGTCTTTTGGAGTGTGATGCTATCATCAGATGCGTTAGCAATTGTGCTGAACTTCATGTCATTGACAAATTTCATGAACATGTTACCATCAATGAGTATTTATTAAGCTTTTATTATGTGTCAGGCCTGATACTAAGCCACTTATATTTTACCTAAGTCATTGTTAAAGGCTTTTCCAGCCAGCCCACTTCAACATCCAGTCTCTGCTAAAGTGACAGATATCTTAAGACTTTGGGATGTATATGGATCCAATATTGCCTTCTTTCAAAATTACAGCCATCCTGCCTACCTCATAAAGTTTAACTCATTGAATCTCCAAAGTGGGTATTCCCTGGGATTCTCAGTCAGGAAATGTTTTCATTAATTACATTTCTTTTTAGTGTGCTAAATAAAATGCTGACCCCTTTGCTCAGTAACCATTTACTGGGAAAAATTCCTGATACTTCATAGTATCTACAGGTTAACTGTGCAATTCAGTTTAGATTTTTCTGATAAATAGAAGTTGAGTTTAAACATGTATCTGTGTTATGCTAAAGAGGCTTCTTAATGACTTCTAAAATGGGAAGTCTAGTAGACATGGACTGCCTTAAATGGGGATAATAATTATGCCTATCTTCCAGAATTATTGTGAGGACCAAATGAGATAATAATTAGAAAATCACTTAGCACAATGCCTGGCACATAATAAGCACTTAATATATTCTTCCTTCTTTTCTTCCTTCCCTCCCTCCTTTCCTCCCTCCCTCACTTCCTTTTTCCCTTCTACCTGCCAATACACAAATGTGTATCCCTATACATACACAGATGTTTAGCCATGTAGGTATGCACACATATCTAATAGGTAATAGGTACTAGGAAGAGAGAGTCACTTGTAGTTCATTATATATTTTATCTAGACTTCCTTGAATAATGACTAATTAGCTTTGTGTCTTTAAGAACCTTTCCAGTTCTAAACATTCTTTATTTTATGTCCTAACATTTATCCCATTTCAGATATTCTCAGTTCTATGGATTCTTTCATTTCTGACATTCTGTGTTCTAGGATCCCTTCTATTGCTAATATCCTATGCCTGAATTATTACAAATTGGGAAGAAGGAAATCATTGAACACATCCTATACAAAATAAACTCACACCCTCTTGCTTGAAAGGTTTGACTGAATTTTAAACCCTGAACACAGAGGGGCAGGGGTGGATCATCACATTTTCGATCAGATGTGGATGTTCTGGCTGAAGTGACACATTTGTTGAAGGCAGTGTCAGCCATCTAAATTTGTGCAGCTATTGCTCATGGTTTTGTGATTCCAGCATTTGGTTATGAGGAATGAGAAATGCACTGGTGGTATTCAGCTGTGCTGCCATGGCTACATTGTCCTCTGAGTGCAGTATTTTTGTTTTTTTCCCAGAGTACCAGGTGTGGAAAGAGAGTCAGAGTTTGGAGATCAGATCCTAGTTGGATTGTTAGGAGACACAACTTGAGTTTATTTTCCTCTCATCGATAAAATGGGAACAATAATATTTATGCTAAAGCTTTCCTCACAGGATCATTTATAAGAAAACATTCTGTCAACCCCTAAATCATTATGGAAATGTGAACTGAGGTCACTGAACCACCCTGGGAGATAGCAGGGGCAGTGGTGTAGTGTGAATCTTAAGTCTGAAAATGTGGATTTGATTTCAAGCTGTCATTTCTTGGTGACCTTAGCCAAGTTATTTAACCTATTAGATTTTTAATTTCTTTCTCTGTAAAATGGTAAAAAGAATCCCTGCCTTTCTTACCTGCCCTGAAATATAATCTGATTTACTTCCTTCACTTTACAAATGAGAACACTTCAGCCCAGAATGGTCAAATAAGTTGCTTGACATCACAGTGAAGAATAGACCTAGGATCTGAAACCAAGTTCTCCAACTCTAGACCTAAAGCTCTTTCCTTATCAGATGTGGTTGCTGATACCAGCAAATAAAAAAAATAATTTGAAAGTACTTTATGAGATTTAAAGTGCTCTGTGAATGCCAGTTCTTAATATTGCTATTCCAGAAGATAGAGAATGTATGACTCCTGCCCTTGAAGAATTTATTTCTGAGTTGGAGAAACAGGACATATATGCACACAAATGACAGAAGAATGAGTATAAAAATACATAAGAACAGAAATAAAATTCTAAAGCTTTTTATAAAATTGTGGCCTTATTGAAGTTTTTCTTCAAGAGCCACAGTTTTCTTCTTCCCATCTTTTCCTTTCCCAGTGATACTCCTGCACTCCCCTTGTCTCTTCTCCTTTGTCCATCCTTCACTCAGACCTTCCTCATGTAAAAGGGCCATATGAGCCCCTAACATGCCAGTAAATGGAAAGCCAATGGGAATTATGCTTGGGCTATTTACTTTGGAAACTTTATCTTTAATTGGAAATGAGGCCCTGTTCCTTGTTAGAGGTGATATTCAGGAAGGCTGATTATTTTTATCCTGAGGAGATGAGATTCTTCTTAGAATCTCTGTGAATGTATTACTGTGTTGGAGGCTGTGTTGCATGATGCGGATTGTACCATATTTGAAGTCAAAGGACCTGAGGTTCATTCCTGGCCAGACTAATTATTACCTGTGTGATGTTGAAAAAATCACTTAACCTTTCTGGGTTTTAGTATTCTCGTATATATGAAGGACCTGAAATCGATCATTTCTAAATTATTTTCCAGCAATATATTCTGCAAGCCTATGATCCTCAGCAGATGACTCACTTTGGTATAAATCAAGTTAAGGTTGAGACTTAGAATCAATGTAAAATTTTGAACTTAGGTTCAAAAAAGATCAACTGTCACCTTTTCCATGAAACCTTTTTTGGTCGGGGGGGGGGGGGAGAGTGGCAAGGCAGTCAGGGTTAAGTGACTTACCCTGGGTCACGTAGCTAGTAAGTGTCAAGTATTTGAGGCTGGATTTGGACTCAGGTACTCCTGACTCTAGGACCAGTGCTCCATCAACTGTACCACCTGGATGTCCCTCCATGAAACCTTTTTTGAGTTTCTCATTTAGTCATTTAATTATGACTTTCCCATCTCTGTCTTTACACAACACCTTGTTGGTTTATTCATTCACTCAATTAAGATTTATTAAAATCCTGTTTAATATATTAAGATCCTACTGGAGTATATGAGTGTTCAGTAAGAGTACCACATCTGGTTTGAGAACTGCTGAGCCCTTTTTTCCAGGGCTGCTTTCCACCTTTGATGTCCACTTAACATCCATCTCTCACCTGTAGTTGTAAGAAGCAGTAGTGGATACCCCTGGTGAAACCATTTTAGCAGACAGCTAAACCAGAATGAAGATAACTGAATCAAATCCTTCAGTGAGTATGGGTGGGGAGTATGTCTACCCCTACCGTATGGAAACTTTCCCAAAGGAATAGACAGATGTGAAAAATTTGTTTGAATGGAGTGAGTACTGTGGAGCACTTTAGGGCTAGATTTTGCATCCCAGGCCATTGGCAGTTGTCTTGACTTTTGTCTTACCACTGGACTTTGATGACTTTGGAAGAGAGAGTGAGATTTACTACTTCATACAACTCTGCCTCACTTAAATCAAATTTATGTGTGAATCAAAAGACATCACCATGCCATTTATGGACTCTTTGTACCTAACCTGTGGTACAAAGAACCTTCTGAGGTCATATTGATCTGAACAGCCATAGTTGGACATAGTGTGCATACTGAATCATTTTGGTCATTTTCGAGGAAGAATGACAGCAGACAGCTACCAAGATTCTGCTACGTGCCAGGCATGGGGAATATAGAGCAAATATGAAATGATCCCTTCTCTCAAGACGCTTGCAATTTTCTGGGTGAATACAAAGTAAACTCCTAATAATTTCTTTGGGATAAGGCACTAGCAAATCCTGAAAATTCCTAAATATTCTTGAAAAAACACAACTCTCAATTGTGTGGGTAAATGAAGGACCCCATTAAAGACCCACAGATTGTTTCTAAATATAGACTATAGAGCCGACTTCCGGGGGCAGAGCCAAGATGGCAGCATAGAAGCAGCAGCGTCCCACAGCTCCCAAGCAGCCACCCTAAACACCCATAAAAATATGACGTTGGACAAATTCTAGGACTCTCACACTCAAAAAATAAAGAAAACACATCTCTTGCAGAAGACAGCTCGGCAGCAGGGGAGCATCGTGGCAGGGTGCAAGCTTGAAAACGCAACTGTGGCCAGGCCCTGGGACAGTAGGAAGGAGCCAAGCCCAGCCGCAGCCAGTCTACAAGAGAGAAGATCTACAGCCTCTAGCACCTCCACATCTACCAAGGTGTGAAAAATAGGGATTAAAGAAAGGTGTGAATAATACGGATTAGAGAAAGGCAGCTGGCTGGAGGGGCTGAGACCAGCCCAGCGTGAAACCGCCATGTGGCCAGGCCCCAGGGCAGCCACACTTCGGCCAATCTACCCCTGGGGCAAGGAAGCAGTGGGGGAAGGGCAGAAACAGCTGTAACCAGCAGATGCCCCCACTTGGCTGCTTCAGAGCCCCTAGCCTGCGGACTCTGTAGGGGGGCTGAATCGATTGATCAGGGCCAAGTGCTCTTGCGTTGAACAGCCTGGATCTGGATCATGGTCTTGGGTGGTGGTCCTGGGGTGCACTTTCAGCAAGCCAAAGCGGGGGGGACTTGCAACACAACCCTAATAGCTCCGGCAGCTGGGAAAACCCCAGCGATTTGGAACAGAGCTTTACCCCCTGGAAGCAGAGTTTCACAGAGCTAAAAAAACCCAACCAATTAATTGACTGGCCAACAAGAGGAAAAGGAAGCAAAATAAGGACAGCAATAAAACTTTAGAATCCTTTTTGGTGGACAAAAAGGATCAAAGCATGGAACGGGAGGAAGACAACCCA